>OZ024862.1:36468674-36538674 GCA_964017155.1 Oasisia sp. SBJ-2009 | reverse complement strand
CGTCCGTCCGTCCGTCCGTCCGTCCGTCCGCCCGCCCGCCCGCCCGCCCGCCCGCCCGCCCGCCCGCCCGCCCGCCCGCCCGCCCGCCCGCCCGCCCGCCCGCCCGCCCGTCCGCCCGCCCGTCCGTCCGTCCGTCCGTCCGCACAATTTGACCGTACGTACGTCGGTCAAGTCGGTCAAGTCGGTCAAGTCGGTCAAGTCGGTCAAGTCGGTCAAGTCGGTCAAGTCGGTCAAGTCGGTCAAGTCGGTCAAGTCGGTCAAGTCGGTCAAGTCGGTCAAGTCGGTCAAGTCGGTCAAGTCGGTCAAGTCGGTCAAGTCGGTCAAGTCGGTCAAGTCGGTCAAGTCGGTCAAGTCGGTCAAGTCGGTCAAGTCGGTCAAGTCGGTCAAGTCGGTCAAGTCGGTCAAGTCGGTCAAGTCGGTCAAGTCGGTCAAGTCGGTCAAGTCGGTCAAGTCGGTCAAGTCGGTCAAGTCGGTCAAGTCGGTCAAGTCGGTCAAGTCGGTCAAGTCGGTCAAGTCGGTCAAGTCGGTCAAGTCGGTCAAGTCGGTCAAGTCGGTCAAGTCGGTCAAGTCGGTCAAGTCGGTCAAGTCGGTCAAGTCGGTCAAGTCGGTCAAGTCGGTCAAGTCGGTCAAGTCGGTCAAGTCGGTCAAGTCCGTCAAGTCCGTCAAGTCCGTCAAGTACGTCAAGTCCGTCAAGTCCGTCAAGTACGTCAAGTCCGTCAAGTCCGTCAAGTCCGTCAAGTCCGTCAAGTCCGTCAAGTCCGTCAAGTCCGTCAAGTCCGTCAAGTCCGTCAAGTCCGTCAAGTCCGTCAAGTCCGTCAAGTCCGTCAAGTCCGTCAAGTCCGTCGGTCGGTCGGTCGGTCGTTCGGTCGGTCGGTCGGTCGGTCGGTCGGTCGGTCGGTCGGTCGGTCGGTCGGTCGGTCGGTCGGTCGGTCGGTCGGTCGGTCGGTCGGTCGCTCGCTCGCTCGCTCGCTCGCTCGCTCGCTCACGCGTTCGTTCGCTCGTTAACGCGCTCCCTCCCTCCATCCATCCCTCCCTCACGCCCTCACTCACTCACTCACTCACTCACTCACTCACTCACTCACTCACTCACTCACTCACTCACTCACTCACTCACTCACTCACTCACTCACTCACTCACGCACTCACTCACTCACTCACTCACTCACTCACGCACTCACTCACTCACTCACTCACTCGCTGGCTAATGCACTCACTCAGGCAGTCGTCCGTCCGTCCATCAAACCGTGAATGGGGTGGCCCGGGTGGATGGTGCTTGAGCGCTGGTTGGGTGGATAGTGGACGTCTTCAACGGCACTCGGGGTCTTCAACAGCAATTCGTGTTTTAAACTGCACTCCGTGTTTTCAGCTGCACTCCGTGTCTTCAACTGCACTCCGCATCTTCAACTGTACTCCGTCTCTTCAACTGCACTCCGCGTCTTCAACTGTACTCCGCGTCTTCAACTGCACTCCGTGTCTTCAACTGCACTCCGCGTCTTCAACTGCACTCCGTCTCTTCAACTGCACTCCGTCTCTTCAACTGCACTCCGCGTCTTCAACTACACTCCGCGTCTTCAACTACACTCCGCGTCTTCAACTGCACTCCGCGTCTTCAACTGCACTCCGCGTCTTCAACTGCACTCCGCGTCTTCAACTGCACTCCGCGTCTTCAACTGCACTCCGCGTCTTCAACTGCACTCCGCGTCTTCAACTGCACTCCGCGTCTTCAACTGCACTCCGCGTCTTCAACTGCACTCCGCGTCTTCAACTCACTCCGCGTCTTCAACTACACTCCGCGTCTTCAACTGCACTCCGCGTCTTCAACTGCACTCCGCGTCTTCAACTGCACTCCGCGTCTTCAACTGCACTCCGCGTCTTCAACTGCACTCCGCGTCTTCAACTGCACTCCGCGTCTTCAACTGCACTCCGCGTCTTCAACTGCACTCCGCGTCTTCAACTGCACTCCGTGTCTTCAACTGCACTCCGCGTCTTCAACTGCACTCCGCGTCTTCAACTGCACTCCGCGTCTTCAACTGCACTCCGTCTCTTCAACTGCACTCCGCGTCTTCAACTGCATTCCGTGTCTTCAACTACACTCCGCGTCTTCAAATGCATTCCGTGTCTTCAACTGCACTCCGCGTCTTCAACTGCACTCCGTGTCTTCAACTGTACTCCGCGTCTTCAACTGCACTGCGCATCTTCAACTCTACTCCGCGTCTTCAACTGCACTCCGTGTCTTCAACTGCACTCCGTCTCTTCAACTGCACTCCGCGTCTTCAACTGCATTCCGTGTCTTCAACTGCACTCCGTGTCTTCAACTCCACTGCGCGTCTTCAACTGCATTTTGCGTCTTCAACTCTACTGCGTGTCTTCAACTGCATTCCGTGTCTTCAACTGCACTCCGCGTCTTCAACTGCATTCTGCGTCTTCAACTCCACTCCGCGTCTTCAACTGCATTCTGCGTCTTCAACTCCTCTGCGTGTCGTCAACTGCATTCCGCATTTTCAACTGCACTCCGCGTCTTCAACTACACTCCGCGTCTTCAACTGCACTCCGCGTCTTCAACTGCACTCCGCGTCTTCAACTGCACTCCGCGTCTTCAACTGCACTCCGCGTCTTCAACTGCACTCCGCGTCTCCAACTGCACTCCGCGTCTCCAACTGCACTCCGCGTCTCCAACTGCACTCCGCGTCTTCAACTGCACTCCGCGTCTTCAACTGCACTCCGCGTCTTCAACTGCACTCCGCGTCTGCAACTGCACTCCGCGTCTTCAACTGCATTCCGCGTCTTCAACTGCACTCCGCGTCTCCAACTGCACTCCGCGTCTCCAACTGCACTCCGCGTCTTCAACTGCACTCCGCGTCTCCAACTGCACTCCGCGTCTCCAACTGCACTCCGCGTCTGCAACTGCACTCCGCGTCTCCAACTGCACTCCGGGTCTCCAACTGCACTCCGCGTCTTCAACTGCACTCCGCGTCTTCAACTGCACTCCGCGTCTTCAACTGCACTCCGCGTCTCCAACTGCACTCCGCGTCTTCAACTGCACTCCGCGTCTCCAACTGCACTCCGTGTCTCCAACTGCACTCCGCGTCTTCAACTGCACTCCGCGTCTTCAACTGCACTCCGTGTCTCCAACTGCACTCCGCGTCTTCAACTGCACTCCGCGTCTTCAACTGCACTCCGCGTCTTCAACTGCACTCCGCGTCTTCAACTGCACTCCGTGTCTCCAACTGCACTCCGCGTCTTCAACTGCACTCCGCGTCTTCAACTGCACTCCGCGTCTCCAACTGCACTCCGTGTCTCCAACTGCACTCCGCGTCTTCAACTGCACTCCGCGTCTTCAACTGCACTCCGTGTCTCCAACTGCACTCCGCGTCTTCAACTGCACTCCGCGTCTTCAACTGCACTCCGCGTCTCCAACTGCACTCCGCGTCTCCAACTGCACTCCGCGTCTTCAACTGCACTCCGCGTCTTCAACTGCACTCCGTGTCTCCAACTGCACTCCGCGTTTTCAACTGCACTCCGCGTCTCCAACTGCACTCCGTGTCTCCAACTGCACTCCGCGTCTTCAACTGCACTCCGCGTCTTCAACTGCACTCCGTGTCTCCAACTGCACTCCGCGTCTTCAACTGCACTCCGCGTCTTCAACTGCACTGCGCGTCTCCAACTGCACTCCGCGTCTCCAACTGCACTCCGCGTCTTCAACTGCACTCCGCGTCTTCAACTGCACTCCGTGTCTCCAACTGCACTCCGCGTCTTCAACTGCACTCCGCGTCTTCAACTGCACTCCGCGTCTTCAACTGCACTCCGTGTCTCCAACTGCACTCCGCGTCTTCAACTGCACTCCGCGTCTTCAACTGCACTCCGCGTCTTCAACTGCACTCCGCGTCTTCAACTGCACTCCGTGTCTCCAACTGCTCTCCAGAGAAGCTCACCAGACCCGCTGGAGGACAGACCCAGTCGTGTGGAGGTGTCAGAGAACGGCGCCTTCGGTGGATGCATGGGACACTGCCTGCGGGCGAGGAAGGATTGATTCTAATAATGATGCTTTTTGAGGAACTATTACAGCAGACTCTTTCGAACTGTGCTGTCTTTGATAAGCCAGGTTAGAGCGCGAACGTGCACGCAAAATGAGTAGGGACTATGCACTACGTCATCGAAACATGAGTGGTTTTACTGGCATCCTAAATGCTGCGTTTGACATTGCCCGTTCTCGCCGCGTTGAAGCCATTCTACCAGTTCCGTACAACTTGGCCAGTTCGTTGTACTTTTAGCCTACTTTGAATGAATAAAGCTTGAGATAACTAACTCTTTCGCGATGTTGTGAATCTGTCGAAGTAGTTAGTTCGTATCGATGCCAGAGCTCACGCTGCGGGGTCGCTCATAAATGCGTCCACGAAATGTTTTCAAATTACATCGAAGGCCTAACTTGGAAATATATAAGCCTATCTTATTGGTATTCACTTGGTTTTATTTTATTGTTGCAAAATAAACACTGTCAATTAAGAAACTAGATCATATATATATATATATATATATATATATATATATATATATATATATATATATATATATATATATATATAAACACAGAGAACACCACAGACACAGAAGTAGGGTCAAACCGGAAGTAAGTGTATTGAACCAAAACGAGACTGATCGAAAACCATCTTTTGCACCCCTCTGTATGTTCATAAAAACATCCAATAGTTCACCCGTTGAGACTCCTAAAATGCATAAGCCAGGGAGTGAGGTTCGTATGAATATCTCAGTCTCCAAACCTGAAGACGTCTCATGTGGATTTATTCGTGTAAACTAAAACAACGGTGGTTCGTTCGTTCGTTCGTTCGTTCGTTCGTTCGTTCGTTCGTTCGTTCGTTCGTTCGTTCGTTCGTTCGTTCGTTCGTTCGTTCGTTCGTTCGTTCGTTCGCTCGTTCGTTCGCTCGTTCGCTCGCTCGTTCGCTCGCTCGCTTGTCAGTGCGTACGTACGTTGCTTCGTGCTACAAAGGCTTTATCACACAGTAGCGTGACACTGTTGTATGCGTGTAATAATATGTTTTGTATATACGAATACGAATACGAATACATTTATTTCAGGTAAAAACCCATATACAATCGGTACATACATTAGAACATCTAAGTAGCCTAATTAAAGAGCCAATATGTTTTTAAAAAAATGAATAGATAAAAAAACAATAAGGTTATGAGTTAGATAAATGTAAAATTGTAGAAAAACAGATAAAATAATGAGCAATATACAGGATGTGATTGTAAAATAAATATGCAATTAATTCATACAAATAAACACCTTTTGAAAAGTAAGTTATATAAACAACTTACTGACTTTAAAATATATATATATATATATATATATATATATATATATATATATATATATATATTATATATATAATAAATACTAATAAAGTTATATATGCGAGAGATGGTGACTATCTTACATATTTACTGTATACAATGAATTGGCCCAGCTAATCCACATTGGGCCATTTACTATTTCAAAACAATTGCACATAGCCCTAATCAAGTCATTATCTATGTTACAAATGCGTCTTTTAAAACCATAAATGTTCTTACGTAATAGGGCGTCAAATGTATCAATAGCATTATCAGCAAACATGCCACTCGCACTGTCCCGTCGGCTATATCCCAAAATCCGTCTATGCATATTGTTGTAGGCAACTTTAGCTTTCAAATATGAGCCCTTATTAAAGTTAACCCATAACTGGCAACAATAAGTTGTACAACAATACGCATGAAACAGACGTAATTTAACACCCACGGAACAGTGGTGAAATTTTCTGATAATGCTATTTGACCTAGCATAAAAATTACGTAGATATCTCCGTCATCTTTCAGGTCATTGCATATTATCACACCTAAATATTTTGCTTCTTTGACATATGCAAGCTTGTTTAGGTTCATATACATATCTGGACATTTCAGGTTAAAACCACGTGGTTTGAAGACCATACACAACGACTTGATAGGGTTATATTCAACATCATTTTCAAAGCCAAACTTTGCACATATGCTCAGCAAACCCTGAAGCCCACTAGGACTGGGAGCAATAACACATATGTCATCGGCATAGAACACACGGTTAGTACAGCAGTTGTGTATGTGACAACCTATACCAGCACTATTTAGCATATTGCTCAGATCATCAATGTATACGATAAATAAATATGGGGACAAAATCCCACCTTGTCGAACACCATTCGAAACATTAAAAAACTCTGATGTTGTTGAACCCCATTTGACACAGAATGTTTGGGTTCTGTACCAGTACAACAGAATACGTATAAGTACAACAGGCACACCTCGATTAAGCAATTTTCTAAAAAGCGTCCAATGGTTGACCCTGTCAAATGCTTTTGACGCGTCTAAAAAGCATGAATACACCGGACTATTGTTACTTTTATAGTATTGAATAACATTTTTTAAAGCAAATATACAGTGGTCAGTAGAGTGTCCCTTCTTAAACCCAAACTGATTGTCAATTGTATTAAGATATGGTGTCAACATTTCTAGCAATATAATTTCAAATATCTTAGAGGCTACAGTGACAAGCGCTATTGGTCTGTAGTTATTTACGTTGCTCGTATCTCCAGACTTATTTTTTATCAGTGGAATTATAATAGTTTTCATAAAGTCATCAGGTAGATAACCATGGGAAATCACTCTATTATAAAAAAAAATGGACAACAGTATAGTTATGCGCCTATCTGAATGAATAAAGTGTTCGGCAGATAGCCCATCGTTACCACATGCTTTTCCACATTTCAACTTATCGATAGCATTTTTTACCATGCAAGGAGTTATGACTAAGTTATTTGCATAACACAAATATTCATGGTTATGTACACACTCTTTCACATTTTGCATATTTACATCTGTGGTTACATTGTTTAATAAGGATTCAAAATGTGTTTTCCACATGGCGGATATGGCTGTAGGTTCATTAGCGCCATTGACATTTGTAGCATTTGGTATACCTTTTTTGTATGTTTTGGATACGTTTTTCCAAAAACTGACTGCATCTTTAGCTTGCATGGACTTAGCCATGGCATCTGCTCGCGCCATATCTTCGCGTTGTTGGCACTGTTTAAGCAGATATTTAAAATGTAACCTAGTTTTCCGCATTAGTTCACAGACTGGGCCATGCTTAGGTTTTCCCATATCACGCCATAAAATATAGTAGTATCTAGCTTCAGTGTGCGCTTCCTTAACATAATCATTCCATCCAGGTACAATGTAGTCTTGGCACAATGTTTTTTTGCATGTAGTAATCGTTTCAAGACTAGATACCCTAAGCGCATTACATATATCATCAAATAAATCGTCAATATCAGTTATATGCTGTCTGTTTGAACAGTTATGATTAGTGCACGTACACGAGTCTGAAGTGTGTATTCTGTCTAGATGAACAGCACTACACTTTCCATATTCTTTGATATTACAATCTTTTGCATTAGACCATCTGAAGATAGGAGGCATTTTGTCGGCGTGTTTCTCATTATTAACACATCTGTCTGCAGTTAGAGCAGTCGAGATCTCTAGTCCTACAGGGAGGTGATCCGAACTAGGACATTTATCTAATATATATAAATCCGTGATCATCGAGTTTACACTGTGAGAGCAGATAAAGTGATCTAACCACGAGGTAGAGTTGTGAGCATCACTTACATACGTATGCGTATTGCTATCTCGACCAAAAATCTCATAATCTGAGATAACCAAACCAGTATTCTCACACATAGCAATTAATTCAGATTCAAAAGGAGTGTTAACAGCAGCATTAAAATCACCAGTGATGACAACATTGGTCGTGTCCTTTTCTTCAATTATACATGCAATTTTACCCAAGTAGTTACAAAATTCCTCAAAGTCAGATGACTGGTAAGGCAGGTATACATTTAAAATAAACAACTTGCCATCATTTGTATCAATGTCAATTCCAAGTAATCTGTTATCTTGTAAATCACAAATAGTACAAGCATGTGAAATCGATTTTCTCCATAAAACACCTATACCAACAAATGGGCGTCCAACTTGTATACCGAGTTGGTCATTCATAGCGCTGACCGCATATGCTTCAAATGCTTTATGAATAGAACGCAATAGAGAGACATCTTCATTGGAGAGCCATAGCTCTTGCAAAATTATGACATCAAACTGTTCACAAAGAAGTAAAATATCATAAACAGATGACTTAAAACCATGACAGTTAAACGTTACAATTTTCAATCCATTAAGTATTGTGTGATTGAATGTTAGCTAGAAACAATGCAATCTGGGTTTCAAACATCCACTTATTCAAGGAAAGCACGGACCATAACGCCAGACGGCCACACCCTAGAGTCTAGCAGTAGGTGTTGATCACGAGGTGGTAGTCTAACACAGAAAGACGAGTAGGTGTCAAATTTCGTTCTCAAAGGTTCACATGACACAGACAAGCCAGTCTCTCGCTTGACGTGTGTGGCCAGGTCTTTGGGGTTAGTCGATCTTGCGAGTCGCGTGATGAAAACACCGACTTGTTTTCTGGCTTTTGATGCGCTCGCACGTCTCTTTGGGTTAGCGGAGCGAATATTGGACGACGTGCCATTCCCGCGAATCATGGCCGAGTCGGTCTGGGTGGTGGTCAGCGATGCAGGACGTCCATGCTTGTTCGGTTGTCTGCGGCCTCACCGATTCAGCGTAGGTGTTACGGCTGGCCTGAGAAGAAACAGACGTTTGCCGGTTGTTGTTGACGCCCTTGCGTTGACGATGCGTAGGAGGTGGAGTCGTCTATTGAATGCTGGCAAGGAGGACCAGGTCGTCACCAGTGCACTCGGATTTGTCAACTACATCGATGACATGTTGATCATCCATGTCAACAGAGACAGCGCAAGCAGAGCGTGGAGAATGGTGCTCAGCGGAAACAGAATCAGGTGAACTGCGCACTTGGCACTTATCGAGCTGTGCCTTCATCAACGTTTCGTGGGACTCTTGTAAAATTAACAAGTGGAGTTTGACTGACTCCATGTCTTTCACCAGCGATGACACATCGAAACAGTTCATTGACAACGGCGGAAGGCGAGACAATTCCTTGGCTACGTAGCAAGGCACGGACTGGGGAGGCATCTCAAGGAAAATGTTCAAAATATCTTGTATGTTGTTGAGACACTTATCTTTGCCCTTTCGCTTGATAAGCCGCGGGGCGTCACGATCTTTAAACGCCGTCTGGTACAGAATGTTCTTTGCGGATGCAATGTCATCGTCTGAATAAAAATCGACTAGCAGCTTAACGATCATGTCATACGGAAGGGTATTGATTTTGTCTGACACAAACGTGAGTAGTTCGTTGACAACAATTTGATCGGCTTCTGTTATGTAAAAGTTAGCAGACGGAGTAGGTTGTGTCGGTTCGTCCGACTGCGTCGCCATTGTGCGTGACGAACAATGTTTACCTGAGCGATAGTTGGGGACTTGCCGAACTGCGTAGACGAGCAAGTAAAAGTTTCGATCGCACAACAATCGTTGCTTGTAATCTGTAGTAGATTGGTGACACACTACTGCACTGGACGTTTATAAAACGTACTGACTAAAATGTGGTTGTAAAAAAGTTCGTCGTTCGATAAATTTACCATTTGAACGGAGCCTCAGAAATGTAGCGATCACTCACAATGGAATTTTCCCGCCGCTCGTATACACAGTAATTTTGCCATTTATGGAATGTTTCAGTCAATTTGAATCTTTCTTCAAAGGAAGTGGAAATATTTGTGTAATTAGCATGTGAACATTCACAGCGGAGTGGTTAGAGAATAAATATAAAAAATAATAGTAATATGTTATGATTAATCTCATTTCTTAGTGACTCTATGTTACATAAGTAACACATATCCGTATAAATGAAACCACGATCATACATTCTTAAATCCCCTCCACATGTATATAGAACCGATCTGTGTATAATTCTAACTTCACTATACCCAACAACTTTTCTAGCTGTCCAGATATGTATTTATTTATGGGATTTAGACTGCCTTGGGAATAGAACATAGCAACAGGAGGTCATGTTTATTATGGGTTCAAGACACACAAAAACATATAACATGGACAACTAGAAGTGCCGTAAAACTCAGAGTAACTATTCCTGTTGCTGTGTTCTTGACGTGCAACATACGTCAAACACTGTTATGACATTCCACACGAAAACCGGACAGATTTCACACATAAATATTTATAACATGTTTTATTAAAAAATTGTTCGATACCACTATCACGCGAAGGCATCGATTAATTAATTAATCAACCCTGGAACTAGTCAGTGTGTCATTAATGCATCGCTTGATGCATACATAATGCGTATGTTACATACAGATTCATGTGTACATATATTTCGCAAGGCGTTTTATCTACAAATTGATGGCGTTATGCCAACCCTCTTATTTGTTACCTCAGCCACACTAATTCGTCTCGCTCACCCCATCCTGCCGGCGTTGTGCCTTACTTTTAGTCATCATGCCATGATACTCTTCCTAGACTTCTATATTAAACAAATATAACCCCTAAAATGACATCATTGCACGACCTGAGAATTTCAGTTTCAGTTGTGTCTTCCAGACCTAAACATCGAATCCGGAAGTGCGTATTCTGAAAACAAGAGTAACTTCATATCTAGCGATCGGTTACATACACAAACACACATGCTCGCGCACACGCGCACGCACGCACACCCACACCCACACGCACGCACACACACACACACACACTCACACACACACACACACACACACACACACACACACACACACACACACACATACACACACACATACACACGGACACACACAGTCAGTATCATATAAAAGTCCTATCACAGATAGGTTGTGTCACGTTCGGTCGTACATGGTGACACCACGACTGCTCTCTGTTTTGTCGCATGTTTGTTTCTTCAGCCAGCACGGCCGAGACGTGTTCTGGACGAAAGCGAACCCTTTGCACTGCGCTGTTAAACGACACTTCGTGGCACATTGTTCGAGTGACAGGGACACCCCCTCGATGTCCCCACCCAAACAGTCTCCGTCTCGACTTTTGTAGTGCGTCATAACGTTCGCTGGAACAGATACCAACGTTTACATTGTGCAATATCAACACTGTGCCACTTGTGCCTTCCCCTATTACAGTCGTCTTGTTTGATTTAGATATGTCAAACACTTGTTAATTAGTCAATATCAAAGCAGTTTCTCTCGTCTAATCTTCCGAAGCAACACCTGAAATGATGAAAGAGGCCTATGACTTTTCAAGTAGGGGAACTACTCCGGTTAATTTCCCGAAAGGATGCTAGGTACGGCGTTAATCACAGCCACAGCTAAGATGAAATGATGAGTAAAATGAATGAGTGGTTCTCACGTCGGGGATTTTGGACTAGTCTTAGTGAGAGTATCGCTACGTAATTGTATTCACATTGTTTTTGTTCATACGTTCTGTACTCACTTCTGTCAAATAATGATGTTCCATTTCCAGTATGTCCATAATAACCGGAAGCCGCACGCCTCTGCCCAATACGATTACCCATACACCAATACGAAGTCTGTGCGCACATGACCAATCAATAACGTATAGTATTAGTATATATTACAAAACACTGCGTAATATCGTTGCTAGAGCAATGTACGTACGAGGGACCTTGATGTAGACGCTTGACGACGAGTTAGTCGGTTGGAGAAAGTCGCATGGCGATGTAACACATGCGTCAGGACTTGTCGTGTGAACAAAGGCACGACACTTGCTGGAATCGTTGCACGCGCTCACACATTTCTCGAAGTTGAGCGGTTGCCTGACGCTTTCACCAACTGTATCGTTGCAGCTTCCAGACACTTCCACGAATTTCTGAAGCCCACTGCCCACTTGCATTTGTTCTGAAACATGAAAGAAACTGCAACTGTATTTATGTGTAGCGTTATGGTCGAGTCGCTACCACTTGTGCTTGCTGAAGAAGATGGTGGTTCTAGCAGCGACGTAGGACGCGATTAACACAATTGATAATAATAGAATCAGCCGTCGAATATTGAAATGTCAAATGTATTGTGAGGATGTGAAGTATTCCTCGATGCAGTACTTCTCAGTCTTCAGCCTACGGAACATTGTGATGAGCCGACAAAGCGATACGAATCACCCTCTCTCTGGACCCGTCTCTGGCGATTCTACATGCGACCAGCATCGTAGCTAACTACATATGTATATCTATTATTAACATCTGTTATTAGTAGTAATCTCCAGGTAATTCATGGTAACAACACCAGTCACCTAACTTATAGATGAATACGTATTACAATTACCAAACACTCACTTGCGTATTTCTTCTTAACGTAGATGAGATCGCATTGGAAGCGCTGGCAGTGCGTTCGCAGGGACGTCGTAGACTTGAGCTTGCACATGGACTGATGTGTCGCGAATGATCTGCAGGCTGGCTGGGAAGCGCATGCCTCTGCACAGTCGACAAGACACAGCTTCTCTGTGCTGTACGTCCCCTCGTCACTACGACCCCAGTAGCTGTTGAACTGCTCCAGAGCGGTAACTGTGGACAAAGTAAAATGAAACCTTGAAGGTAAGTCCTTACGTAGCGCAGTTATCCATCGTTAGGATTGGGTACAGCGCTTTGCACTTTGCTCCCTGGCAGAACTCGGAGAAGAACTTAGGCTCGCTAAACCTTGTCATTGCCGGAAGCAGATATCTGTTGTATCTTGCTTTGTCGCCGAAAGTCCCCGCATATACGCCACGTGCCATTTGTTTTCTTCACTGCATGGATCGGCAACGCCCAACTAGATTCACACCACTCGACCACCTCTGTCTCTGTCTCTGTCTCTGTCTCTGTCTCTGTCTCTGTCTCTGTCTCTGTCTCTGTCTCTGTCTCTGTCTCTGTCTCTGTCTCTGTCTCTGTCTCTGTCTCTGTCTCTGTCTCTCGTCCGTCCGTCCGTCCGTCCGTCCGTCCGTCCGTCCGTCCGTCCGTCCGTCCGTCCGTCCGTCCGTCCGTCCGTCCGTCCGTCCGTCCGTCCGTCCGTCCGTCCGTCCGTCCGTCCGTCCGTCCGTCCGTCCGTCCGTCCGTCCGTCCGTCCGTCCGTCCGTCCGTCCGTCCGTCCGTCCGTCCGTCCGTCCGTTTTCCATCGTTTTCCATCGTTTTCCTTGACGAGTTCGTACATTTAATCGACAAAATTATGCTTACAAGTTGGTCGACTGTGTAACTTACTTGGCTCAGCATAGATCCACGTGTAGAGCGGCTTCAGCTGTGACTCGTGAATCCTGTATTTGAGCGACATTACGCCGTCCTTTTTGTACTCGTCGACTCGACTGCGCCACCCCAGATGACTAGACGGACATAAGATACACTTGAGCTCCTAGACAGGTAACTGGAACCTCTGCCCGACTGCGCCAGGCCAGATAATTAGAAAGACATAAGATACATTTGAGCTCCTAGACAGGTCACGGGAGCCTCTGGTCGACTGGGCCAGACCAGATAATTAGAAAGACATAAGATGCATTTGAGTTGCTAGACAGGTCACGGGATCTCCTGGATATTTTCACGGCGTGTTGCTCGGGTCAGAAATACGTTTCACACAAAATAGCGTCCTACTACTATTAAAAGACGTTGCAGAAATAATTAGTTTCTGCTTTTTATTTATCGTCATTTCGCTAGCGGAATACATAACTTTAATATATTTATTTTTCAGCCGCGAACGCGCCGGTGATTCTGGAAGACTTAGCCAAGTGCCGTGTAAGACTTACCTGTAGGGGTTCCAGTGATTGGTGCTGTCCCTGCCGTGTTTGATCATTGTGTATCTTGACACCGCGGGAGGAAATCGGACCACTTTCAACTTCTGGGCAATTATTCTGCAAACGTTCACATAGTAGGTGTCACCGGGTGACGTTGTGACCTCTTGACCTCTATCTGGTCATCTGATGAAACACCAGATGTAGGTTCCTAGTAACTAATTGTCGGTGTTTTACCGCCCGTGTTTCATTCGACACCATCTATATAACCGTATGTTCCACATGACCTGCTCATTACTTCAAACGGCTGTAAGCGGAGATCCAGCTGCGGAATTAAGTGTTCCTGTCTGGGGTCTGTCTGGGGTGTTTTCTAAGGAGGCGTTGTCTGGGGGGTTTCCATGGGGTTGTTTTTACGGGAGCTTAGATAGATTATCTGACGTGCGTCAGAAACAAGGACATACAAACATTTTGACTTAAGTTTTTAGTACGACATAAACACTGCTAATTTGTTGAGCCTGTTACGCTGACCTACCCATTCCGGTGACGGGAATTTTACTCACATATAAGACAATTACAATATGATGTCTATTGTACCCCTAACAACCGGGCATGTCGCCACCATCAACGACCATCCACTTGCCTTTGCCACATGTCGTCGTCTTCGCCGCCCCAGCCGAAGAACTTGTTGGTGAACCCGTTCACTCGTTCAAAGTGTTTCGCCCTAAACGCTGTAGCGCCGCCAATCAGCCCTGTGTATGCCAGCCTGTGTAGGAACAGAGGCTACGTGTATACTGCGTCTTAGTCAGAACACATTTCCCAGTAATTTGAAAAATATTACTTTTTCAGATACCATTGTATTGAACCATAATGTCTTTATGTCTCAATAACAAGTCAAGACAGTGCATCAGGAAATAGGCATGGTGCTAAGTTTCCGTTTGCCGTCATCATGGTAATCATCACTGAATCATTGTTGGTGCATGTGCCAACATTGCGTGATCTCTGCATTTGATTAACACTTGAAATTCCTGTAGGAATTGCAAAACAGTGTCCAGGTTGTTATTGAGATTAACCCGAGAATACATCAATCTTAAGGCAGCCGTACACTGCTCCCATAATGCACGACCGGATTGTCTACGCATCTATGGTCGTCCTGTGTAAGACTACAAAGATCTATCGGTGTGTTACCCAGGATGAGTGTTTTGAAATTGATACTACTGTGTTCACATATCGCAATGGCTCAGGGGTAGAGCTTCGGACTCTCGATTACGAGAACCCGGGTTCGAATCGTGTGCTGCGGTGTTAAAACTTTGAGCAAGTTTTTTCACTCTACATTGCTCCAGTTCATTTAGCTGTATAAACGAGTACTTGACTATAGACAGTGGTGGATATGTGTACGAGCAGCCTTCGCGCATTAATTGTAGCACATGGCTGGATGCTTCCCAGAGAAGCCGAAGTGGTGTCTGAGTGAACAGGTCTGTCAGGAAAGTAAAGTGTAAAGCGCTTTGAACGGTCCTGAGGACTGGATACTGCGCTATATAAGAATTTGCCTTTTTACTTATCAACACACCTGTATCCGAACTTGTTGACGTTGGCCCCCATGTGTCTGATGTCGTCGCTACACCTGTACATGTGGCGGTCGTCCTCCAGCATCATGTCGACGTCGTGGAAGATAACGCAGTCGAACGAGCCAGACTTCATGGCTTCCAGGAAGCCGATGTTCATCATGCTCGCCTTGTTGAACACCTCCGGGAACGCCTGCAAATGCGAGAGCAACTAATGACAACTCCGTTACAGCGGCATTCGGTTATGAGTGGTGGGTGTAGGATGAGACGAGGAAGACCACTAAGGAACAGGGAGACTGTGTACAGATACGAACACAAATACGTTTCATTCAGGTAAAATTAATATATAATTGATACATATTATAGATAATAAATGTATTAATTATGAGTAGATATATTAAATAAGGAAATCTGTTAGACAAAGTAAATAAATAGTACATAAATAGTACAACTGAAAATACTAATACATGCACACATGATATCACAATCGTTAAAATAAGCAATCGATATATATATATATATATATATATATATATATATATATATTGTATTAATTGCTTATTTTATCAATTGTAATATATACACAGATATTTAAAATAAAATCGCGTTGTAAGATGAACGAGAATAAGAGGTGGAGAGAAATAAAGACGAGCGAAGGAAACGAAAATACCGGGGGGGGGGGAGAAGAAACGAAAGAAACTCTAGCCCCAGTATCGATGCCAGTTTCCCTTCGCACTATAGGGAGAAAGCCGGCAGCAAATTTAAACGAGCAGCACACATGTTGGCCATCATTTCTTTTAATGCCACGGCTGATTTTTTAATTCCTAACTTTGCAGGAATCGCAAAGCTGACCTGTTCGACGACGAAGATGCGGTAGCTGATCTTCTGTCTGCGAAGTATCGGGTGCATGTGGTTGAGGAAGATTCGCAGATGTTGCTCGCGGTCTCTGTACGGGACGATGATGGCGACTTTCTCCGTGTTTCGGCAGTCCGCCGGACTCCACTCACCTCCCGGCCTCACGACGTCGTTGGCCTGAGCGATCGTCTCCCACGACGACACGGTTGTCTTGATGGGCACACGCCCCTCTGAAGACGAACACACGTTGTACATGGTAAACGATATTTAAAAAGGCACATCGAAAACGCACTATTTTGAATTAGCTTTTAATAATGTAAGAATGTGTAACGAACACTACTATTATGATTTTAATAATTATTTATTTCATAACATGTTATTGTGCGTATTATACGTGGCTACTACAATGCTGAGCTATAATAATAATAATAATAAGAAGAAGAAGTAATATGTTTTTACATTTTATTTAAGTTATTTGGTTTACTATTTGGCACAATTGCTTCGTGGTTCATAAACATGTATTTAAAGGGAATCAACATGCAAATGTTTGGGATTATGCATCTACAAGAGTTAGTGCAATATAATGATTTACTGTAGCAAACAATAATATTATGCCAATGATTTACTCGGATTTGAGTAACATGTGACATATTCTAGTAAAATATCATAGTTGCCGAGTGTTGGCATATCGAATTGGTACGTTCGTTGTTTGACCAATAAGCGCCAAGAGCTTATTTGAATTTGGAAAGTACGCGTTGAAAGGTCGTCGTCTTAAACCCAAACATCTATGAATATATGCTGGTCCTCGAATTCTCTTCCACACAGAAACTGAGTTACAGAAGTTGATGTGTAAGGTAAGAAGTCGAGGGCAGTCGGCATCACCGGCAGGAGGGAGGTGATGTATTTTCGTACGACTTACGAATTTCTTAGCGCAATTTTGGCGTTGAAATGACGTAAAAGCTGCACGATGAAGGATCCAAACCTGAAATTCACGCCAGGGTCGCCCAGACCCTGCACTCGCAAAACTCAAGACCATCTGGAATGACAGGAATATTGCGCTCAGCTCAAAGATCAGACTGTTGCGCTCCCTGGTCATGTTCATATTCCTATGCGCCTGTGAGTCTTGGACATTAATAGCAGACACAGAGAGAAGGGTACAGGCCACGGAGATGAGATGCCTCAGAAAGCTCATCGGCATCACCTACAGAGACCACATCTCCAACAGAGAGGTGCGAAACAGAACTCGGCAAACCATTGGGCCACCCGAAGACCTCTTGACCACAGTAAAGCGACGCAAACTGAAATGGTACGGGCACGTAACAAGATCTACAGAGCTTGGCAAGACAATCCTGCAGGCCACAGTGCAAGGAGGGAGAAGAAGAGGCAGACAGCAAAAGAGATGGGAGGACAACATACCGGAATGGACTGGCTTGACGCTGGGCGCCGCCATAAGGAAGGCTGAGAGGCGAGAGGAATGGAGGGAGCTGGTTGCCAGGTCATGTGTGGCGCCCCAACGCCCCACCAGACTACAGGGTAGGTGAAGGTGAAAAAGCTGCATAAGTTGTGCGAGAGACTTAATGTAACGTCACTCACTTGGCGCGAATACAATGAAAGACTGAGACCAGACCATGATTTATCAGCGATGCCGCTAACGTATAAATTGGCAGGAAAGGTCAACATGGCCTGGGAGTGTTTAACCACTCACCAAAGCACGATAGTATGGAAAAACAACGGATGTTTATTATTTTAAAGGGATGGTGCCAGCTCCTCTGCCCAAAATTGGCAGAGCAGTAATTTGTAACGGGAAAGCTGCTGTCTAGAACGTGGGAAAGTTAAACATCACGGGGTATTGCGGTTAATCCATGTAGCCTCGAGATTATTGCAATACATTTTGTTTTGTTAAAATTGCAAGTTTTGTTTGCCATTTGAACGTGTTGCAGGCGGAATCTTTCAAATTGTGACCACGGATTCGAGCTTTATAAACAACGGAACACAAATCGGCAGACAATAAACCTTCAACATCCTTGAAGCTTTGCAATATAAATTGGATCTACTTATCAGAGCATCATTACTGCTGGCGAAAGGTATTCTGATTTCTTCAATACAAGGTCAATAAAAAGCCACGGTTTGACTGGTATGTACATGACGCAGTTGATTGGGGCTTAAACAAAACAAAACATGACTTCGCCACACTACATGCGTGCCAGACAAATATAACGGCGGAGTAAGTAATAAAAACAGGCTTAGGATCGATATTAGCGAGACCGGCATCGTCCTATTAATTAAACAGACCTACTATAGACGCATACTAAGAGTGAGGTATCATTCTCTCTGTGTGAGTTATGTAAGTATCTTCGACAAGGTAAACTACATTAACCTCTTACACGTGTGCATCTATTAAAAAGTAATCGTGTTCAACTTCAACCACGTTGTGTTGTGCAATTGATATCGTAATACCTGTATTTACTGTGTCAAGCAGATTGCCTGTTACGGGCAGTTCCGTACGTTGGCTGCGACCCAAATTCAGGTGGCAGAACCCATATGACGATCCAGGCCTTGGTAAGGTTAACTTGTGATACGCGATAAGTTAGATTGTAATAGCACGAATACGCACAACATACATGAAGAAATAATAACAATTGTTTTTATCATTTAATTAAACTCAACTGAAAGGTTGTATTCGAGAAAAGCAACATTCATGGTTTATCGGCGTGGAACGAGAACATATGTTGCATATTTGATATGCAAAGGTAATGAGCGTACAGTGTACAATCGTACGATGTTTAAAGAATATTAAGTACATTTACTTTATATTGGTGATTCACTTTGAAGGCTGCGAAATGTCATCGATTTCTGTCCGTTGCAAGCGTGACGTGTTGGTGTGCACGTGCGCTTTAGGTTATGAAATCACCACTTAAGTGTCACATCACGTTGATGGGAATTGTTGATTTGTATTAACTGTTTAAATGTCTGGGTCCAAACAATGTACCCTGTTTCCCGCAAATATACATACGATAATGAGAATAAGACTAAATTTATACTGCAATTTTTCAGTTGGATTGTATAAACATTCAATGAAATCCATACAAGTGGCATGTAACTGCACTTCTCTCTTTCAATAAAATAAGATATTTTATATGCATTAAAATTAAATCAAATTAGTTAAATAAAATAATTAAATAAACAAATACATTAAGATATAATGAATATTAAAAGTGACTGTTAAGATATAGACAAAACCACAAAGTAGTCTAACAATGTACTACACACCATTGAATTAATGTGTTTCTGTAGCGAGGTGTGTTCGCCATTGGAACAGACAACTCACTGAATTAGTATAAATGATACATTTCGAGTATTAAGTCCTGTTCAGCAGCATATCAGTTAGTTTCCATTAACTTTTATTTGACGTTACGTTTATTGTGTTTCTTTACTACCACACGCTTTGAGAATTCTCTGACAATGGCTAGTATTGGCGTTAGTGAGCGCAGGTACAATACAGCGCCCAGACATCGTCAAATCAACATACAGGTGTAATTTTCCCACGGGGTCGGCCATCTGGCGCACGCAAACAATCATCTGAAAACGCAGCTTTCGCGTAATCAGCGATGTCACTTAATGAACAAAACTAATCAGTTTTATACCTGTGTATCGATTTTTGGATCTCCCACTACATCTGTGTGAATAACCTCTCCGTACCGTTGTCGCGCTTGCATTTTTCCGGGCGTTAAATGATGACCAGGAGTGTGAGTGAGACAATTACGTGTGACGTAGGAGTGTGAGTGAGACAATTACGTGTGACGTAGGAGTGTGAGTGAGAACATTACATGTGACGTAGGAGTGTGCGTGAGACAATTACGTGTGACGTAGGAGTGTGAGTGAGACCACTAGGTGTGACGTAAGAGTATGAATGAGACCATTAGCTGTGACGTAGGTGTGTGTGTGTGTGTGTGGGTGTGAGTGCGACCACTAGGTGTGACGTAGGAGTGTGACGTAGGATTGTGAATGTGTCCCACATGCGTGACGTAGGATTGTGAATGCACCCACTAGGTGTGGCGTAGGATTGTGAGTGCGATCACTGGGTGTGACGTATGAGTGTCAGTGAGACAACTAGGTGTGACGTAGGAGTGTGAGTGAGACTACTAGGTGTGACGTAGTAGGATGTGCGCGGGAGGGCCACGGCTGAATAACAATATCAGTTATTTCAGGATCACAGTTTCTATAGTGCAGTACGGTAGCGGCAATGTAGTGAATTATAGTGTAATATGGCACAGTGCATGTTACTATAATGTTAAGCACAATAGTACTGTGACCGCGCAACGTAGTGGGAGGTACGGATATGCAAGCAAAGAAGCTATCACGACCACTATTTATGTATATGTATAAATAAAATATCTTTGATCTATATCCAATTCATACACTGTTTGAATTACAAAATTCAATTCAGACACTGTTTGAATTACAAAAACGAATGGCTTTTAGGCACCAATAGCAGCGTGTGTGGACTTTGGCCCCCAGCAACTGGCCCGTGGGAGAATAAATGCCCCCAGGATTACTTATAGCGTTAAATAAAACATCAATATAATGCATTCAGAACTTTCGATCAAGACCCATTATCATGCGGCACGTGTATGATTGATTGTTCGGCTTTCTCGACCACGCGAATGAAATAGTTGTTTGTCGATGCGCGAAACTTACGCTTGCTATTTATAAACGACAGGAGAATCAACAAACGGAAAAGGAATTAACATGTCTACTAAAACCATTGGCATTTGCCATAACGCAGGTGAATTATGTTACACTACAGCTGTTTAACGACTCTCGCACATCATTATTCGCAACGATGTTGTGCATAATCAGGGGAAAGGCTGGTAATATGAGCCACTTTTTTTACACTGATATTCAGGAGCTATATGACTAGTTATGTGCTTTGTGAAACAATGACGTGAAAGGTACCGTGATAGACTATTGTTGTGTGCATTTTTGCATGCGTAGGTTGTTTATATTGTTAATGAGAACGAGGATAAGTGTTTCCCAAAATGACTCCTATTAAAACAAGTTTTGGTAATATGAGCATACGTGATCATAAGTAACTTTTATTTCACAAACTATTTTTTATTTCATATTACCCAAGACGGACACACGCACATCAATGCAAGAGTAATACATGCACGCATGCACGCACGCACGCACGCACACATCAAACATATCAAAACACACATGAACACCCACGTGCGCGCCCGCCGACACACACACACACACACACACACACACACACACACACACACACACACACACACACACACACACACACACTCTCTCTCTCTCTCTCTCTCTCTCTCTCTTTCTACAATATACGTTGTTCGGAGATGCACGATATGCTGATAAGAACAGCACCACAGAGAACTTAACACAAATCACATTTTAATACCCTCACCCTTTAACCAGCTTCAGAGCATGCAACATATGTCCATATATCGCACTTATTACACTTGATCCATTTCCTCAGTATGGATAACAAGTACCAATCGTAGCATTATGAACATATCGGGTTTTCGGCGGCGCGATTCACGTAATCACGGGCAGTATTTCCTAACTTGTTCTGTCTGCGTGCCACCGTTGGGCAACCACTGGACTGCACCTTATATCGATCTCGCATATTTTACTATTTACATAAACGAACGTCCAACTGTTGTGCATCCGTCTGTCGTTATGTGCAGGATAGGTGAACCCATATACAACACCACGCTCCATCAGATTTTATATGGTTTTAAAGACGCTGGGTATGTGATTTTATTACAAATATTTACAATATCGCCCGGGGAGGGTATTGCTGTCGTCACGCTCCAGCAGTTCGGCCAGGTGTGTTGAATTCCTGGGGGCGACGACCTGTGTCGAAACTGGCCAGTGCATTGTTTCCCCATGCCGGTGGATATGTTGACACACCGAACCGGCACAGGACAAGTCGCGTTGTGTCACGCAAGGATGAACATTCGCCATCGCAACAGTGACAAGAGTCCCCAGCCATGGGGTCACCCAGTCGTGACGGCCGGATTCGTCGTACTCGCAATTCTACCGATGATTGTGGCGATCGGCGTCTGGGCGGCACCATCACGTGGACCGTCGGCATCGGCAGCACCGGTTACTGGCCGTGAACCGTTGACAGAACTCACGCTTATCGTCTTTGTGAGGCCATTGCTTGGCAATAAAGGGGTCCACATTATCAATGGAAAAGTGGTGAACACAAAAACAGATGGATTCACTCTGATTAAACGGAAAAGGCATACGAATAGCTAGCTGGAACATAAATCGTGTCTCTAATAAAATGCATGAATTAAAAAGTGTACTACAACTTGCTCCACGCCCAATAGATGTTCTTGGCAATTCTGAAACATTTCTCACACCAAATGATCATGACGCGAGGTTTGCGATTGACAACTTCCGTCAACCTGATCGACTGGATCGTATAGAGAAGCGCAGTGGCATATATATATATATATATATATATATATATATATATATATATATATATATATATATATATATATATATATATATATATATATATATATATATATCGACAGCGTTCAGTTTCGTCCGTCGTCGTGACCTAGAGTGTGACGACATAGAATGGCTGTGGAGTGAAGTTATGCCACCAAGATGCGTGTCTTTCCTTGTCGGCTTCATTTATCGACCGCTTGGCAGTACAATTCGAACAGATCGAGAAATCGTATCGAACATTGAAAACGTTCTATATCTGACCACGGACGTCTACGTGTTGGGTGATGTCAACCTGGATCTGATGAAAGGCACATACTACACGTTATACAATGACTGGATCAGCTGGGACTCGATCAGCTTATATGCGAGGTTACACGCCCACAATTGAAATCGTGTCTTGACCATGTGTATGTAAACAACCGTACTAAAGTACTGACATCTTCCGTCGCATCGATCGGTCTCTCGGATCTCTGACCAGTGACTGTCGTACGGAAACATGACGGGTGTTTTGCCAAGATGAATGTACACAAAACGATCCAGTACCGTGATTTTAAACACTCTGATGAACATATGTTTTTAGAACAACTAACAGATCTGTGATCGACATGACGGACGACGTTGAAGTAAAGCTGGACTTATTTGAACAAATGTATATATCTGTGTTGAACGAACATGTTCCGATTATAGTCAAGCGTGATACAACTGTCACGCCGATCTGGCTAAATCTATAGCTGCCCGAGATCGGCTGTTTAACTGCGCAAAACACTCACGTGACCCTCGTGCTATGGCGATGTATAGACGTGCTAGGAACCGTGCAAATTACGACATTCGGAAAGCAAAGCGAGAGCTCTTCTTCAATTCACTTGAACGACAATCGCCAAATCCATGCGTGATATCGAACCATATCAAATCATATTTGGCTACAACGAGTGCGGTTCAATCAAGACAAACAAACCAGAACCGTCAGACACAATCTCACGCGAAAATGATGGTTGATAAATTCAATGAACATTTTCGCTACGATAACATCAACATTTGGTACAACGATAACTACCGTTAATCAGTCAAATTACTCAAGACTGAGAACATATATTAGACAAAAGAACCCTGAAAATGTGTCATTTAAATTGCCAAATATAACGACTGAATTTGTTCGCAAACCATTGCAAAAGATGTCAGCGACTAAAGCAACAGGACTAGATGGCATCAGTTGTAAGCTGCTTAAACTGAGTGCTGAAATAATTGCACCGCGTATAGTCGGCATCTGCAATGCCAGCATCAATCGGCTGTCCATATACCTATATTTTGACTATAAAATTACTGCTCTAGGTGGCGTAGGTCATGAGATATAGGATCATTAGTCTTGGCGGCCGCCATCTTTAAAAATGGCGGATGTGAATGTTGGAGAAGGTCAAAAGTAATATATTTCAAATGGCGGTCCCCGAAAACCTATTTGACACCAAAACGACTTATTTATTTGAAGCAGTTGCTAAGATATAAGAAAATAGGTTTACGGCTGTCATCTTGGAAAATGGCCGCCAACGCCTTCAGGGGCGAAATCTGAGATGGCCCTATATCCATATATTTCTGTAATGATGAAATCTAAGTGTGTGCCAAATTTCATGCTTGTATCATAAAGCGCACAATTCGGCAATATTTTGTCACATATCGACTGGGCTATAGGGTGCTAATACAATTATGTCGTTGTTATCATATACATTGTATTTGAACTGAATTACGTTTACCTATTTATACTTTATATTTTATTTAATAAAGTACGAAACAATGTCACACAAAAATATTTGTAAACAAATGAAATGGTAAATTCTTATAATTAATGTTTATTTTTAATACAATAATGCTATCGACCTATTTTAAATAAACTTTATTTATTATAAATCAATATATTTTCTTTTAAATAATGATAAATAATTTATTAATGTAATTTTTTTATTATTTAAATATTTTATATTTTATAATATTTTAATAATATGTATTTGTTTATAATTACAGTTTATGTTTTAATTTATTTATTACTACTGTGGTTGTATTGATATCTATGTATGCATGCAAGATGATGGCCCATTGAAAATCACGACATACTACGTGACATGGTTACCATCAAGAAATAAAGCTTTTACTTATTTACTGTGTCCTGGGGTTCTGTACCACTATTTGTAGACGACCGTTTGCGTTTGGGCTTCCTCATTCTAGCTTCGTAAGCTTCTGGTACTGACTTAAAGGAACATGCAACCCAAAAAGTAAAAATTGCTTAAACCATTAAACAATGTTCATTGAATCATATCCCATATTTTGTTATTTTTTTCTGAAATGATTTGTTACCTTTTAAGGATAATTAGTGAACCTCCATGGAGGCTGACATTTTGGACATTTCGCCTGTGGTCGTGTGACGTCACAGATCCACCACCGCTAGCGCCTCGGGTGGGCAAAACAAAACGAATTCTTCACGTACCCACTGAGTCTGAGATATATTCATCCATTTAATTAGTTACAGAGCGTTAGCTATAAAAAAAAACGCCGTCCCTTATAATATAAACATTCATAAAGAATAGGATAAAGAATAATGATGCTCAAGTAGAGACTGCAACAAAGGAAATCGCGCAATCCATGTTGGACTTGGTTGGTTCGACGGAGCTTAATAACTTTTATTATCGCCCACTTTCATATGTAAACAAATCGTTTATCCAACTAATTATTCCAGTCGACCGTCGCGCAATGAATATTTTACTAATAATTGATTTTTATTATAATAAAGGAAATACATTGAATGATATTCTAGTACCCCATATATAGTATTTGCATACATTAAGTTCGTCCCTTTTGCGAGACCCTTCTTCGCGTGCAACACCGACCCTTCGCTTCGGCCCCGAACTTTTCGTTCTGTGCACAAATTCAGTGGGGACAGTAGCTTCGTTCAACAGTCGTCTTTCACCCAATCCCGGCAACCTGTGTTCCATATCAACGGTGACATGGTCCTGGCAAACCATTTTCCGGTTGAAATTGAATGTTTCCACTGTATGACTCGTACCTATATTGTGGAGCCATTTGATCGCCAACTCGCCCTTCGACGGCGTGCTTCGTAGATAATTTATTGGCATTTGGACAAATCTCTTTCCTTTCACGGACTCTTCTCCTGCCTTCTTTTGACATCCGTATGCTTGATATTCAAGCTTTTCATTATCACAAGACTCATAAAACAACTCGATTCATGTCGCTATGCTAGTGTTTACATATTACGCTACGCCTATATCGCTGAGGTGGTGGACCGCCTACGTCACACTCACGCATTCTCTCGCGTTAATCTTCGTGAGTTCCCCGTGAAATGGGCAACAATGGCAGCGCCCATGGTCAGTGAAAATGCACGTTTCAAGATTAATTTTATAATGTATAACATTCTTACAAAATTAAACAAAAAATACACGTGTTACAATATTCTATCATGAATGGTATGTGGGAATTGGGGGGATTTTAACGCATTTTCAACACTATGGTTGCATGTTCCTTTAAGATCTGTCTTGAATTTAACGGCTTCGCGAGCTTCAAGTTGTGATTTATGAAGGGACCCGGTGAGGAATTTAGCATGAGTCACCTTCCTTTTCTTAGTTTCCGCTTTCCTATGGGGTTTGGGGGATGACATGATCTCCTCGAATGCACTCGACTGGATCTCACTGCGATATTAATCAGCAAACTTATGCTAATAATTTTTATTATATATGACTCATATTACCCAGAAGGCATATCACTTCCTTTTTAGCTACAAGCTTAGCATTCATTCGATGTGGTTGCATTATCATGCGTAACACGAAATGCCACGTTAACTAAGTCGTCATAAAACGTCATTCATGTTGATATAGATTAAAAAGATATATGATTTATATGCTTTCACACAACATACGGAAATCGTAAGAAATGTTACGTATTGCTATTAACGTAAACATTTGTATATTTTGTCGTCTTACCACTCCAAATGTTGGCGGCCTGCCCCGCTACCTTCCTTAACTCAGTATGTAAACGATAGATGGCAACGTTTGTTGTACAATTTTTTAGTTAGGGGTGACCCATATTATCTGGTGGCTCACATTAGCGGACATTACCCTAAGATGATCAAGTATAAAGACCTTTTATAATATTAAAATATGTTAAACACGTAACAGTTAACACATCTGCAAAGCATATGGTTTGGTGTGAAGGCCTTGGCAGTCGTTATAATGCATATTAGTATGCCGATCTGCGACGCAGATCGTCTACGGCAATTTAGGTCATGTCCGCTTAGTATCGCCCGCGTAACATTTAACATGGTCGATAACGTCGCCGGTTAAACGTAACTCAAGAGTCGTGATGATAACAACTGCGATATATTATCGTCTATTACTATATTGCGTAGTCGTGATCCGTCAACGCGGTAGATCGTGACATGTCTTGGCCGTGATATAATATGATATGATCAACTGTATGCACGACGCCGATAACACGCAAGTAATTGAAAGATTAAGGAGTACTATAAACATACCCGGTACACACCATTGCAGCGCTGTGTCTGGCAATGCAGTTATGATGTATGATTCGTTAGTTTATGATGAAAGTATGGTTGGTTTCTTCGTGGTGTTTGCCAATGGATTATTTCTAATATGACATCTATGTCTAGTGCCGCTAATGTTGACACGGTTGCGTCGTATCATGCAAGCGTTGCAATCATTGTTGCGCAGACAATGTTATGTTGTGTTGTGGCGTCTACCTTCCGATTTGGCTCATCGTAACCATTGTCATTAATGGCTTCGTGGAAGCATAGAGAGTTGCACTGATTAGTAACACTAACGAACGTCATATTGCACGGATCCTGTGAGACCTCCACCGGCCAATGAAAACTCATTACTATTAATGAACGTTATTCTGCCAGATCGGGATCGGAAAAAAATCGTTTCGCCTCAGAATCCACGTAACAGTCGCGTGCTCCGATAGGTGTGCACGATGACACCCAGTTATCATTTGGCAAGCGTTCAGCCGACGTGACGTATGTTACCGCTAAGAACGGAATAGGTCAAACTGTGGACCCGCGTGAATCGTCATTCAATATTGACGCTTTCTTAACGACGCACTGAAAAGCCCAGACGGTCTAGTCTAATCTCTGGCGAAAACACAGATGTTGCTACTCTTGCTAAACACACAAACGGCCAAAGTATAATGGCCGTTTCCAATGTGATTTTAAGTGATAACTATTTCAACGTTTGTGTTATTTTAGATATGTTGATCAACCACAGTGGTGCAGCAAACCACAACAGGACTCTAATAGACTCTCCAACTTACACAACACTTATTCTGGACGCTAGAATGAAATAGGTAAAAGAGGTAAATAGTAATAGAATCTACACTATTAGTGAGATAGAACAAACACAACGTGACAATTAACTGAAAATGAACTAAAATCTGATGGCTTATCCTGGGGTCAGGCGCAAAGACGGCGATCTTGTGCAACCTGAATGCGCGACACGGTATTATGATGATAAGGAAGCATTGCATAATGAACTTGACGACGGTCAAACACATGTTTATCTATTGCGTGTCCTATCAGTTGTCTCACATAACGGACAGTAAGGTCCGGTAGCATTAGTAAGACACACACACAAGGGTGTCGTTGGAACGGCGACTTACAGCAGCCCTGGAGGTTCTGTATCTACAACAATAACAAGAAGCGGTACTCACTGAGTCCTGGGGGTACACACGGACATAGTTGCAGTCCTTTCGCCGTCTGTCCTCGCTTCGCCTTGCATGTCTTCTCGTACCACTGCATGAATTCACTCGCTTCCTTCCTCTCGACACCCGAAAAGACGGGCATCGTAGGGGCGGGCCGTGGCGGTCCTGTGGTCGTGCGTGGTGGGGTTGTGGTGGTGTTAGTCAACTGTGTGTCATTTCCTCCCGGAGTGTCAGTGATGTAATGCTCCTGCATATTGTTATCGAAAAGCGTTGGTCCGAACGTGAACATGAACGCCAGCTGCATGGACGCACATATCATGAAACAAGTCTTCAGCGAACACCGCTGAAAGAACGTCGGGTTGACCAGTGTCTGTTCCATCGTGGCTTATCTCCGACAACGAGTTGTTGCCGTTGTCGTCTGGACCGTATCCGCTCGCTCTCGACCCGTGCGACGTGTCTGCATGCGCTCGTGACTTCGCGACAACTGCAACAGGGAAATCATCATGACGGCACTAACGTTTCTGTTAATTGATCCTGTCTCACGGAGGTGAATAGACGTTCAATGAATTCGGTTAACATAGGGCAAGTAAGGCCAGTATGAATAATTGAGTAGATGATAGTTGTCGATCAGTCGGGAGAACTGGCCGACTGGCAGGAGGCCGACTGGCAGAAGGTCGACTGCTGACACTCGATACGGCCTGGCCACTGCCAGTTTCTTATGTACTTACTCCGTACGATAATGGCAACTGGCACATGTAGACGAATTCCAAGATTTATCAGCAGCCGTGGGAGATTTCCAGCAATATTAAGCGCGCGCATACACACACGCGGTCAGTTAACACTCAGCACCACATATTCGCGCACGCACGCGCACACGCGCACACTAACTCCCGCCCACATAAGCGCACGCAGTCATGTACGCACACAAGAGCACACAGGCAGAATGTCTTGGACATCATTTGTGGTCAGTATGACATATAGTGGATAACTATTGGGGTCACTCAATGTATTATGTTCTCGTGAAACGATTCAGTACATATTGCCCCTATAAACAACCAGCCCATGTCTACCCTACTATTTACACACAGACTCTGTGTAACTGAGAGCTATTAGATAGATCGTACATTTCAATAAACCCACAGTGGTTATACCTACTGTATTGTAATTGAGTTATTAACACTGAACACTCTAAATATCAAGGTAGCTCTTCGAGATTAATTATTGATGTTGCATATAATACATCGCACATATTGATTCCTTGTAAATAAAACATTAATCATGACCACCTTGATTAATCTTGACTACGTTAGATTTATTATGATTCGCAATTACTAAGTGCGTTCGTTCTCGCTCGTTGGCGTGTAGATGCGCTCGTATAAACACGGACAGTCCAAAATGTATAGCATGTACACGCACAGGGTTCGAAATAGTGGTAGCCCGGTAGCCCGAGGCTACCAGAATTGCTGTCGGGCTACTACAATTGGAGACAGCAGTAGCCCGGTGGTCTACCACAGAATCTGGGTCACTGATGGCCTAATCCTCAGTGCAGGTCAAGTGTCTGAGACGACTCAGTGGCTTCAATTGGGTTGCAACAATTGTATCCAATTAACCACTTCAAAGACATCGTTGGCGCCACGGGACCGTGTCAATAAACCACCCAATAAACTTACTACACACCCTTACAGACCACCCTAGAAGCCATGTGTTATTTTGGCTCTATGATTGGATTACGTAATAAACTGACCTAGTGAAAGGATGAGGTAGTTTAAAACATTGTTGCAGGTGGATCGGCTGCACTTCCAAGTACTGGGAGGTCAATTTCTGACTTCTTGTGTTAGTCTTGTATTAGATATGGGAAAGTTGTTTCTTTTGTACACCACATGTTTTTGTAATGCATCCAAGCCAGGGCAATTTGAAGCAGTTTAAAGGAAATATATGTTAAAACATGTTAAAGTATGTAAACCTAGTATCTATGTTATAATAAACAATAATACATGTGCAATTTATACAGCACATTTGAGAATATTAAATTGATTAATTGAATAATTCAAAATTACAAGTACAAACACTGCTAAATTAGATTATATGTTTTACAATAACTTTATCGAGGTTGTATTCAAATGTCAAAAAGGGGAACTACCTTTGAACAATATTCTTTTTAAATATACATTGTTATATAAGTTAATGTTATTATTATGCAATTTGGATACAAGGCCATATGCCACATTATTTTAGTGGGAAACTTAACAAATACGGATACCTTTCATCAACACAATATTTGTAAACTCACAAATACATGTTAAATATACGTAGCAAAATATTTGCATTGTTCTACTAAATATAGTAGAACTTTTTTACTTAAAAAATAAAAATAGTTATTACAAAGCAACACAAGTGTTTCGTTTTAAAATATTCTATATGAACTTACTAGAAATCAGTTTTTTTATTCATCCATGATCCCACAAAACAAGTGATGCAATTGACTTAGTTTCTACTTTCGCCAATTATTGCATACTAAACTGATATTTACTCAAACAAAACTAGTGCAACAGAGGTCCCCCCCCCCACAAGAGAGTGACTTGTCGCCTGTTACCATTGCTGATATGCAGAGGAGTATAGTTGATATGGTAAATCGTTCTAATTAACTATCTCTGTTTTTAAATGCATTACATGAAGGTAGAAAGAGGCATGTGGACCTCAACACTTCAAAAAAATACCAGTCTGCCCACAATTTTAGTTAGCGCGTTATATACGGAGAGATTTATTACGAAATTTTTGGCTACCAGATATGTGTGTGGGCTACCAGAAATTTCAAGCTGGTAGCCCGGATGGCTACCTAGATTTTGGAGTTATTTCTACCCCTGGACGCAATCGAAATTTCAAAGTCAATCTTGTATGCAGCGAGTAGCGGAAATTACCGCAAAAATCCCTTCATGTAAATAATGTATTGTAGCAATCCAACGGCGCTTTTTTTTAAAGTATTTTTGACGATTTTACAGGCCTTGCCTGTAAAATCGCTCCATCGCGCTCATTCTTTTGCTTTTGGGACGGCGATTTTCCGCGCACCTGGGCGTTGGAATATTTTTTTAAGTCGAGATTCATTTTTCGCTTGAACACCACACTTTATGCTGCATAACACAATAACTGTTGCAGTTACCTTATAAAGTTCTGTGAGTGAAATGTAGCTGTGTTTGTTACATTTACTTTACAATATCCTGCATCTTCATCAACGTCAATGCGTTCAGACAACGAGCGATATGAATTAATCGTTCGGCTTTCATCATCCGCCGCCATCTTTGAATTTTCGAAGATCGTAAACACGAAATGAAATTCGCCACGAAATCCGTCCTTCCAACGAAATCCGCTCCAATAACGCGTTAAACAGTTAATAAATATGTACAGACACAAACAATAGGAACATCAAACTACACTAAAAACTAATCGAACTACTAAAACAACTAAAATCCAACTTCCAAATGCAAATCCATTAACTTTCAAAATGCTATAACGAAGAACGATCTTCCCAGTTACAAAATCCTCAAAAAATGCAACTTATACTTGGGTAATCAAGAAACTACTTGGTGAACGTATAATTTTGTTATGTATGTTAGCAAAAACATCGTACTAAAATCTCAAAATGGACCGAGTGACCCACTTCTGACTGGCAATAATATCAATAGCTCTCCTGGGCCATTTTAGGAGGTCGATTTTTAGCTCTCCAATAGCTCTCCTGGGCACTTTGAGGAGGACGATTTTTAGCTTTCCAAGGTTTTTCAAAAGGCGAGGCCTGATTTTACCTGTTGTTGTCCACACACACAGGGGTACCGATAACCCTGTAGAAACGCAGCAAACCGCTTGGCTCTCTGAAGAGCTTGAGACCAATAGTACTGCTGACAACTCTACGCAAGACGTTGTCTTTAGTCCCACTGCAGCGGGTGTCCGACAACGAGCATGACTTCCTTCACCATTCCAAAGCGGATTTCGACGCCGACGGTCAACAGCCGATGTGATTGGCGGACATCGGTGGCTCGTCACTAAGTGCCAACGATACAAGATCATCGAAATACTCGGTACAGGCCTATCACGTGCGTTCGATTCAATCCGTCGAAAGAAACTCCTGAGTGTTTTGCATTCGTTCCTTGATACAGACGACGTCCGAATTATACGTACGGCTTCTTCTGTAGGAGACAGACATCACCGTTAGGGTTGATGACGCGCTGTCTGCCCCGTTTAACACAACAGTTGGCACCCCACAAGGGACTCACTATCGCCGGTACTCTTCATAGTGTACTAGAAGCAGCCGTTCGGACTTTGCGGGGATGTCTCCCACGCCGACCACCAGCCGACAGTAACTGACGCTGCGAAGCAATATATGCAAACGACATTGATTTCATCTCAACCGACCATGAGCACCTGAGCAAAGTCAACGAGATCGCGCCAGCTGCTCTAGGCGACTGGTTCCTGTGTGTCAACGTCGACAAAACAGAACACACAAACACCAACCGTGAAAACGACCTTGTTGCTGAAGAATGGAGGACGACAACGATCGAAACTTGGATCCCTGCTCGGAGAGGTTGAGGGAATGTCTCACCGAAAATTGCTTACGGTCACCGCTGTCCACTCCATGTAGCCTCTGTGGCTGCGAAAACAACACATCAGCGAGCGACTGCGATTCCGTTTATATGACGCATTCGTCGGCACAGTGCTGTTGGACAAAGCGGGTGCGTGGGGCGTGACGGGGTCGCAAACATAGACACTGGATGCAATCACGTCGGCTCACTCATTTCACTCAAGTTCACTGTGTCATTAACGTCACTTAAGGGCAGATGGGGCCTTTGTTCACACAAGCTGGCTGCCGCGACTGAGGAAAACAAAATGGTAACTGACCACAATAGTGTGCAAATGGATATTAGTGAAAACAATCGAAATATGAAGGCATGTAAGGTATATATGATTTCCGTCGAATCCGGCGTCATTTGTATTTATATTCTGCTAAAACAATATCAGTTGCTCAGATTAATAGTCGACTGGACAATTGTAATTCCCTTTTAAATAACATTGCCAACCAAAAAAACTCCGACGTGTACATAATTGTTTAGCACGCGTGGTACTTAAAGCCCCCGTTTCTCACCACCACTACTGCTACTTAAGCAGCTACATTGGCTTCCAACTGTATATCGAATTAAATTTTAATTGGCTACTATTACATACCGTATGTAACAGTCTTTCTACTCAACAACCGACATACTTAGTTAATCTGCTATATTTCCCTGATAACTCTAGGACCCTTAGATCATCCGTTTTCTAACAATGTTTTGTTCCTAATACTAAGCTGAATATTGCCAAACATGTGGCTGGAATCAATCCCCTATAATGATTAAATCTTCTGAAACTATAGACACCTTTCGTAAAAAACTGAAAACATATTTGTTTGAAATTGCCTTTTCACCAAAATACCGCTGTCCATTCCATATAGTTTCGCTGCGAAAACAACACATTAGCGAGCGACTGCGATTCCGTATTCGTCCGCACAGCGATGCTGGACAAAGCGGGTGCGTGGGGTGTGGCGGGATGCAATCACGTCGGCTCACTCATCGGGGTTCACTGGACACAGAGAACAAGCAACGCGAAGTCGTATGAACGGTGTCAATGCCGTCACAGCGCAGATGTGATGGACATGCGATGGCGCCTTTGTATGGAAGCACCGGCCCGTCATTAAGGCGGAATAGCCTCGCGACGCAATTATTCGTACGACACGACGCAACTATTTTTGTCGTGACCAATTTCTATTTTTTCTATGACACGACGTAATAACTTTGGTCACAACGCAATTCGAATTGTGTCGTATCGCTAAATGGCGTCACAACGCAATTCGATTTACGTCGTGTCAAAAATACGAGTTGGTCGCGACCCAAATAATTGCGTCGTGTCAAAAATACGAGCTGGTCGAGCTTCTAAATGCTCGTCGTGCATCAAATCAACCTATAGGGCGTGTAAGTCTCGCAAGTGAAGACGAGACTGGGGGCAGTTTGGGGCAGGAAACCCATATTCTCCATGTTTACATATAGGACATTTTGTGGTTGTTGTAATAATTGAACTGTTCCCAAATAGCGTGTTTCAGTTATATTGTCCGAAGGATTATTACAAGCAGAAGCAATGGAACACTTCGCCGGTGACAATGATCACGGAAATCATGAATTGTAATCGATTATTATGGTGGTTGCCATGGCATTAGCGGCAAGTACTTGTGTTTGGCGGTAATGACTAATAATGAAGAGCGCCATTGTTGTATTCGATGACACGTACAGTAAAGAAACAAACAAAAACTATGCGATTCGTCGACTCGGGGGAAACGTGCCGCGATTGGTTGACTTGATGCACGACGAGCATTTAGAGGCTCGACCATCTCGTATTTTTGACACGACGTAATTATTTTGGTCGAGACCAACTCGTATTTTTGACACGACGTAAATCGAATTGCGTTGTGAAGCCTTTTAGCGACACGACACATTTCGAATTGCATTGTGACCAAAGTTATTACGTCGTGTCAAAAATAGAAATTGGTCACGACGCAAATAATTGCGCCGTGTCGCACGAATAAATGCGTCGCGAGGCTATTCCGCCTTTATGACGGGCCGGTGCTTCCATACCTTTGCTCGCACAAGCTGGCTGCAGCGCCTGAGGAAAACACTTGTACTAATAAATAATGACCATACCCCATTACCCATATACCCATACATGTCAGCCGCGCCGCTTCCCTGTACCTTGTGTGTTTCGTGGAAAGTCAAGTACATATTTATAAAGTACATTTAGCACCGTTAGGCAAAATCACTATTATGGGCAAATGACTATTAGTGAAACAATGGAAATATAAAGGCAAGTAATATATAGAGAAAAGGTTGCAGAGATTTGTGCATGGCACACTTGAATCAGGTGAATCATGCAGCTTCTACAGCCCCATCAAAAAGTCAGTGGTGAAAACATTTGCTGACATGGCAACAAATAACAAGTTCTAGTGTGGCAAGGGAGGTGTTGTGACAGCAGCTATTAGTCCGGAGATTGTGTTCCGCAGAGCCATGTCGTTGGCGAGGTGCGGAGATGACGTTTCTATGGCTACCGTTCTCGGCCATTTTTCATGCTGATGGTACAATGCGGAAACCTAACAAAGCGGAACTGGGTCATCAACTGGAAGCTCAAGTCGAGAGAGTGTCTAAATTTCCGCAAACCATGGTGTATATTAGGGATGCCATGGCTGTTATTCAAATGATGGGGTTACCAATTCAATTCATTTGACGCATTAGCCTTGTCATACTTCAAAACACCTTTAACAGGATTTCAGAAAACTGACACGGTTGTGGAAGTTTTTGCTAGATATGATGACGACATCTCTGTGAAAAACTGCTGAACTACGCACAGAGGTACACATATAGTGATGGTCAAACAATGTCATCATTGATTTGTCAATATTCAAAATTGCACCAGACCGTAATCATTATACAATTGCAGTGTACTCAACGCAACACCATAATGTGACTGTAAAGTGAGCTTTTTGGCTTTCTTTTTTTGCCAATTATTTATTAATCACCAAGGATTGTATATTTGTAAGTCGATTTGGTGCGTCGACTAGAAACATTCTACCCACCTATAATGCACTGTCATCCTCGTCATCATCACATAGAATGTCTAGGTCGCTAACTTAATGTGGATTTTCACAGTTTTCATTTCCAGACATGTGCACAGCTCTGTGCAACACAAACTGTTCTGACTGAACAGTTGTTTGTACAGCGAATTCTACTTGTGGATGAGCAGACGAGACCTTCCAGGAGCTCTGACGCCATTGGACAGGAAAACGTTTTCCAATTTTTCTTTCCCACCCATGCTCCAGTGGGGACCCAATGTTTGGCTTGGTCACATGTGACGACATCCACACCTTCGTTTTCCACTGAGCCCGCCTTGCAAGTTCCTCAAAACTTGCTTCACATGGGGGAAGTTTCGCCAACCACCTGTTTTTCTTGTTGACCAGCTTTTATCGTAAACGGTTGAGGTTGGAGTAAGCATTCTTCTCTGAGCCATGAAATGGTCTACCTATCCCCTTTTGCATCACAACGTTGAAAACTGGTTTCTTCCCAATTCCAAACAAGGAGGAATCTGAGTCATATCCTGTTAGTGAATGCATGGCAGGACCTAAGTTGCAGAAATGCGTACCGGCAGCCCTGGGACCTAACAAGACAAGCGGATCTACCATGGTTTCATACACTTCTTCGAGCAGACATCAATGGACACAGAACTCAGGGAAAACGAAAACCTACATACTTCAAGATGTTCCTGAAAGTTTCCGACGATGTGATCAACTTTCTGGACAAAGAGGGCCAGAGTGAAGAGGAGAGTCATCTTGCAGACGAATTTTGGATCTAACGTGTAATGGCTATTTTAACACCTATATTGCTGGCATAACTACATTTTATTTGCTTCAAAATAATGGTTGCATTGGATTCATCATACTTCAAAACATATAAAACGATTCCGAGTTCAAGTTTCTATACCGTTTATTGGCAAAGATATAGCGATTATAAGACTTTTGGGGACCGGTGGCGGCCATCTTGAATTTTCCCACGAAAAAGTGGACGGAAAAATGGAAACAGTTTTTTCCAGTCCTTTTGGGTCAAGTTAAAAACCACAATTATTTAAAATCTATATGAAAAAGTCACAGAATGACATAATGACATACACTAGCTTGCGTGAAGGCGCAATTTCCAACAGTCATTGATTTACGGTGACTCCTATTGAACACCGCTCCACACACACTGCTTCACCTCGCAGCGCCATGTCATACCGCATTATGACGGGGTGAAATTGGTCTTTCATACAGTATATGACATCTCCACAATCTTGAAGAAGATGTGCAACCAGTATAACTTTATGATGTTCGCTGCATTGTCAACTTTGTAATGTCTGACATTTTATGGGTGGCCTTGTTCGAGCGTGGCAACAGTGTTATGTTTCCATGATACAGCAACATTCTTTACATTGTTTTGAAGCAGAGATAATGAGCTTTTTTAAAAATGTATGGCTTGACCATTTTCTCATAAAACAAAGTAGCTATACAGCCAATTACATATCAAGACGTTTTCTGAAGCGCGCTATTTCTAAAATTGAACGTTTCACGGTGACCTTGTTTGACCTTGAATTACTGCTAACTGCACCACTTGGCAACTCTACGACAGGCCTAATTATGACGGGGAGATGCAGGGCTTTCCAATGATATAACATTCAGGTGTGTGTAGGGGGGCCATTTAAATCGGTCTGTTTGGTGGATTTGCCTTTCGCCTAATGGAGACGATTTGCTACAACCTCTTCCAATATTTAGGAGAAGATTATATATATATATATATATATATATATATATATATATATATATATATATATACATTTATATACATTTATATATTATATATAAATATAATTTATTATATCGAAATAAAACTATATATTGTATATAGCGTCAGTTATAGAATACTTAATAAATACAGAATGCTACAGCACATACATGCATACGCACGCACGCACGCACGCATGCACAAACACATAATTATGTATGTATGTATGTATGTATGTATGTATGTATGTATGTATGTATGTATGTATGTATGTATGTATGTATGTATGTATGTATGTATGTATGGATACATACATACATACACTGTATGTATGTATGTATGTATGTATGTATGTATGTATGTATGCATGCATATGTATGTATATATATATATAATATATATATATATATATATATATATATATATATATATATATATACATATATGATATATATATATATATATACATATATGATATATATATATATATATATATATATATATATATATATATATATATATATTCAGTGTATGTATATGTATGCATGTATGTATGTATCCATGCATGGATACATAATATATGTGTTTGTGCATGCGTGCGTCTGCATGTATAAAAAAAAGTGTATATGCACCATGGATTTATTAAGCATTCTATAACTGCCCCTATATTAAACCGCGTACTGCAGCTATTAACCGACCGCTGTGACCGGGTAGAAGCAAGAATCTCATTCACCGAAATGCACTGATGTTCGTAATGCAAACAATACCTCCCCCGCACAACAATCCTCACTAGGTATGGCTTAAATAGTCTTCACGTACTTCAGACTCGCAGCTTTATCACGTTGCAGTGGACAGAACTATAATAAACGATAACAGTTGAAGTAGGCAGTCAGAAATAGTCACTGCACCGCTGCCAGTACATCAATAATCGCCGGGTAATAACTTATGCTTCTTTGATGCTGACTCGTGTGTGTGTCCGTCCGTGTGCGTGGGTGCGTGTGTGTATACGTCTGCGCGCGTGCGTGCACGTGCGTGCCTGTCTGTGTGTGTGTTCGTGTGTGTGTGTGTGTGTGTGTGTGTGTGTGTGTGTGTGTGTGTGTGTGTGTGTGTGGGGGGGGGGGGGGCGTGTTTTGCATGCGTGTATGTGCGTGTGTGTATTCATATGCATGAGTGTGTGTAAATATGTGCGTGCGGGCGTGCGTGCCTGTCTGTCTGTGCGTATGTGCGTGTATGTGTGCGAGTGCTTGCTGCTTGCGTGCGGGTGTGCGTGTGCGTGTGCATATGTGCGTGTGTTCGTGTATGTGCGTGTGTGTGTGGGGGGGGAGGGGTGTGTGTGCGTGCGTGTGTTTGTGTGTGCATGTGTGCGCGCGCGTGTGTTCGTGTTTGCGTTTTGTTTTGCAAATGACACGTCGACAAGACAGAATCGTTTTTCAACAGTGATTTTGCACAAATTATTCGTATGGGTAAAATGGTACGTTTTCGTGAGTATAGACTAAGCATGACTCGGCACCGAAAGGGTTAAAATACCAAAAAAAAAATAACCGCCAACGATAGTATTCAATACATTTGCCCGGTCGCAGATGTTTTTGTGCGATGCGATACAGCAATTATGTATTCACCGGCTCCCGGCTGAACTCGGAAGATTGGAGGTTTTGAAAGAAAACAGATAACGACAAACAGGCTCACTAGTACAATAGAGCGTGGAGACCCCTTGAAGAGGCGTAACTTCAGAGGGTCACACGTTCAAAAAACATCACAGCCGCCCTTATCACGAGCATGGTTAACCCGCAGCCAAGTGTGTGCAGCCACCGTCAAATCACAACAGACAACACGACGCCGCCATATTGGGTTTCTAACACACACCACGCACCACACGCACCACACGCACCACGCACGCACGCACGCACGCACACGCGCACGCGCGCACGCACGCGCGCGCGCGCAGACACACACACACACACACATGTGTGCATGTGTGCGCGCGCGTGTGTTCGTGTTTGCGTTTTGTTTTGCAAATGACACGTCGACAAGACACAATCGTTTTTCAACAGTGATTTTGCACAAATTATTCGTATGGGTAAAATGGTACGTTTTCGTGAGTATAGACTAAGCATGACTCGGCACCGAAAGGGTTAAAATACCAAAAAAATAATAACCGCCAACGATAGTATTCAATACATTTGCCCGGTCGCAGATGTTTTTGTGCGATGCGATACAGCAATTATGTATTCACCGGCTCCCGGCTGAACTCGGAAGATTGGAGGTTTTGAAAGAAAACAGATAACGACAAACAGGCTCACTAGTACAATAGAGCGTGGAGACCCCTTGAAGAGGCGTAACTTCAGAGGGTCACACGTTCAAAAAACATCACAGCCGCCCTTATCACGAGCATGGTTAACCCGCAGCCAAGTGTGTGCAGCCACCGTCAAATCACAACAGACAACACGACGCCGCCATATTGGGTTTCTAACACACACCACGCACCACACGCACCACACGCACCACGCACGCACGCACGCACGCACGCACGCACGCACGCACGCACGCACGCACGCACGCACGCACGCACGCACGCACGCACGCACGCACGCAGACGCGCACGCGCGCACGCACACGCGCACGCACGCACGCACGCGCGCGCGCGCGCACACACACACACACACACACACACACACACATACATACATTGTTGTTGTAAGTTGTTATAATTAATAGAACATATACGTACATGTAGTAATAGTAATGATAAATGTTCACATCAGTGTTGCCAAAAATACGTGGCTATGTCAAGCTTCAGCAATCCAATAATACCAACCTAAGTAGAATAACATTATATCTAACTTTTCTGTCAGAGAGTTTCGGGTTGAATTAGATTAAAGTAGAACACCACATCCCTTTACAACTTTTGGTTTAATGATAATATAAAACAATATTACAATTTGGTTTATTTGTTATAATAGCCTGAATTGTATTCCACATCATCGGACCTTCACAACACACACATTTTTCGAAGAGCTTTGAGCAGAACTGATGATAGGATATATGTGACAGGTTTGTTTTGTTTTGTAAAGGTGAATAGGATAGTAGATATAAAACTATTTTAATAAATGTGGCATACGCCTGTGGACAATTATACACACATTTTAAACTTCCGTTTCATAAATAAAGAGAGGATGTAAATGTTCCCAATATTTTGGTTTAACAGTTGAATTAATTATTTTATTTTATAAAATGAGTATTTGTTTCGTAATAAGTTTATACGTTGAATGCTAAATAAGGGTAACTTAAAGTGTAGCCCGTTGTTTTAAGCACAACTACTGGAAGTGGTTAACTTTATATTGATTATGTGTACAACACTAGTTTGCTTGTTTTGCATGCATTTATATGTTCTTACCAATCAATTCAAGTGTGTCATATATGTGATTACGTAGAATTCCCACGATTGACCACAGCGGAATTAAACACACTCACCCGCTACCTCGTTGTTCCCGTTGTCACCGACATCGGCCACTGAACATTACCGTTCATGCTCAGACATCAGGTAAAGCCGGGAACTCACTAAGCCGGCCGACCGGCCGATTTTGCATCGGCCAGTCATCGTGGGGCATCGGCCGGGCATCGGTTATGCGAGTTCCAAAAATCGTGGCATCGGCCGGGCGTCGTGCGTCGAGCCGATGCCCGCACGACGTCGGCCGGCGGTATCAAATATGTTTGATATTGCCGGCCGGCCGACGCCTACCCGACGCCCGGCCGGCAGATCCTCTGAGACATTCCCACAAAAGCGGCACTTGCAGCAACACAAATTGGCATGAATTCATCCTCTGAGTCATGATGAACCTTTCAATGTAGGTCACCTGGGCGAGCATACTGAATACCTCTATGGACAAAAAATCAAACTAATTTGAATTTAAATTAATAGCGCTTAAATTGTGAAATCGGCCATCTGTGTGTGTTCGAAAAATCATAGCATCGGGCGGGCAACGGCCGGCCGGTCGACCGGTTCTGTGAGTTCCAAAATGACCAAACCGGCCGACGGCCCGATGTTTCCACGACGCCCGGCCGATTTCATTTTTCGGGCGCCGGCCGGTTCAGTGAGTTCCCGGCTTAACGCGTTGCTGTCCGCAAGGCTCTGAACCACCACCTTACGAATCCTGGTCGAGAAGAAAAAACCCGATGATTTTCAATTAATATCCATCGGTATGCGACATGTATAACTATAACAATGCTACCTGAACAACTTCACTTGCTTACTGTCCTTATGTTCATATAAGACCTCGTAGGTGCAATGGTACAAACCTTCGCTTCCACGACTTACGTGAAGTGGACGGTGAAAACCTACTGATCGTGCACTAAGGCCGTAGCAGCTAAGCATACGTCGGGTCGTGATTGCCACGGTGCAGCAGAAACTGGGATTGACCCATCTCGGAGCCGATCAGCTGGAACGAAGCTGCGGAGTGGAACAAAAGCACCCAAGCAGGACGTAGGTGTCGTCTGCGCAAGCGTGCGGCTGTTGTGCGCGCACTTACTTGTGCAGCACGGTCAATGACGGCCGCGATGATCGGCTAGGGCGGCCGGCGTCGCGACGTCCTCGGAGAGGTGGTTGCGAATTATATAACGACGGCTGGCTTGACTCGCACCTTGGCTATTGCTAAGGTGTCGTATTTATAGGGTGCGAACTATTGTTAGGGTGTAATGCGGTCTTACCGTGCATGTGTATTGTGTAGCGTATATCCGGATTACTTGCATGAGTGCTCCGCACTACACAGCCACTGTTCCATTCCGCAGTTCAGCGGCGCGTGGCTAAGCGTCACGAACACGCACTCACATTAAGGAGCTTACTGTCAGCGCAGAAAACACCGGATTAATGGGCGTCGACGACCGCATGATCAAACGGACCATCCTTGCGTTTCGTAACTGATTGAAGCGATAGAACCATGTCCCTAACTTCTTAATGTGCGCTTGACATGATATTCTTCATTGTCATCATATAGGTTCCATAATTTACCACCACCTACTGATATACTCATATATTTTGAGGTTGTGCGGCTATACACTTGTTTCCTTTTTTACTCTGTCGTGTCAAATACATCGTAAAGTATAGGTAAGTTCTTATACAGCGCAGTATCTAATCCTCAGGATTGCTGAAAGTGCTTTACATTTCACTTCCCTGACAGACCTGTTCAATCAGACACCATCTCAACTTCGCTGGGAAGCATCCAGCCATATGCTGCAATTAATGAGTGAAGACTGCTTGTACACATTTACACCACTTGTCTACAGCCAGGTATTCATTTATACAGCTGAGTGAACTGGAGCAATGTAGAGTGAGAACATTTGCCCAAAGTTTTTTAACACACTAGATGTCACGGAACAGACAGTTTAAATTATATATGGGCTACATAACTCTCTTTTACGATGCACTCTCATAGTCAGCCCCTGCAGTATATTCCCAACACACACATACATGCATGGTCTACTCACATAGTTTATTGCGAACTGACTGGAGACATACCACATGAATTTGCATTGCAGTCGACCCAGTATAGATAACATCTATATATGCTATTATAAAAATATTTGTCAGTTTGTTGATTTGCTGGTTTTTGTGTGGTTCCACGTCTACGTCAGTATTGCGTATACCGAGCTGGCATTTTGCATGTGATCTAGTGGGTATATGTATATATATATATATATATATATATATATATATATATATATATATATATATATATATACATATATATATATATATATATATATATATATATTTATATATATATATATATACAGGTATATATATATACATATATATATATATATATATATATTTATATACCTGTATAGGCTATACGCCCTACGTGGAGCATACGACAAGTTATCGTTCCATTAATGAAAAAACGTGACGTAGTTTTCAAAACGTGCCTTTCCCCCATGCACCACTAATGCCTAGACTAGTAGAATATAATTGTATGCACACCATTCCATCATAGACGCGAGTGGAAGTCGTGCTGCATTGAGACGTTTTGAGGGCATCCCTAGTCGCACTGGTGAACCCCGGAACAATTTTATTTTAGACCTATACAGTGTAACTATTCAAAGGGTTGAATTTATCACACTAGCCAGAAAAAACCCACAATACTCGTTTGTTGTAGAAAGGCACGCCGCCATGCCCATGCTTATACACTCATACGTTGTGTGCCAGTGGGAGGAGTGTCGTGACGGGTTGGCTGCAGGTGGCACACAGATCGAGTACACATGGTCAACCAACGATGCGACCGTTTTTTATTGGTGATGGAGATAGAGAAGCGCAGAGTTAGAGTGATAGAGGGCGAGAGAGAGAGAGAGAGAGAGAGAGGGAGAGAGAGAGAGAGAGATAGAGAGAGACAGAGAGAGACAGAGAGAGAGAGAGAGAGAGAGAGAGCGAGAGAGCGAGAGAGCGAGAGAGCGAGAGAGCGAGAGAGCGAGAGAGCGAGAGAGAGACACACACACACACACACACACACACACACACACACACACACACACACACACACACACACACACACACACACACAGTCAGTCAGTCAGTCAGTCAGTCAGTCAGTCAGTCAGTCAGTCAGTCAGTCAGTCAGTCAGTCAGTCAGTCAGTCAGTCAGTCAGTCAGTCAGTCAGTCAGTCAGTCAGTCAGTCAGTCAGTCAGTCAGTCAGTCAGTCAGTCAGTCAGTCAGTCAGTCAGTCAGTCAGTCAGTCAGTCAGTCAGTCAGTCAGTCAGTCAGTCAGTCAGTCAGTCAGTCAGTCAGTCAGTCAGTCAGTCAGTCAGTCAGTCAGTCAGTCAGTCAGTCAGTCAGTCAGTCAGTCAGTCAGTCAGTCAGTCAGTCAGTCAGTCAGTCAGTCAGTCAGTCAGTCAGTCAGTCAGTCAGTCAGTCAGTCAGTCAGTCAGTCAGTCAGTCAGTCAGTCAGTCAGTCAGTCAGTCAGTCAGTCAGTCAGTCAGTCAGTCAGTCAGTCAGTCAGTCAGTCAGTCAGTCAGTCAGTCAGTCAGTCAGTCAGTCAGTCAGTCAGTCAGTCAGTCAGTCAGTCAGTCAGTCAGTCAGTCAGTCAGTCAGTCAGTCAGTCAGTCAGTCAGTCAGTCAGTCAGTCAGTCAGTCAGTCAGACAGACAGACAGACAGTCAGTCAGTCAGACAGACAGACAGACAGACAGACAGACAGACAGACATACAGACACACAGACAGACACACATACAGACACACAGACATACACACACACAGAGAGACACACAGAGAGACACACAGACAGACACACAGACAGACAAAGAGGAAAAGAGAGTCCGAGAGCATATTCACCGTCTAGGGTTTATTGAATATGCATCAGGAAAGGACAAAAAATAACATAACTTGTTTGCTTTATTCAATTAACTCGCGTCGGAATGGAAATACTTTAGGCTCTCCAACGACCGCGGTATGAACCACCCTTCAGGCTCGCTAAAAGTGTAAACTTACACTACAAAAGTTAAACTTCTTGTCTAAATAGTTTGGTGGCTAATCCTGTCTCCAGCCACAACCACAGTTATTGGAGGATATCCACGGTTCCGACGCCTATGCAAAATATACTGGTTTTCATTGTCATATGTACACATTCTAGGCTTACACCGCACTTCCAAGATATTTGCAGCAAACACCGTTGGATAATCTTATCCGGTTGCGCATAACACTCTGTTTAATTGATTATATCAGTTCGATTTAAATCGAATTGGTGTAGTGTTTCGTTAATGGCGCAATGAAGAGTGTAATCGTTGTGAGTTCAGGCATACATAATGAAAATCACGAACAGTCGCGAATCTCCACTTGGCAAGTATACAACCTAATCTGGCCGAGTGACGTCAGAGCTGACATTGTTTTGGAGCTGTCTTACTGCCCATCACAAGACATTAAACATCGGTGGTACGAGAGCCACATTTTCTCTACACAAAGAAATATCTCGTTACGTAGTACAGCCAAAGAATAGTATGTAGGTGACGCACGATGTATGCTCGATGCCGGGTGGATGGACGGGGGATGTTTTAGCCAATCAATGGCAGTAAAACATAGGTAATGAGTAGGATGTGTGTCAATCAAGATCTGAGTTAGATGCCGGGTGGATGGAAGTTGGATGTTTTTAGCCAATCAACGGCATTATAACAATTAATTACTCGATCTCCTGTTTCCGCTCGAGGGAACATTGCGCCTTTGTTTACCTTTTTCAATTAGCCAATTCTAGCTCGTAACGAACATGACCGTTGTGCTATTCATTTGATCCACGATATATTACCCGTATCGGGCGATGAAGCGGGTATCCGAAATTTTGTTATCATGCTTTCACTCCTATGTGGAAATTGTGCCATCTACCGGCCTAGTGAATTTGGACGTTTCAGCGCTTTAGCGATGTGGAATTCCAATATTATATCCATAATTTTTTTTAATACTTTAATTTTTTTTATTAAATTGGATACGATCGATTACACCCACATACAACACACTGCAATGATACATCGATACTGACCTCTGCCGAGGTTTTCAAATGTTTAGCATATACTTCCAGAGACACTTTAACACAAATCGGCCAAGGAAAGAGGAAGCCATTGAGAGCATTTCAGTAACATGGCCGGAACAGCTGGGCGTCAATTTCTCCTTAGACGAGACACAGAAGGCTGGCAGAGCTATGGTATCTAGGAAAGCGCTCGGTGCAATCTGCACTACAAACCCTTGACGTTTTCGAGCTGCGTTACCTGAGGGCTATTAAAGGTATTACAACGGCAGACAGAATGCGAAACATCCAGGCCACGGAAGAGACGTTCTGAATCTGTACCAGATATCACCAGACTCCGATGGTTTGGACATGTCTGTCATATGCCAAGCGAAAGCTTAATTAAAATAACCTACATAGAAGACAACAGTGCTGTCCTCGAAATCAAACGCCGACGGCTGAGATGGCTAGGACACGTCCTGCGAATGCCCGGAGATAGCATCCCCAAAGTGGCACTGAGATGGACACCACCTGGAAAAGGAAGCGAGGACGGCCAAAGATGACTTAGCGACAAACAGTGATGGCCGAGCTGAGAGAGATGGGGCTATCGTGGGGTGAGGCTCAGGCCTCAGCCAAGGACAGAACCTTGTGGCGAAAGATTGTTGTGGCCTTATGTCCCACTGGGGACGAAGAGGAAAAGTAAGTAAGTACATAGAAGATTTCCGAGGACCAAGATAAAGAGGAATACCACGAAACAGATGGAGCGATGAAGTGACACATGGTACTGGACTCCCGCAGGTAACAGCAGAGCAGTGTGCTCCAGACAGGAGCAAATGGCGGGGCGTGTCACCCAGCAGGACAGCGAAAGGTCAGATTGGCCTATATAAACGTTCCGATTGACGTTTCTACGCATGCGCGTTAAATGTAAAATCATCAATGTGCAGCGAAAGAACAAAGCATTTATGATTATAAATACTACGGGATGTTCGTTAGGATGTATAACCTCTCAGCGAAGTTATTAGTCGCATATTAATACGAGGCAAACAGGTTTTGAAGCATGTTTTGATAGCAAGAATAAATAACGTGACTATATTGCGCCATAATCCGTGACAGTGATTTAAACAAACGTAATGTTTTATTGTATTGAACGAAATTTTAAGCAACTTTTCACTGTGATCATCAGAGGAGAGTTATCGAACAGTCCGTGGCATTTATACAAAACATGCTTTGTAGTTTTGCTGCACATTGATGATTTTACATTTATCGCGCATGAAACGTCAATCGGAAAGTTTATAACGACCGGAAAAATGTAAGCGCAACAACCTGCTTCTTTCACCTTTAACCTGCGTTTGACCACTAACTCTGCTGACAAATGCGTCTTTTCTATTTTTGCATGTCCATTTCATCCCACTATATTTATGTGTGAATAAAGAATTGCATCAGTTAACACGTTTACGTTTATATTGTGTGTTACAACAACTAAACCGTGAAACACATGTAATTACAAATATAAAACACGTATAACTTTCAGCACCAGGTTATTCCCGGTTGTCCCGGCTGTCCCGGCTGTCCCGGCTGTCCCGGCTGTCCCGGTTGTCCCGGCTCTCCCGGCTGTCCCGGCTGTCCCGGCTGTCCCGGGCAAGTGGCATATTTACGTCGGCGTACCAGCAGTGCACATGTATCGATTAATCCAATAATAACGTTGCCTTCATCGCATCCTGAATGGATCGGTACGGCAACGTAATGGCAAGAAACAGGAACTTGTGTTCATCATATTAGTCGCAAGTACTTGCGACTAATATGATGAACACAAGAACAAAATGGTCACGCAAGCTGGCCCGGGCATGAGTTGCACTCGATCTTTGGTAGCCCCTGGGAGTATATCTCGCCTGACCTGAACAGTTCATTATATGACGCCATCATTGCACCAGTCTCAATACCCAATGGCAGATCGCCTTGCAAAACTCTGAAGATCAGCTCAGCCAATGATATCGCTTGCCGGCAAGTTCCGGTGACCACAGCCTCGTGGAACGGTCGAACAGAAACTTATTAGAGGCATGGAGACCATATCGCAAGAAGGATATTGATATACTAGAAAGAGTACAAAGGAGAGCAACCAAAATGATACAAAAACTCAGGAATATTAGTTACGAAATGCATCTAAAAGAATGTGGATTAACAACACTAGAAACCAGGAGACTGAGAGGAGATCAGATAGAAGTGTTTAAAATATTGAATGGATATGAAAATATTGACAGAAATATGTCTTCTCGGTTAAGGAAGAGAGAAGGACTAGAGGACATGGAATTACATTAGCAAAGAAGCAGCGTAGACTTGATATTAGAAAATTCTCATTTTCACAAAGAACAGTAAATGAATGGAACAGATTATCGGCTGATTGTGTAGGTGCTAGTAGTGTTAATATACTTAAAAACAAAATCGACATATACCTAAGAAGGGCGGGGTACATTTAGATAGATAGGTTGGACGCACGATAAGCTAAATGGCTTCCTTGTCCACCTGCCATCTAGATTTGATTATCTAGGTGGCAATCTTGTTAAATTTTGTAATTTTTTGATTCTCTGAATAGTCGACGTTTTCGACTAGGAAGTGCGGGTTGGACGAATAGCTGCCTGTTTACACGGGCGAAGTTAAGCGGGAAGTTCATCATGAATTTTGTTTTTTCTAATTTCAATGTAAAACGTAGGAGATGTGCCACCGTCCCTGGTCTGCGAGGACCCAGCATATTGTGAACACTATCCAATCAAAGCCAACATGAAATACGATGGTTTAATATGGTGGGAACAAACCATAGCAAGTTCGAATTCATGAAGACGTTTACAAGTGAATTTGGCCGATATATGCAAATGAGAACCAAATTCAAAAAACGCGCTAACATGCACGCATGCACACACACACACGCACACGTACGCACGCACGTACGCACGCACGCACACACACACACAAACACACACACACACACACACAGGCATACATACACAATCGCACCATACGCGCTGTCACGCAGAACGCTGTTCAAAGAAACAACTAAACATCTTCTACCACAAGGAGATCAAAAAGATCTGGAACATAAAAGGAATCAAGAAAGCATCGTTGACACACACCGAACACTACCTTCCCTAATACAACACATTTGTTAAAGTATCTACTTACGCAGCGGAAAAACAGAACGACAACTGCGCATGGTTGTGTAACGATTCAACTGTGCCACAGACAAATAACTTTCAAAACGTACTTTTGTGTAATGATGTTTCGTCTTGCAGATGTGTATCAGTATTATGGTACTATTTGGAGTGGATAGTGAAGGGGAAATATCGCAGCCCTATATTACAGATGTTGTTTACCCCTATCCGGTGCTACTGGTCGAGTCACCATGAGTCTACAGTGACCCCGAACTTCCTTTTTTGTCTAGATTATCCATAGCAGATGCATGCGCAACGATTGATGTACGCCGCGTTGACATATTGATGATCATAATATAACAGGATGTTTCGCGATTACGCGCTCTCATCAACTAATGGCCCACTTGAAATACATTCGCGTCTGGCATCAATTATTTAAACACCGTTACAATGGGTTGACTGTGACAGGATATAAACATGGTTTTTACAGGTCGCAATCATGTTCTTACCCAAGACAAATTACTCAATTCCACGGTTGAGATAATAAAGCATGTACTATCACCAGCCTGGCATTGCATTGTTGCACACACGCTCCTACTGATGTCTGGCACAGTGAAACCCCGCCAGGACACCGCAGCGACTGTCGTGCGTATCAAACCATAAACATAGAGCGATGATCAACATTTGGATTTCTTAAAGCGACCTAAGCAAAATACGCATTGACGGTCATTTGGTCCCTGTATCGCGTGACGTGCGTAATCTTGGTGTGCATTTTGATGCCGAGATGAATATAGAGACAAATGCAACTGCTTTGTGTAAATGTGTACTTTTCCACCTATGCAACATTGCAACAATCCGGCTCTATTTAACACCGAAATCGACAGGACAAATCATGTATGCATTTGTCGCCAGAGGATTAGACGTTGGAAATGCATTTCTCCATCGGCTCTTTCAGAAACAAACACAGTGACTTCAGCGATTGTAGAACAGGACGATGCGCCTTGTTGATGAGCGACTAAACAATGTCTTGGAAATGAAGGAAGAACAACTGAAGACAGAGCAGATGGACGCTACAACCAATAAAGTGATCTACTCGTTTCAACAAGCTAAATTGGCATCTCATTCAGACGAGTAGTGAATTGCAAAACAAAGGAAGCCAAACACCAGGGATGAATTATTGAAATCAGCAGTTATTGCATCATTCGTATTTTCTTTGGATTGGAACATATGGGTTGTTTGAATTACATGCTTTCCTTGTGCATCTATGACATGTTGAATTTCATACGACCCCAAGGAAATCATTTAGTCTTCAGTTGAATCAATGGACTGATGTTAAACACGATACCCATCCAACTATTGACATGCAAATGCTATTGATGTGCGAAATACATGGAAGATATCCGAAAAAAGTTCCTTGCATGCCGGCTGTTGCTTAGCCGAAAGGCAAACTATGTTATAAAGATTGTGGAGCCATTCGTCTAGGAAGAAAGATTAGGTTGGGAGAGTGATTCAATGTATATAGGTTGTGAGCCAAGCACTCGTTTACATTACAACTTACCAGGCCGAGGCAGGATTTTCCGCGCTAACACAAAGAAAAACAACATCGCTTTTTAAGAACTTGTTAAATAAATTAAGTCACCGTTGGTGCGAGATAAGTAGGACAATTCCTTTCCGCCCGCCAATACAGGTATACTTTTTATCAATCATAGTCGCATCAGCTGTTATTCTCAACAAATTAAAGGCTCATTCAACCGAAAAACTTCCTAGACCATGTATCCTCAAACTTTGTACAACAGCTAACAACCGACGGGAATGACGCACAATATACAATGGGTGATACTGTACTAAATACTACCGTAAAGGAAAAGGACTTCGATGCGGGTGAATGTAAGTAGCGGTGTGTGTTGCATCTGGTGCGTGTAGGAGCGGCTGTGAGTGTGGATGTTGTTACGTCTACTAAGTTGTTTGTAATGCGATACAACATTACGAGCTTGGCTTCCGCCCGCCTGCTCGCAAGGGACACCCAGTTCAAGCTTTCGAGCATGGTGGTCACACTGCTGCGTCGACGGTAGTCGCTCTTCACGAAGCGTGCAGCCTGTCGCTGCACGTTCTCCACCGATTTGATGTGTTTCTCTGTGGACGGGTCCCATACCGTCGAGGCATACTCCACGATTGGCCTGACAAACGTTTGATAGCATAGCGTTGCTGTCTTTAAAATGTATCATTTAATACTATACAGTTGTACTAGTTTCATGGTTATTTTGCTGATAGTTACGTTAACACAGCAATGTTGGTGCCAGACTTGAGATAATATACTGATAGTTGTTGCTGTAATAAAATTTAATAAATTGTTTCTTTTGAATCGATAACATTTCTTTTTACAAATAATATTAATAGATCATTGATTAGTAGACAACAATCAATATTCAAGCACCAGGGAAATATCAGTGGACAGATAAGTTGTAACTGTTCAATAAAACAATGTTAGCTAAGTCAAATATTAATTGTTGAAATGAGATACGTATACTGTTGATGTTGAAACCTAAATGACTATTTGTTTCTTTTCATGATCTGGTAGACTTCTCACGAATGACGTTATGTCATTGATGAACACGAATGGTCATCATGGCAAGACTCCATTCGCGGGTACAGAGATGCTGAAAGTAGTAAAAGGTAATTTAATTTTTCCTTGCTAATGACAGTATTATTTTTCACTCCACTGAACGAAAATATGTGGAACATTACAATTGCGTCTTAAGAAGAAAGTTAAAGCAATTAATGCAAGACGATGTCCATGTTATGGGTCCAATAAATTTGATGATTTAAGGAAAACGTGGAATGAGGAGTACAAATAATTTGCCTGAATTAATGGAACATGCTGAATGGTGAATCAAAGCATAGTTTATTTATTTCTAGTCTATCCAAATTACGTTTTCCCCCAAAAACACATTGTTTCATTATAACTGGATAAAGTATAATCTGCCTATATTAAAGGGTGCAATTTTCAAATGTACGGTGTTTCAGTCATGTGATGAATATCATGTTTCAGCGAGTTTCCTGAAAAGGTCATGGCGAAACGGAGACGGAGATCACCGCAGCTCTCTCTGGATGCTTGAAGTACGCACCAGACCGAACTGGAGGAAGTGGCCGAAAGGCACGAAAGTTCTGAGAACGCAGTCTTGTAGTGGCGTTAGTAGTGTATATAAGTGAAATAAAACGATGTGACTTGTACCACGACATAATGCATATCTGTTTTAATTATATAGATATACTGATAATATTAAGAGGAGACACCACTTGATAAGTTTAATTTATTTTAACAGTAAAATGTTACCACCTATATTTTTTCACGAAATAACAGTAATAAATATTAACACTTGTCTTAAGAGTTCATAAGTATACGTTTTATTCCTCAAGCAGTATATTGTCAACATTTGGGAGTGGTGTCTGTGGGGGCCCCTTCAGTTCATTGCAATCCCCCAAATCGGTATATGACATCGAAACAACGTCGACACCCGACGTCGAAACAACGTCGTTACCCGACGTCGATACAATCTTCATATACAACGTGTTTCCAATGTTGTTTCGACGTCGATATGTGGCGTAAAAACAACGTCGTTACTGGACGTCGGCAAAACGTTGACAACTGACGTCGATCCAACTTTCATACGCAACGTGTCTTCGACGTTGTTTCGACGTCAATATATGACGCCGAAACAACGTCGTTACTCGACGTCGGCAAAACGTTGACAACTGACGTCGATCCAACTTCCATACGCAACGTGTCTTCGACGTTGTTTCGACGTCGATATATGACGCCGAAACAACGTCGTTTCTCGACGTTGACAAAACGTTGACAAATGACGTCGATACAACTTTCCTAGTCGCCGTGTTTTCGACGTTTTTCGACGTCGATATATGACACCGAAACAACGTCGTTACTCGACGTTGACAAAACGTTGACAAATGTCGTCGATACAACTTTCATAGTCACCGTGTTTTCAACGTTGTTTCGACGTCGATATATGACGCCGAAACAACGTCGTTACTCGACGTTGAAAAAACGTTGACAAATGACGTCGATACAACTTTCATAGTCACCGTGTTTTCGACGTTGTTTCGACGTCGAAATATGACATCTAAACAACGTCGTTACTCGACGTCGAAAAAACGTTGACAAAAGACGTCGATACAACTTTCAGAGTAACCATGATTTCGAGGTTGTATCGACGTCGGTACCGACGTCGAAACAACGTCGCTACAACGTCATTTTGCCCGCTGGGTAGGGTTAACTATTAGTGCTGATATGAAGGTATCAGAGTGGTGTGGAATTGCAGCAATGAAGGGAAACCAAATTCGTGGATTAATTAGGCGAAATATAGTGTAAAAGGAAAAAGAACTAATAATATCGCTGTACAAAACAATAGTCAGGCCTCATTTAGAATATTGCATACAGGCATGGAGGCCATATCGCAAGAAGGATATTGATACACAAGAAAGAGTACAACGGAGAGCAACCAAATTGATACAAAAACTCAGGACTATTATGAAATGCGTCTAAAAGAATGTGGAGTAACAACACTAGAAACCAGGAGACTGAGAGGAGATCAGATAGAAGTGTTTAAAATATTGAATGGGTAAGAAAATATTGACAGAACTATTTTTTTATCGGTTAAGAAAGAAAGAACCACTAGATACACATGGATTTACATTAGCAAAGAAGCAGTGTATACTAATTATTAGAAGACTCTCATTTTCACAAAGAACAGTAAATAAATGGAACATATTATCAGCTGATTGTGTAGGTGCTAATAGTGTTAATGTTTAAAAATAAAATCGACCTAAGAAGGGCAGTGTGCATTTAAATAGATAGGTTGGACTTTCGATAAGCCAAAGGGCTTCCTTGTCCACCTACCATCTAGAGTTGATTCTCTACGTGACAATCTTGTTAAATCTTGTTAAACCAAAATTAGCAGATACTTCTTATAGTACCCACAGTCCACACTGGCAAATTTCAGAATTTTTTTGGGTATAAAAACAATAGTTGACTGGAATCAACTAGCGAGTTGCAAGTTCAAGCTGAAAGCATAACTAATTTCAACTGCCTGGCTTGCGGCTCACACCCTCAATAACATACACACATCCCGTCGTATACAATGGACCTTGTGCACAATAGCGAGGGAATTCCCTCCGCAAAGCATTGTGGATATTTTGTACTCGTCAAAATGTTGTTGTGCCGCCATTATCCCATGTTAAAAGGCCTGATTTTGTGGGTGTCTCGCAAGATTTGGCTGTATCACAAACTGGCTATATAGCAAGACAAGGAACTGAATAAAACTTCTCGGCACATAATGATGTCATACTGCACTAGGTCCATAGCCATTATTGGGGTTTTACGACGTACCGCATTAAGATTCAGATTTACGCGTAGCTCTTTGCCCAATGTTTCTCAGCAAGCACGTTTAACATAACTGGTCCTGTTTATCTACGTTATGCCTATTTATTTTATCATTAATTATTGTACCATTTACCAGTCTTTTTATCACTTAATTTGTGAAAAATAAGGTTCGAAAGTTTGGGTCAATTAACACATTCTAAGTCAGGAATTTCGGCCGCGACTAAGTAAGGTTAAGAACTGTTAAATGTAGACCGACGTCCGCCAATTAGGTTGCTGCGACCGACTGATGTCAATGAACTGTACGTGCGCGTGGTTTAAGTCTGGTGACCGGTCAATTTACACGGCTTCCCCAGCGCTGGGGAACTTACTGCCATGGCACCTGACCAGACTGTTGCGTTGAACGTACTGCGGTACAGCCCTTACACAATTATGCATAGATTTGACGAGAATCCGGAACCGTTCTCAAGCTAGTTCTATATGCAAGTCCAGAGTACAGCAGACCTTGCTTCATGCCGGGGTTCTTGGTTCATCGCATACATACAATTCTGCCACAAGTGACCTACAAGTCATCCATCGACACGTGAACATTGTTAAAGTGTTTAGCAGCAAGGCACGTACCTTTACAAAGTTGGCAATGTGAACGGTGAAGACCAACGGAACTGGAAGCGAACACTTGTACCAGACATGGCCGCTATCATGACTAGATCGCTGCCTCGCCGAACACTGCTCTCGACACGTCGTTCTGACATGCGTCGATGCTAACCAGAGTGTGACTATCTGCCATCAGTTGTTTTTTACGTATCGGGTGTGAAGAGCTGTTTAAGACGCGGCAGTACACATGCGCACGCGCACACCGGTGCATGGGCTCGGCGTCTCGCAGACACGGGTGATTTAGGTCTCGTCTGCTGAATGCGTGACTCCGGCAACAACGCAACCACCGATGAAACACGGCGGTGTCATCGTGGAACAGTTAAGTTATTTCGACACTACACGGAGAGGATTACATCAGCTTAGGCCGCCGTACACTAGGCCCTATACAACGTTTGTTGTAATTCAGGCGATTTGCCGACTTAAACCCATTTGTTGCTAATGTACGCGGGTCTAATTACTTGTCAAAACGTTTGTGTTTCGTTGTCCTGACTACCACAGCACAAATTTGGCCGATTCGAAAATTTTATCGGCCAGAGTTTTCTTGCTAATGTAGACCGATCAGCAACTCAACAAAACTTGTGTTGTAACAACGAGCCAATCGGATCTCGCGCAGCCATTGATGACCGTGACCGACGAATCAGCAATATGGCGGAGTGGCTAACAGAAATGTGAGAATGTGAACTAACAGAAATGTGACAAGCTCGGCCAGTTCTTTTTGAGGTCCTGTCAAAGGGTTATTCCAATCTTAACACATGAATACTCAACTTAACACCAGAACACTCAACACCTGGACATCGTGGGAGCGGTGGTCGCGCGATAGAGCGCCGGACTGTCAGTCGAGGGGACGGTGGTTCAATCCCACCTACCGCCGTTTCTAAACTTAGGCAATTTCGTTCACCCCACATTTGCTTGTGTCTTTCGGAAGAGACATTAAAAGCCGGTGGTCCCTTCTATCTGGTGTCTATGCCAGGGGAAGTAAAAGACCGCACCGTAAAATGTGTAACCTGTAGTGGACTCACAAATTATCGTTGGACTTTAAATAAACGCCCTGCAAAGGCCCCCGTCCAGTATCTGGGAGAAAGAGAAAAAGAGAAAGAAAATTCAACGCAACACCCAAACAATTAACTCAACATCAGGACATGTTCTGAAAAATGTAAGGGCTACAGCGCAATAACATATCTGGCTGGACAATGTTCCCCGGACATACCTGGGTCCTCCTTTGTCCCATAGTGTTGTATACTGCGGTGCTTTGTAGCGGGCGTATTGGAGCAGAGCAGTGCTGTTTATTCAAGAGCATTGCATGGTGATAGTGCAGTCTCAAAAGGCGACAGTGAACATATTTGTTTGAATAACGCCATAGTCAATTCTCAGGTAGTAGGCGTAAGTAAACAGTCGCTGAACCCGAGTCGCGGAGTGCTGCTGGAACGAACCGACGGCTACTGAATATACCTGTGTTTTCTCCTGGCGGAGACTGAACATATCCTCGCAAGCCATGGGTCGCTGCGATGCGCAACAGTACCCCTGGCTGGTCATCTCCGCAAACCGTCGAAGTGAGCGGAGTCAAACTATATAATAATAGTCATTGACTTCGCATGTCGTTACAGCGTCAGCCGTGGGAACAGCGCAAATGGCCGCCCAAATTTGAAGACGGATACACGACTGGTGGGAATACCAATATAGTGGCCCATTCGCATTTAGACACTGCATTTAACAAGAACAGCGTGTGGCTGAAATCACCCAAAATTATATCACGTGACCGTAGGCCGATCACACTCCCCGTGAGTGATTTAAAGTTAAAAGAGGAGGTTTGCAAGCGGGTGTGCCAAGGGTAGTTTTAGTGAAACGCTGTGAACGGTACGGATACGTGCGCTATATAAAATAAAGATCATTATCATTGCGAATGCTGGTAATTGGCGTGAGGATGAATGAACATGGTCGTAAGAGTCCGGAGACCGTCACAATGTAGCCAACTTACTTGTTACTCGATGAGTAAGCTGGCGCCGTCACCAAGTCCCCGTAACTCACACAGGTGGTGCTTCAGCACTGCCAGCCGAGAGGAGTGGCAGTGGCATTTGCATTTACGAATAATACAATTTGACAATGGTGACTCACACACTGATAACAGTGCAAGTTGACATTTGTGCTGTTTGTGTAAAGAGACGGGTTCACACATGTCGCGGGAATTTGACCACTCTTTGTTGTGGCTGCACCAAGGCAAGCCCGGTGACGTGCTATATGTGTATTAGTTTTCATAGTTGTTGTTGCTTTTATGAAAGTCAGTAGTCGAAAGTAATTTAACTGTTTAACAGATTAGCCATATTTGCACGCCAGGTGTCGTTGCACTACGACTGATGGTAGTATGTGGTAGAACACTTATATGTTGTGCTGATCAATTTAGTGGCGTGTTTCAACATCTTTCAGACCTCTCTAGCAATCGCTATTATCCCAACTGTTTGGAAAACATAGTGTTATTCCCATTCCAAAGATAAACAACCCCAAGCAGCTAAACGACCACGGAACAGTTGCTCTAACTTATATTGTTGTACAAACAATGGAAAAGCCAGTCAAATCATTGATTGTTCCCATTACCGACCCACTGCAGTTTGTTTTCAAGTTATCGCACTCCGGTGTGGAATTAGCATTCGCAGGCCGGCATGATTGCTGTGGTTGTTGGACGGAATTAATAACGAATGTTAGTAACATTTTCATGTCATTAAACTTGGCCTAATTCAATCAATACCCGACTAGTGTTGTTCCTTCTGCATAAATATTTATATGACATGACCGGATCACACTCCTCGTGAGCGATTTCATTGGCTGAGGTTGAAAGAGGAGTTTTTGCAAAGGGATCTGCCAGGGGTAGTGAAGGCTGGTACTACTACTACTACTACTACTACTACTACTACTACTACTACTACTACTACTACTACTACTACTACTACTACTACTACTAATAACAATAATAAACTTTATTTATTCACGATAACCTTATGAAATGTACATTTTATCTTCCTAAGGGTCGTGATTGTAAAACATATTATACATGCATTAAACAATTTGATCGACTACCTTATACATGGCGTAATGCGTTAAAATATAGTGAATAATAAAACAAAATTGAATGACAATAACAGATAAATATACTGAATAAATATTTTTTAAACTAGATTTCCATAAAAATAATAAATAGATAAATTATAAAACAAGATAAATAGCATTAGACATGTAAGTGTTCACTGTAACGTGCGTCACTGTTTGCTAGTTAAAAACATGATGCATATATGTCGTCTTAAAGGCAGTGAGAGAGAGAGAGAGAGAGAGTTCGAATTTCTGATTATCTGGTATGTGGTATGTGGTATGTGGTACTGACGTAAACAGCGGCCGGGCGCGCGAGGATGAGTTGGGCAAATGATACCTGTACACTGATCTGCACCTGGGTCACAAAACATTGTTGCTGGTCAGCCATGCGTGACGACAACAAGAACGTGGTGCTCAGTCAAAACATGATCATATACAATAGAACGAACCCAGTGCACATTTTTAACGAATGTGACCCCGTAGTCAATGGTTGTGTTATCGCACTACCACCGAACAATCGAGTGGCTGTCTAGCCGAGAGGTGAACAGTCAAATAAAAGACACGTCGCAATGGTGGTTAACCCTTGCTCCCCCACGGCATCGTTCTCGCAACAATTCACCCACCTTCTAATTTGACTTGGCAGTGAAAGTGACACGCTGTCTGTACGTCTGTCTGCTCATTGTATGCCACATCGATACGTGTTTGAAGCAAGACGGGAAAGTCACTATGATGTCTGACCTCATCGGGGTCAACGACCTGGACATACTCGCCACCACAGAGACGTGGCTGAGTGCCGAGGTGCCGATGACTCCGTCTCTACTAGTCGCATCACATCCGCGGGCTCTGAACTGCGACATGTTCCGAGACCGTACGGCGTTGGCGGTGGTATAGCTGTGACCAACAAGTGTGGCTTCGTGTAAACTCCAGACACCGGCAGCAAAGACATTCGTATTCACGTGTCTACATCTCAGCAGTCGTAATCAGTCTGTTTATCTGTTCGTTGTCTATCGCCCGTTCAGACGAATCGGCCCTTCGCTGCACGTTATGACTTGCTATGCCACAAAATATTCGTATCACAACGACGAGGGTAGTTAATAATAATATTAATAATAAACACTAATAATAGTAGCAATAAACACTAATAATAATACTAGTAAAACTTACATAGGCCTATGTCCTCGGGAATTCGAGCTCAAGGGCACAACATTAGGCGTAATAACGATAAAAAAACATTTGACACATTGGCAACATAATTCTTTGATATTTTCCAGGAAAAGATCACGAAAATTCGGGCTGAACTTAGTGAAAGTGCTAACAGTGTTGGTGCTTCCGTTGAGAATGTACCGGGGGCATGTCTGCTGGCTGCATTTGAGCCATCCACGGAGGCTAAAACTAGAAAAGTGTTAAACTAGTAGTATGTTTATTTCGGACAAATAGTCCATTATGTGAACATAAAATACAATGCAATTTAAAAATAAAATAAAAAAGTACAATACTTAAAAACACCCAGGGTAATTATGGCGTACAAGTAAAATAATAATAAATAAATAGGTCACGAAATAAAATTGAATAAGTGATTAAAATAATGTTAAAAAGGTAAACAATACAACACAGTATTATTAAAGTAACCGCAGATGAAAAATCTCGTAACCTTGATGTCTTTCTCACAGTGAATCTTAGAGGTTGTGGACATGGCATCGTAGCTGGGATTACGACACTTATTAATATTACCCTGCGCACATCAAGCCAATATTTAATAAACCCTGCCTTGGAAAACCCGTCCAGGGTAATTATGCAGACCCTTATTTAACCTGCGCAGTTTGATGCCGCGATGACGCAGGAGACACATGTAACTGCAATGTACAGATTTGCGGGTTTCGGCAACACTGCAACAACCAGTTGGCATGTAACACCGGCAGACGGAACAAGTCATCCGTGCATTTGCCGACCACACATGACGTTAGAATTCTGCATTCTGGCTCATAAGAAATGCAACGACTGCAAGGCGTGCAGAAAATACATATTGCTAGATTACACCGCTACAAACCAAGCTGCATAGGCTGCTGATAGATGTATGAGAAGAAGCTTAGTGTCTTCTACTCACGCGTAGAACATTTACCGACCGAGAACCACACTACATCACCCATGATGATAGGTCGCTGCGCTCGAGTGAACGCAATCAACGATGTGTCCCATGTGCTACAGGCCACTTGCGCTACCTGATCATGTCACGTAGGTGTCCCAGCGTTGTGACACTTCCTGTCACGTCATTTGAACAATGTGGAGGACCGAAAAACGATGTATCAATCTAACTATTTTTAATCAAATCTAAGGACTTACCTGTTTTTCAGAACATTTTCTACGGCATCGCGGGCAACTGTTGTTGGAACGGCGCATTATTAGTGTAACGATTGGTTTTGCACGTCACCATGAGCAACAATTGTTGGAGCGGCGCTGTATAAATGACAAGATTGATTCAGTGTTGTAAATTCTTCGTCATTCGCTAGATGGGGCACACCGAACATAACACTGCAAAATACACTACCAGTAGTCAGGATCAATTTGCAAAAGAATGCACTGTATGCGTCTGAACAACCAGGCTCTGCATGCGATCGTGTTATGCGCATTACATTTGGATTTACTCTCGGAAGCAATATTTTCATATGTGTACGGATAAAAAATGCGTCAACCAAATGCATACAGTGCCCATTGGAAACTAATAGAAGTCATTCCACTAATACAAAAGCAATGGATTTTTCTATGCCGATACAAATTGAATCGCACCACACAATCACTAATAGCTTTTTAACAAACAGTGAAATCCGATGCAAAGCGGACTTTGGAGAAACATCGGACACCATGGCATCTCGCTCAGACCATTGGTTGGTGCCATTTCACGGGTGTGGAGCGATGAAAACACCACAATGCGCATGAATTTAATGCATTCACGCTACAAATATATCGACGTGCATTAAGTGCATTTTTATGTAACGAACCACTCTTTTGAATGCCAAAGATCCATTTGGAATATAAAGCATAAATTAACGCATTCATTGGCAATGCGTGTTCAACGCCTTGTTTCTTGTTTCTATATATATATATATATATATATATATATATATATATATATATATATATATATATATATATATACTCCTAAAGGCAGCTTATGTCGACCGATTATGCATATAGGACCGGCTTATGTAGACCGCTGTTTTATGTAGACCAAAACTGGTCTACATAAAGATTCGACGTGTTAGTTCACAACTAACACAATTGAATTGATCAGTGCCATTGCTTGTGTACACAGCTAATATGTCAGTGAAGTACTGTGCGTAATACATTTTTAAATGAACAACATCTTAAGTGATTTTGAGCAGGTTTTCTCCAGCGCCGTGCATATTTGTGAGTATATTGTGTGCCGGGTTATGTGTACAGGGTCAAAGTTCTTATAAATCTATATTTATGGTATATACCGAACGAAGGGTTGGAGTTTCGTGTTCAGTGTATGATATGCTTCATACTGATGCAAAAGGCTATATCATTATGTGTAAATTAGTAAAACTTGCATTTTGTCTCTAAAAAATGTTGGTCTTTGTTGTTATCGCATCGATACATTCGGTGATCAAACATAACTTGGGCTTCGAGTTAGTTTACATTTCTCAACACTGTTTTACTGTTTACTAGATTCGGCGTCTACCGCAAAAAAGGCTAACTAAATACATACAGCTTCCGGCGTTGCTCCGGTCTACATAAATCGGCATCTATGCATACGCGGTTTTATGTAGACCGATTTTTTTTGCATATACCTTATTTATTGAAATATTTTGATGAACTTTCATTATGTGTTAAACATTAGTATTAGAAACAATGTTCCAGTTTTACATCGTTGAAAAATGTATTAAATAAAAAAATACGTCTGGTCTACATAAGCCGGTCCTCTAGGCACTGGTCGACATAAGCTGCCTTTATATACACACATGCATAGTTATATATATATATATATATATATATATATATATATATATGGTTTTATATAGGGTTTATATATATATATATATATATATATGGTTATATATAGGGTTTATATATATATATATATATATATATATGGTTTTATATAGGGTTTATATATACATATATATATATATATATATATATATATATATATATATATATATATATATATATATATATATATATGCATAGGGTCTACGGTTCAGCAAACATCACTGTTATCTCTGACAATATTTATCATTTATTACACCAAGTGTAGGGAAAGTGTGAAGCGGAGAAGTGTTCACACTCCGACGTTGCCAACGATCAGGAAAAGATGCATCAGTATAAATAAACGTATGCATTAAAACCGGTGATTTGAAGTCTGTAATCCGACTCTGTGATCTCCCGATATAGAGAATTCATACCAGTATTCTATACCAGTATTCTACACTTAACATTACTATAATATTCTACGTGATATCAAGCCTTTTCGAATTAGTTCTTGTCAGTACGCTAGAAAGAATCCCAAAGATTGTATATTGAATACCGTGCAATGTAACAAATTGCATTTAGTCAAATTGCTAGCCTCAGCCTTCAGAATGTATTAACAAACGTAAGAATTGTGTCATGATATTGCACTCCTAGACGATTCAACGCTATCCATACTAAGTGCTTGCTTCGTGACTGTGCACACCGAATACTTTATCCCATTAGTATGGAACACTAATTGACTGAACAATCAATTATTGTTATAATTGATTGTTCAGACAAACACGCCCGTGTGTTATTTTCTCTAACAATAACTGATTTACTGTAATTGCAGTAAATAAGTTGACAAGAACCAACACCTGACTCATTGGTAGGTATGTTTTATTTGTATTAAGTAACATCATCATTAGTGGCAACTCCGTGGCCAAATTCACGAGATTGTTGAAGACAAGTCTCTTCCACATAGCGTATAGAACATTAGGTTAATTGCTAGACGAAATGAAATTTAAGTGAAGTTGACTATTTACACCTTTTTAATTAAGTTAATAGTTTAATGTGTTTTAAATTTGGCTTTTCTTCTTAATGTGTATGGATATCTAATTTTACTGAATCAATTTAGTATTGTATTCACCTTATATAGGTTAATGAATTAACCTGTTGATTTCACTTATTATTTAACGAAGTAATTAATTAGCACACACACACACACACACGCACGCACGCACGCACTCACGCACGCACACACACACATATATATATATATGTGTGTGTGTGCGTGTGTGTGTGCGCGCGCGTGTGTGTGTGTGTGCTAATTAATTACTTCGTTAAATAGTAAGTGAAATCAACAGGTTAATTCATGAACCTATATAAGGTGAATACAATACTAAATTGATATATATATATATATATATATATATATATATATACATACATACACACACAAACACATACACACCCATATATATACACATATACATATAATATATATATATATATATATATATACATTATTTATTTATTTGAATTTATTTTAAAGCGCCATGTATCCGGGTTAAAAATATTATATATATATATATATATATATATGTATATATATAATTTATATATATATATATATATATATATATATATATACATATACATATATATATATACATATATATATATATATATATGTATATATATATATATATATATTTGTTTTATAGTATTTGCGCTTGGGCAAGGTTTTAACCCGGATACATGGCGCTTTATAATGTTTTCCAAATAAATCAATAATTGTTTACCTAACACCATGATAGGAAAACATTCCCTAAGTGTTCCGTATTCATTGTTTCATAAAGTACGTATCAGCATCCTCCATCGGCGTCGTCGTGGCGCAAGTGTGGTACTTCAGCCAGCACGATTTACTGTGCGTAGACACGAACACGAAACCGACGCACGTCTGCAGCAGACGACACTTCAGTGCGCATGCTCCCAACGACAGGTCATGGCCGCCGAGGTCGCCACCTGTACAGTCACCCCCGCGGCGCACATAGCGCGCCATGATGTCATCTGAAACACGTGTCGTGTTTAGTTTCGTAATGGTTTATTAAACATTCAATTATGACGAGTAAAGTGAAGGCTGGAAAAATCATAGAGTAGGCCCAAAAGGAATCTCGTATGCGTTGTATACCTTATGCAGATAAACCACAGTAAGTCGCATCTCAGACATATCGGTGAGGTAACGTTAAAGTAATTGGATAATCGAGTCAAATTGAATCGGAAACCAAAACAGTAGCAATTTAATCTCGAAGCATATTCACTGGGATAGCGCCACCTGTTCTGTCCCGTTACAACATTATTACGTTGGGTTTTAGAGAGTCTGTGTGATTTATGTTGCTATTCAAAGTAACTTGAGTGTCACATCGCTCAGTGTCACCAATTCATTTTGAAAGCAAAGCATACTTTTTTTGTGCTTTTGAGCGCTGACTGTTGCCTTTAAGTGGGAAATTATCATGCAAACTACTGCACATTAACGTAAGTGTAACCCACGTTGCTATGTATTCAATTTCCAATTTCAATGTGGTCTATCACCAAAAGACTGCTTTCTGAAATGCTTTTCTAACACCTTATTTTGGCGTACGATGAATGTCACAGTGTGCTTTGAGTCCGTACGATCAACGATTTCATGCATGCGCGCACGTACTTTGGTCGAAGCACAATAGCAGTGCACAAAATGGCCACCTGTTTCTTTTATTTACTAACACTGAAGTTAAACTAACTTCGTACACCTACGCTAAGCAGAGATTCACATTACGCTAATACAGAACAACATGTTTTTTTAAACGATATTCAAAAATATCAAATTACAATATTCGTTACAAAGTATAACTGTATAGAATACACACCAGGAATTTTATAGAATATTTTGGATGTTTCCGACGTCTGTGTTTCGTTGTCGACACAAAACCGTGGTATTACCATGCACGTTTCGACCTTGGACGCATGCACGAAGCTGGCGCATGCGCTGTCGTTGGCGCACATGCGTGCGCAGTTGATGAGGCTGACCTTCCGGATAACGGCAGTTGGTTCTACGTCTCGACAATAACCGTCTACCTCGAGATATGGTTGCAACTCTAAAACAATATTTTAAAACCGAATTACATAAATGATGTCTTATCCTATTTCAAAATTGGAGGCCGATTCGTCTAAGCCCCCGTTTCCAAGCCCAGGTTTGTTAGTAGTATTGATATGGACGTTTTAAGTTATATCGTTGTATTTTGTAATATATATTACCGCGTTACTTCGTACCCTTTTGTAGTTGCGACGCAACTTGTTGTTCGGCGATCCCTATATTGAGAGAGTTAGTTTGTGAAGACAGGTTAAGTTATGACCGGTCTCCTACACCCAGGCGAGCCACACCAGAACAAGGGCTTAAAACACTTTTGAAAACTCTAAACTAAACAAGCGTTTTTATAGTTTCGATGATGAGGACATTTTATGTGCTTTTCTTTAATAAATTATTGCATTATTGCACATTTGTATTTGTGTATTTTGTTTAAATAATGTGCATATCTGATATATATTTTCACTGTTTTTGTAACAACATTGTTAGCCGTATTTGTGTATATGCATATGTTTGTAAGGCCTCCGAGAGCAATTTGTAATTGATTGTGCGCTAAATAAATATTATTATTATCATTATCAATGTATGATAACATGAGTAGTCATAATATAAACATATTAAACCAGAATTTTTCAGATTTGCCTAACAAAGGAATCACTAACTCAACTAACTCAACTCTGCTTTGTTTTATCGAATTGTAGTCTGACCTGCAAACAATGCACAAATATGGCGGACGGAATTAAGAAGGCCATACGTTTATTTTGTAGTAATAAGAAGGAAGCAAGGAACGCCATAGACGATATCATTTGCTTGAACGTGCTGATCAAAGCGCCATTGCTTGTGGAAAAATATTGACATCTTCGACATGGGATGAATCGATAACAACTATATGTTTCTCCGGGTATATGATGCAATTTTGCGACGTCAAGTATAGAACATTACTTTATCCCAATATTTGGATCGCAATGCCGCTGTGCATCAGACTCTCAACCGTCGGACATCAAGCTCGAATCTTGTGCTGCCGTGTCAAACCTTTGGCGAATTCATTCACACTGTCTTAGTTCATCCACACTGTCTTAGTTCATTCACACTGTCTTAGTTCATTCACACTGTCTTAGTTCATTCACACTGTCTTAGTTCATCCACACTGTCTTAGTTCATCCACACTGTCTTAGTTCATCCACACTGTCTTAGTTCATCCACACTGTCTTAGTTCATTCACACTGTCTTAGTTCATTCACACTGTCTTAGTTCATTCACACTGTCTTAGTTCATTCACACTGTCTTAGTTCATTCACACTGTCTTAGTTCATCCACACTGTCTTAGTTCATTCACACTGTCTTAGTTCATTCACACTGTCTTAGTTCATCCACACTGTCTTAGTTCATCCACACTGTCTTAGTTCATCCACACTGTCTTAGTTCATCCACACTGTCTTAGTTCATTCACACTGTCTTAGTTCATTCACACTGTCTTAGTTCATTCACACTGTCTTAGTTCATCCACACTGTCTTAGTTCATCCACACTGTCTTAGTTCATCCACACTGTCTTAGTTCATTCACACTGTCTTAGTTCATTCACACTGTCTTAGTTCATTCACACTGTCTTAGTTCATTCACACTGTCTTAGTTCATTCACACTGTCTTAGTTCATTCACACTGTCTTAGTTCATCCACACTGTCTTAGTTCATTCACACTGTCTTAGTTCATTCACACTGTCTTAGTTCATTCACACTGAGTTTAGTTTTTATGAGTTTACCTGGAGACATCAAGATGGTGTTTGATTAAACAATTCTGCATAGGCGCTAGGTGCCCTAAGCAGTTTAAATGACTGTGCACCTAAATAGTGCACACGGCGAAATTAAGTAGGCCTACAGTAATGTATTGTTTATCCGGTCTTCAATAATCCGGTTGTTTTGATCCGATCCAATAAACCATGTCTGACAGCGTATCTGGCCAATCCGCACATTCCGTTTAACCAAGTAAAAACCTAGGGACCCAAAGTGTGCGAAAAAACAAGACACGACTGTAATAAACAAAAACAGCTTTGAAAGACCAACATTCAAGGGAAGGTCATCGTTCTCTAAATTGAGTAATTTATATGCATACCAAAATAAATTTGCACGATGCTGCACCCACTTTGAGCTATTTATATTCCATCCCATTATGTTTAAATGAACTCATTTTAGATACGTCACGTTTAGTCATTTTGGTACTATTACTCATCGTAAATAAATAAGTCTGAACTGCACACGGAATGTTTGACCGTACCGATGCCAGCAGTAGAGTGCTCGGAAATGTTGAGACCGTACCGCAATAAAAACACGACCGGATACTGAAGCCTTACTTACGCAAATACATTTAAATTGCCGTTACTTAAAAATAGGAATCTTTCAATGATGCTATAAATAAACATTCGTGAAAATGTTCATCAAGTTGGAACAATAATATATTCAGACAAGATTTATTATTTCACAACTAATATTTGTCTATAAATATCGACGTTTGTCGGTGGTCGAAACGTCGATATTAATAGATAATTATTAGTTGTGAAATACGAAATGTTGTTTGAACATATAACATAAATACGGCACGTTAATAGCGGCATCCACTGTCAATTCAATGCAATTATCGTATTTTATAGAGTAACCGTCCTTAAATTGTTTTATATTTTTGTCCAGGGACTAACTTTGCAATCCACGTCTTCAATCGATGAACTCGTTATAGATAATTTACTTATATTAAGTCAAACGGCGTTTAAGCTGTTCATGCTATGTCTGACATGTTTCGTGCACCTATTACGGTCAACCAGGATACTCTGGAGTTCGTTTCTAGTTTCTATACTAGAAACTCATGGCGACCCACTCCAAGTAATTTTGCTTGGTAACCCAAATTTGGGGTTGACAAACGTTGAGCTTACGGTATATCTAGGGCTATGTTTGTAAACAAAATAGTTACATTACACATGCATTTAATACGGCAACGGAATCCTCTTCTTGTTTGTCACATACGCGCAATCCTGGTGCGATGCAGTGTCGCCATCTACCGAACTAAAACATATCCGTACATTAAATTAAATCGACTCTGGTGTTTCGAATGTATTTACCAGAAAAAGTGTTTGTTTTATTCGATCGTTAATATATCATCGCCAATGAAAAAAAAATTCTACACGAATTTCGCGGATGGCTTTCTACTTAATTTTTTAAAAGATATGATTCAATAGAGTTATGCAATATTCTACGGGTTTCCAGAATAAAATTTAATTATTCCATTTTCTGTTTTTTAATAGAATATTTGGTATTATATACTTCTGATTAAAACTGTATAACTGAATATTCCTATCAAATGTATATATTTCTAAGGTTGTTGCTATATATAGCCACAATTCTCCTAAGATTAAAAACAGCTTATTTCACAAGAAAATTCCCTTACAATGGAGCCTGTCAAATTGTACAATTCTCACCAATGGTATCGTTTTTCACATATATTCGATTGCAGTGCGAATACTGGCACTTGTCCGAAGCACGCAGCGTGCAAGAGCGTGTCTTGAAGGCGCATATGTTGTACATAACAACGAACGCGTGACACCCTTGTAGCGCCAGGCAGGTGGCAGCACAGTCGATCAACGAGGCCTTCCACAGTCGGAACGTATGACCGACACAGTTGCCCCAGTAGCTTCGGAACCGACTCAAAGGCGTCACTGCAAGCACACACAACAGGGCAGTGGTGGATGGGGCTCACAGCAAACGTGTTGTATTTTCACTAATGTCAGAATATATCGTTAATTGTTTTTTGTGTACCCTACTAAGTCATATAAATACGGAGTATTCCGCACTCTCTGTTTGTCTGTCTATCTATCTATCTGTCTGTCTGTCTGTCTTTCTGTCTGTCTGTCTGTCTGTCTGTCTGTCTGTCTGTCTGTCTGTCCGTCTCTGCTGCTTGTCTACCCGTCTGTCTGTCTGTATGTATTTTCTCTCTCTTCTGTTTTGTTCTCTCGCTTCTCTATCTCTCTCTCTCTCGTCTCTCTCGTCTCTCTCGTCTCTCTCGTCTCTCTCGTCTCTCTCATCTCTCTCGTCTCTCTCGTCTCTCTCGTCTCTCTCGTCACTCTCTCCCTCTCTCTCTCTCTCTCTCTCTCTCGTGTCTCTCGTCTCTGTCGTCTCTGTCGTCTCTGTCGTCTCTCTCTCTCTCTCTCTCTCTCTCTCTCGTCTCTCTCTCTCTCTCTCTCTCACTCTTTCTCTCGTCTCTCTCGTCTCTCTCGCCTCTCTCGCCTCTCTCGTCTCTCTCGTCTCTCTCGTCTCTCTCGTCTCTCTCTCTCTCTCTCTCGTCTCTCTCTCTCTCTCTCGTCTCTCTCTCGTCTGTCTCGTCTGTCTCGTC
>OZ024862.1:36448674-36456174 GCA_964017155.1 Oasisia sp. SBJ-2009 | reverse complement strand
GCAAGACTGCGTTCTTGTAGTTATCCTTGCGCGCCAGGCGGCTCTGCTGGTTACAGCAGTCTCGATACCGATCGCTTTGAACAATTCTGAATGCAACTCAGCCAATGATATCGCGTGCAGGCAACTTCCGGTGAATTTTGGGAAGTGAACGTGGTTTATGTTATCTGGACACGCAAAGCCGTTCAGCGGCTTGTGGGAATGGTCAAATGGATGATTATATTGGGATTCCCTAAAGTCTGACCTCGTCTTGCAATTGGAGCGCGGTTCGGGCGCATATTGGCAGTGTTCTCATGCGTGATTTGCACAGCGAGGTTAAATACGTGTTTAATTGGATAACTTCCATACAATGTGTGGGAGATCTGCTAGTTAAATACGTGTTTGATTGGGCTAACTTCCATTCAATGTGTGGGAGATCTGCTAGTTAAATACGTGTTTGATTCGGCTAACTTCCATACAATGTGTGGGAAATCTGCTAGTTAAATACGTGTTTGACTCAGCTAACTTCCATACAATGTGTGGGAGATCTGCTAGTTAAATACGTGTTTGATTCAGCTAACCTCCATACAATGCTTGGGTGATTTGCTAGTTAAATACTTGTTTGATTCGGCTAACTTCCATACAATGTGTGGGAGATCTGCTAGTTAAATACGTGTTTGATTCAGCTAACCTCCATACAATGCTTGGGTGATTTGCTAGTTAAATACTTGTTTGATTCGGCTAACTTCCATACAATGTGTGGGAAATCTGCTGGTTAAATACGTGTTTGATTCAGCTAACTTCCATACAATGTGTGGGAGATCTGCTAGTTAAATACGTGTTTGATTCAGCTAACCTCCATAAAATGCTTGGGTGATTTGCTAGTTAAATACTTGTTTGATTCGGCTAACTTCCATACAATGTGTGGGAGATCTGCTAGTTAAATACGTGTTTGATTCAGCTAACTTCCATACAATGTGTGGGAGATCTGCTAGTTAAATACGTGTTTGATTCAGCTAACCTCCATACAATGCTTGGGTGATTTGCTAGTTAAATACTTGTTTGGTTCGGCTAACTTCCATACAATGTGTGGGAAATCTGCTAGTTAAATAAGTGTTTGATTCAGCTAACCTCCATACAATGCTTGGGTGATTTGCTAGTTAAATACTTGTTTGATTCGGCTAACTTCCATACAATGTGTGGGAAATCTGCTAGTTAAATACGTGTTTGATTCAGCTAACCTCCGTACAATGCTTGGGTGATTTGCTAGTTAAATACTTGTTTGATTCGGCTAACTTCCATACAATGTGTGGGAAATATGCTAGTTAAATACGTGTTTGATTCGGCTAACTTCCATACAATGTGTGGGAGATCTGTTAGTTAAATACGTGTTTGATTCGGCATACTTCCATATAATGTTTAGAAGATCTGCTAGTTAAATGTGTGTTTGTTTCGGCTAACTTCCATACAATGTGTAGGAGATCTGCTAGTTAAAAACGTGTTTGATTCGGCTAACTTCCATACAATGTGTAGGAGATCTGCTAGTTAAATACGTGTTTGATTCGGCTAACTTCCATACAATGTGTAGGAGATCTGCTAGTGAAATACGTGTTTGATTCGGCTAACTTCCATACAATGTGTGGGAGATCTGTTAGTTAAATACGTGTTTGATTCGGTTAAATTCCATACAATGTGTAGGAGATATGCAATGCGTTGTGCACGCGAAGTGATTGAGAGGATGCTTGGATTTATGTAATGGCAATAAGTTATTATCCGAGAGAGGGGGGACGGTGCTTCAAGCGATATTGGCAGCGTATTTGAATATTTTGGAAACTTTAATTGAATGTTGCATATTTCCAGCTTTGGTACTTCTAGTATGGTCGGGACCGCTCGATTTAACAACTTTCCAACGTTGCAGGGAAATAAACGTTTAGTCTTCAACTCGGTGTATTTGGATGTGACATGTTTGTTGTAATTGTAAGCTTAGTCGATATCAATATCAATACGCTAAAAACAAGTAACTTATCTTATCGCCACGCACGAAACGGTTGTGATTTTGAAGGTAATTCGAATTGGTTCTGGAGAAGAATTTTATTCGATAATAAAATGTTCAAGACAACAATAATCTTGTTATAAATTACAGCATTGGCTAATATTATATATATATATATATATATATATATATATATATATATATATATATATATATATATATATATATATATATATATATATATATATATATATCTGGCCATCTGGCAGAGGATAGGGCAAGATATGCAGATGTGGAAGCAGCATGCTGAGGCCTGCGCCCGACCACGGGGCACTATGGCTGAACAATGATAATGATGATATACTATATATGAATTTATATTATCTATATGAATTTTTATTATATTTATATAAATTTATATTATATAATTTTATTATATATATATATATATATATAATATCAATATATATATATATTATATATAAATATATATAATATACATTTATATAAATATAATAAAAATTCATATAGATAATATAAATTCATATATATATATTTATATATATATATATATATATATATATACACATATATATATATATATTGTATAATATATATACTTACATACATGGTATATATATATATATATATATTTATATATATATATATATATATATATATATATATATATATATATATATATATAATCATGCAATATAACCATCTTGACATGAAAGGTCAATGGAAGATGCACTTCTTACGTGTTCCTGACGCCAGCGTCTTGTTATTCCTGACTGCCTCCGGCCAAATGACTACCGTAAGTTCGAAGGCCAACAACCGATACAAAACATCGATCCGATTAACTGAACGCTGACTGCCGAGGGCGAGAGTGTAGTTGACGTTGTCGTTGTGTCTCCTTACCGTTCTACCGCAGGCAGGAAACCGCCAACGACACTCGCACAAACGACAAAGCGACACAAGGTACACACGACCATCTCCGCCCGTGCTTCTGGTTCCAGACGGGATCGCACGCATTCACCATGACTCGAATCCAGTGCATTCAATCGAAACATGTACGGCAATTGCTTCCTTTACAATCACAAACAGAGTTCAGACGACGACTTGCAGTTCGCTACGGGCCATCTAACTCACAGACGGACCCAATCAGAGCCACACACTTTTCTCTACCGTTTCGTGTCGCCGTCTCCCAGCCCAAACTCAAGACGAATCCAGATAAGATCGATACGAGAACCCGCGCCGTCTACCGCTCGCTGCATCGCCTCGTCTCCGCGGCTTCACGAGGCAGTCTCTCGTGGCCTCGACGGCCGGAGACTACAGCCAAGTGCGGCATCTGTGCCGCATCGTATGCCAGGCTCCTTGGCGGCCAACCTGCACCTAGACTCCGGTTGCAAGACTTCATAAAGAATTCAAATCGGCATGTTCACAGACTGTTCCGTTTCCCTCGGGTGACACAGTTTCGTGAGTGCAATACCCACGTGTACAGCTACACTGATTAGGCCGGCTGTGGAGGCGTTTTAGGGATTTCAGGCACAACGTACGAAGAAAAACGCTGATGTGCATTAGTAATGACCAGATGTATGCAGATATTTATTGTGCCAATGTCCCCGTTTATAGCTATTTTCGTACTTAACGATTCCTATTGTTATGTTCGCGCACGAGTGAAACCACGCAATGTAATTTAACATTGAACTGTATTGGATGTTACAATTGTACATTACAAAAAAACTGCTTTGGTCGTGACTGTGACAAATTGGCTTGACCAAATTCGACGTCTTCCATTGTTACTCTCCATTGTTGGTCGTAAATACCTCAGTATATTTCAATAATCTGAAGTAATTACATACACGGATTATAACCAGTGTATATCCGATAAAAATCACGAATTATATTGCAATAAAAACGTTTTGCTAAATTGCATAAACAATTGCGTATTCAAAGATCCCTCGCCCTTTTATTTGAACTCTCTTTTCCTAAGCGAATCACCATCTGGCTGTTCTCAATATGTTTCTGGCAGCAGACACAGCCATCGATCAACGGTCGGTGGGTCTTACGTAAGACGTAGCGTCGAGTGTCATGGTGATCTACTGTTACACGTCGTTGATTAACAAGAACAAAGCTGTATGCCTAAAAGGGATACTCCAGTCACTGAGAACTTCACCGTATTATCTTACATATGTATACCATATTGGTTGTGCTTAGTAATTGTGCACCAAGATCGTTAATAAACAATTAGTTATAGTTTAATGGTATCAAGAACATGCTATTGGATTCAGGGCGCTGCCATCTTGAGACTTATGCGCCAAATCGCTTACGTCACTGGCACATTGTTGAAAAAGGCTAGGATTGGCGGAATCTTCGCTAATAATTGTGATAGTAAGCGGTTTACGTCCCTGGCGCATAAGTCTCAAGATGGCAGCGCACTGATTCCGACATGGAGTGTTTCTGTTACAACTATACCATATTTAATTGTTTATTAGCGATCTTTGTGCATAATTACTATGCACAACCAATATATTATACAGATGTAAGTAAATGTTGTGAATCTCTCACTGACTGGAGTATCCCTTTAACAACCAATGCACAAGTCGACCTGCCACGACACCGATTGTAAAATGTTGCCAATACAACGGCCAATACAACGTGTTATGCGTCAGACTGTGAGCATATGGCCTATTGGAAATTTGGAACGCCGACAGTGTAGAACAAATCTACCATTCTATGTTTTGCATGGATATTCAGGAAGGCAAATCGTTGCCGAAATCACACAAACAACAAGTTGTAGTTAAGAACATTATATTAGATGTCTATGTACCAGGCGTAGACTGGACTCTCTAGTGGACCAGCGCAGACAGCGGGAGGCTCCTGCTTGATCAAGAATCTCAAGGACAGTCATGTAGTCCGCTGAGTTGTCTTTGTTCCATATTTCTGATATGGCTGCGGAGACCAGGAGAACATCTATACGCCTTTCACTTTCTTAGTAATCTTTTAAAATTAGATATGACTAATATTAATGGGTTTTTGTAGCGAATTGTGTTCGCTATTGGAAAGGGTAACTTGTTAAATGATTTTAGTGTAGGTGGCACATTAACGTATTCAGTTCATGGACATTACGCTTCGTCCTAGCGAAATACGCTTTACAGTCTTGTTGACGGCTAGCTGTGTGTGTGTGTGTGTATGTGTGTGTGTGTGTGTGTGTGTGTGTGTGTGTGTGTGTGTGTGTGTGTGTGTGTCTGTGTGTGTATGTGTGTGTCTGTGTGTGTTTGTGTGTGTATGTGCGTGCGTACATGCGTGTGTGTGTGCGTGGGTGCGTGCGTGTGTGTTTGTGTGAGTATGTGTGTGTACGCGCGCGCGTTTGTTGTTTGTGCATGTGTTGCGTGCGAGCGTGTGTTAGCATATATGTATGTCTAAGTGCGTGCATTGCGTGTGTGTTGCATCACGTGAGGCCGAACCTATTCGTAATCAACAAGATACCGACCATAGCTTATCAGTGTGTTCTGTAGTTGTCGAACAACATGACTGTTGATAGGTCTGCCAAACATGCATTTAGCTGTGGATTGTACTAGACGCATATTGAGTCAATCATTGTACGTGATCGTGTAAATTCACAAATTAAAAACAAACCCAGTGTTGTAATTTACAACACATGTGTACAGTATACGATGCATGAGTGAGTCCCACGCCAGGTGGAGAAGGAGCCATCCTAAAGAAACACGCTGGAGAAAGAAGTGAAAGTGAAAGTATGCGCGTTGGCACGGCATGCCTTCAACAGATTAGTTGGACACTGACAGCAATGGAGGTTTTTGTCGGAACGAAATGCATCGCTTTAGGAAGGATGTGGAATAAATCAGGGTGCGGGTTGTCTTATTTGGCAGTTTATTGCCGGAATAGTACATTTGTTTTATGTAATATTTGGTATTGGTAATGAGTTACAGTTCCTTCATATTGTGTTTCGTTTACAATTGTCCGTATATTCAATGCTACGAACAACAAACGCAACACTCTGTCTAATATTAATGCCGATAATGCGTATGTATTTGCCCTGAAGTGTCATGCGAGTTATTAATACTTCGAAAAAGTACTCATATATGATATACAATTAATATAATTTCTTTTTACCACTATACTGGTCCTATTGCAAATTTGCAACAAGAGTTATTGAAATAGCGTTCGTTCATTATATATTTTCCAATGTGATATTACCGAGACCAATCACGGAAATGGACGAATGACATAACGATGGAAGTTCCGGACAGATTATATGTAAGGAGGCCAGTAACACAATTTTGACAGCAAGCTTACATTTCCAGTACAACTAGACTAGTTATTAGCAACTATAAATGTATGTATTGAAAAAACAATTCTTGGAATGCTAAAGGCAAGGTGTAAACAAGAAGAAACGAATGTCGAGATGTGCTTTTCATCCTGCTACTGTTTCGGGAGAGCCATGACAGGTGCTTAGTGCATCGACAGATAGAATCATGTCGCATTTGTTTGTATTTATACACAGAGCAAACTATTTCAAACTTATGGTGTAGCGGAAGAACATTTGTTTTTCTTTGAATCATATATCGTATCTGTGCCTATTTTTCACTTGTAGAATAGCATACATTTGCAACTGCACAGCAAGATGATCACACTTACCAAATGGAACTATTCTCGAAAGGATTGCAGTAGACAACACCAGAACGCTGTGATAGCAAGTATGGCTAAAGTGCACGTCGAACATACCTGAACGACAATAAACCATTGAACTTGTTTTTTCACAATACTATTTAAGGCACTGTTGAAGATCTCCTTCGTGTTTCGCCAGTCCCTACCCCGTGAGACTGCTGCGCCTATTAACAGTCAGGCACTTGACTGCGACTGCGGTTATTGACAATAATATATTTCTCTGCCAATATCTCCGGTTACCGCTTTTATATAGATTGTATCGGCCAGCCAGCTATCATTGACATCATCGTCTCCGAGTGAAACCACTCGCCCCGATACGAGGGTATGTGGTTGTTTATATGTAAAACGTTTGAACAAGTCGTATAATAATTGATGTGCCAACATGCCGACAGTTGGGCCGCCAATAATAACTATTGATGGTATTGCGGCTGTTTCTATGTAGGCCATGCTTGTATTCCTGATTAATAATCAGTTGTGAATAAAGTATCTATCACAGTAAAAGCTTTCGTCTTTCTAACGATGTCTTTGTGCTGAATGTGTGGTATCCCAACGTATTAAAGACTCTTCATATCTGACGAGTTCCTTCGAAAACCTGCTGGATTTCCAAGCCTAATATGTATCGAGACAACGTTATTGCCTACATCAGGTCGTCATCACGCCGATACCTGCGTATGGTCCTTGTTATCGTACATGCGAGCGGTGTGACGCCCTGACGTCTGGTTACACGACCGTTCCTTCAGCCAGCAGTTGACGAGCTTTGAGAAGTCGTAGACGAAGCCGACGCAGCCGTAGGCCATGTCACACGCCGCTGCACACAGCTCGGCCGTCACGGTGAGTCC
>OZ024862.1:36436174-36443674 GCA_964017155.1 Oasisia sp. SBJ-2009 | reverse complement strand
GATAAAACTGCTTGCGTTTCGTTGTGAAAGCGCCCATCTTTGTTCATACCACCCACATTACCATTATTTTGAATATTATCAATTAATACTTTAGCACGCCATAAGGTCATTGTCACAGTCTATAGCAATTGCCACGCACTGCTACATTTTCTCCAACTCTTCATGTTATTGCCAAATTGTTTATTAATCAATAGATGATGACTCTACCGGGTAGAGATTTCGTTGAGTTTGTCTTAGTATCGCCATTACAATACATGTATTCGTGAGAAGAAAGAACGCCTTGCCAAGGTTGATGGTCATTCGTTCAAAGAGGTCGTACAGACACCATCTCACGCGATAGGGCGGTTATTGCGGGGAATCTCTATTGAAAGTAAATAATTAAATATCTTCTCTGCCAGTACAAGTGACTGAAATAACGCCCCTGGGCACGACTCGATTAATTAGTATAAATAATTAGCTTATGACGAAAATTATATCCATCTGATTACTTCCGGTCTGCCTGCTGAACGAAAAAATAGTAACATCACGATATATAACTGAGTGTCTCAAATGTTTGTTTGTCTTCACACTGGCGAAATGTTGACAAGTTAAAGGATATGAAACGGAACAGCAGTGTTCATGTCCGTCCAAAAAAAATCCAATCACATTCTGTTCTTAACGTTTGTGTACCTGTCATGATTGATTGTGCAACGAAAACATAATCACGATTTCTTCAGGCAAGTCTAGATAACTCGGTCGGAGTTCAACCATTCTGCTCGATTGCACGACGACTGTCCGAAAAAAATGGATATCATCAATAATATATTGTGTTCGGGCAGGTGCTACATTCTTCGAGGCCCATGAATACGTAATATGATCTACATACGTCTGTCAGGTTCGTTCTTAACCAGTACGTTCAAGCCACTACTAATCTCTATATAAAAATGAAAAATCGCTACAAATACACACCCTCATAAACGTAAATGTATATATATATATATATATATATATATATATACATCTGCAATTATATACAAATAATTTATTGTATGTGAATGTGTATTTGTATACAGTTACAGATATATATATATATATATATATATATATATTATGCACACACTATATATATATATATATATATATATATATATATATATATATATATATATATATATATATATATATATATATATATATATATATATATATATATATATATATATATATATATATATATATATATATATATATATATAATATATATATATATATATATATATGTATGTGTGTATATATTATACACACTATATATATACATATATATATAGTATATCTTGCTGAACTTGTTCAACCACGAACGCGTGACGGACGCCTACGCCAGAACTATGCGCCAACACTGCACCAGTAGTCAAGTTGCCGCTCATATACTTCCTGTAGGAGACCCTGCAATGTTAATAACTGTAAACCTTTTTTATGGAAATGTATTTTATATAGTTAGGAGGGCAAAATTAGCTTGGTTGCACCTTGTGCAACCTTGAGCATTTCTCAGAATTCAAGATGGCGGTCTCGACCATCTTGAATTTCAGCAAATATTCAACCTTTGATCTCGATGACATAGAGGGTCGTGTAATACATCTTTTTAAGGGATTTCCAAGACGGGGTGTCCATTTCTGGAGTTATTTTTTGGTTACGGTGTCTAAGTCAAGGACAGATCAGAGGTCAAAGGACAAATTTAACCTAAAACCAGGAAGAAATCACCTCTACAGACCATCTACTCTGCAGTAAGTTGTGTATTCTTGTCCCAAGCTTTTCATTTTCAAGAAACGCTTAACACAAAAAACCAATGCTGTTGTATGTTTGCTATAGTCCCCCTCAATATGCTAAGTCACTACAATAACTTTTTCAGTCATTTGACAGGTTTTTCAATTTGACATGCTGGAATGTCTTGACCATAACGTGTCACATTTAATATATGTGTACTTTAACCATTAATGTTGCTAACGGAGACTAATTGCATTTATTTAGCAATCATATTTTACCGGATCTGTTTAAGGAAATGTCAATATTAAAAAAGATATTGAGGGCATAACAAAGAAGTGTATTGGTGATTCTGCATTTGTCGCAGCAGCACCTCGACTGTGGAATGAATTACCTGTGAACATTCGTGCTTCTGGAACATTATCTATGTTTATAAAGTTTTTAAAGACATATCTTTTTATTAGACATTTTAATTAATTCAACTTGTTGTGAAATGACGGAAACTGCTTTAGAATTTCTTTTTAGTGTCACACGTTTTAATAAGTGTTTATGTTTTATATTAATGTATATCTTTAAAACAGAGTTTAATTTATTTTAAATTGATTTATATTATTTATATAATTTATATACAAAGGTTTACTATTGTACAACTTAACACCAACATTTTATTAGATTTATATTAATTTATATAATTTACATTTATATTTATTAATACATTTATTATATGTCTTGTAAAGCGCATCGATCCGCCATGCGGGAATTAGCGCTATAGAAAAGCAGTATTTAATATATATATATATATATATATATATATATATATATATATATATATATTATAAAATACACACATTATGTGTTATATAGTGTGTATTTGTATTTACGGAAAACAGGCTAAGAAAGAATGCGTTAAGTATATATTCTATTATATGTTCGCACGCAATGGAGCATGTAGTAGCTGCCTGAGTACAATTAATTATTTATGATATCCGTTGCGTGTCGAGACAGTAGTCAAGCAATCGAGCATGGAGGTCGTAATCCGACCCAGATAACAAACTCTGCTTTAAAAGGACACGATTAAGTTGTCCTTACATAATCAATTATGGCAGCTGCAAAAGCATTACGTACAACCTTTAGCGTGTGACTGGAATGTCTTAAATTAATATGGAAAAATGCCGTACCTTTAAATTGTATATACAATGTGTGTGTGTATATATATATATATATATATATATATATATATATATATATATATATATATATATATATATATATATATATATATATACATATCTTGTATATACATGTATGCTGTATATATATATATATATATATATTATATATAATATATCCTGTACATATATTGTATATATACTCTATATGCTGTAAATATGCTGTATATATATATATATATATATATATATATATATATATATATATATACATAATATTATCTGCTACGTAATCCCATCGTCCGTATTCCGTTCGCCTCACCTCTTATACATATCGTCGTCCTCTCCTCCCCAGCCGAAATAGGTGTTGGAGAAGCCGTTGACGGCAGTGAAGGCTTCCCCAGTGAGGGCGATGACTCCGCCGAACAACGAGTGGTAGGGCAGTCTACAACAGTGACAGCCATCTCCAGCCCTCCGTCGCACCAAACCACTTCTGTCTGTAGCAAACTAGTTGAAATCCGACTTAACGTGTCCAGCGGAGGTTCCACGCCACCGAGAACTATGACAATGGATGTCACGTTTTAGTTTATATAACGAGTGCAATATTGAGTGAGTGACTTGGATATAATAATAATATATTTTATCTAATATAGCGCCACATCCGATTTCAAATTGTTCGTGGTGCTTTACATATATTAAAATCCTAAAATACAAATACACACCAGAAGAAAACCACATAAATATACTAGTGACGTATATAAACAGTTGTACCTTTTTATACAAATATAAATATATAATACGAATGATTTAAGTTGAATAAATGTATATCTGTATAATAAATATATAAATAGGTTAAATAAAATATCGATAAAACAGAGAACGCGAGAACAGTAAGAACAAATGTGTCTTTAGGCGTGCCTTGAAGGTGGCTAAACAGGCAGACGTCTTAATGTTATTAGGTAGAGCGTACCATAAGGAATATGGAATTCTGACATATACTGTGAGCTCGCTGTAATCAATACGATTCGTAAATTACTGCTTCACGGCGGAGTAAATGCATTCTGTTGATTTAAGAAAAGCTTAGTCAGCTGTCAAAAATTACAACATCACTGCGAAACGAATAAATAATTGCAAACCTAAAACGGCTGAGATGATAGCAAGGAAATGACTCCTCAGTGTTTCTGATATGCCGCAGTGTATAAATGGGCAGCATTGATACAATACGCGGAACGTTGAGCCAAGAAAGCGAATAGACTTCACGGTGCTTACATGTTGGCATTGTGAATTAACGCTAAATGAAATATTAAACATTTCTTGCCGTAGTCTTAAATCGGTTTGTTCTGCAGTACGCCTAGAAACAAATAACTGTGACAAACAGCTAAGTTTGGATAACGATATTAAGTCGAGATTGTTTGGATAACGTTATTAAGTCGAGATTGTTTCTGATATGAATGGCAAATGAAGATGATCTGTGTGTGTGGAGACACGAACGAACATACACGCAAGTGCACTCACAAGCAGATTGTACATGACTTACTTATAATCAAATTTGTCTATTTGTGTAGCGAGGTGTCGTGGTCTGACTCCACATTGGTAGATGTTGTTGTCATTCTCCAGTAACATGTCAACATCGTGGAAGATGAAACAGTCGATGTCGTAACGCTTCGACACTTCCCTAAACGCCACATTCATCATGGCCGCCTTGTTAAATACATCAGGGGCGGCCTACGGAAGAGAGCATACGTGTAGACTAGTTCACGTAATCTGCCGTCTTTATGTTATTATTCTTCTATGATAATACATTATGACCCACTTTCAATAGTTAAGTGATAATCTGAGTTCACTTGTAACACACTGATTAAATATGTTGTATAATATTAAGCAGCATTCGTCTATTTGTAAAAATTGTATAAATATCGATGTAGGCTTTAGTTGTAATCGTTCATATGCATTGTCATACGCATGGGCGCGTGCACACACACACTCACACGCACGCACGCACGCACGCACGCACGCACGCACACCTATACATACACTGACGCATTCCAGTGATCATAGGTGTAGATTAAACGTGTGTATATACATACACACATATGCGTACATGCACATACACACGCATACACGAACGTTTTATGTTAATATTCATGTTATCATTAGTCACGCACACATTATCCTAAACGTGAACTATGAGCCAACACGCGCGCTACTCAAATACATATATTAATTAGTGTTATTTAAAGATGAGATTGTACTCATTTGCTAGTTTCAAAGCTAATATAATGTATTAATTATGTTGTTTTTGTTATTGAGATTTGTGACTTTATTACCAGAGTGTTACTGGATCATACACATGTGTTTATTTTTAATTCTAATGAAAGGTAAAATAGCCAACTATGTTTTAATTGTGATATAATTAATGGGGTGGCTTCTACGAGAGCGACCAAAATGGTCTTAGTGACAGTCTCCTCGACCCTTGGTTATCTTAGCTACGTTAAAAATATATTTTATTTTCTACACAATTACACGTTGTTATGGTACTGCACTAATGAAATATTATTTTATAATTTGAACTGTCGGCAATTTTGTTTGAACATTGCTTTTGTATTGCTATATGTACTGGGTCAATAAACATTTCCGATTCCGTTTACGATTTAGTCGTCGTGTAAGTTCCGTCACTCCAGCCGTCTTTCGTTCGCGGTCTCTCACCTGCTCCACGACAAAGATGCGGTAGTCGATCAACTGGCGCTGCAGGACGGGGTGCATGTGCTTCAGGAAGATGCCGAGGTGTTGCTCGCGGTCCCTGTACGGGACGATGACGGCGACACGCTGCCTCGGCTGACAGTCGGTCGGCCGCCACCCGCCGCCGGACAGCTCCGGGTGCTGCTGAGTCATCGTCGACCACCGCGGCACGACCATGTCGATGAACAACGTGCCCTCTGGAACACACGACCATGTTAATGAACAACATGCCCTCTAGAACACACGACCACGTCGATGAATAACGTGCCCTCTGGAACACACGACCATGTTAATGAACAACATGCCCTCTGCAACACACGACCATGTCGATGAACAACGTGCCCTCTGCAACACACGACCATGTCGGTGAACAACGTTCCCTCTGGAACATACCACTGGGATGAGGAGGCATCTTGGGGTTTCTCGGAGTCGATATGCCGTAAAATAATCCTTGCTGATGAGGTTAGATTCTATACAAGACGAGATTTGTCTATTCCCAAAGCACGAACCAAAAACTCCAGTGCTGGAAACGGCGTGCAAAAATGGAACAACTTAAAGCTGAAGAAAAAACAGGAACTCTCTAAGTGTATTAAACAGAGCATACGTGCAGAACATGTTAGACAATCAGTGAAACAGCGGCATTGAAGACATTATGCAATATATTATTTTATATAATTTATTTTTTTAGCATTTATCAAATATTTTACCTGTATACTGTTTATTTTAAAACCAACGACCCGTACGAAGATACAATAAATTTAATAAATATGTTATTGTAATTAAATAAAAATATTATTATTATTATCACGGCGCAGTGGGACGAGTCCACCCGTCGACGTATCGAAACATGATCAATTAGGTTCACAGGATTTATGTAAGTGAACACAAGTCAGTCACCAAAGGGCACTAGATTTGGCTAGCGACCACTCAGCATGTAACCGACTTGCCCACGAAGAGCTGGGTCCTTCTTCGGAAGAGTTCAATGTCTCTTCTTGGGGAAATGAAAACAAAACCATAGCTTCCAAATCTTCAAACGTCTTAGGTATGATCAAAGGAACCCTCGAACCATGCAAACCTGATGTAAAAGAAACTGCCTATAACATGCTAGTCCGACCAAAACTTGAATATGCCTCTCCTATATGGAATCCACACACCACTACCCAAATCAAACATCTTAAAAAGATACAGCACTGTGCAGCCAGATTTGTCAAAAACGACCATCGACGCCAAACAGTCACAACAGACCTAATAGACACCCTTGGATGGCCCACTCTTGAGCGACGCAGGATCATTAAACAAGCCATGACATTTATAAATACAATTAAATAACATAATCAACATCACACCACCACCGGACCTATTAAAACCATCAAAAAACCATGGCCATTACATAGCCACCAGGTGCCGCATCAACACTGCAGTGTTCTACTTTTACCCCCGAGCAATTCACATCTGGAATATGATCCCATCACACATTACTGAAATAGAAAACCCCAAAGCTTTTCAAGCAGCAATCATGAACCTCCCTTTCAAGACACCCAATCACTTAAACTGCCTGTAAAACAAACAAACAAACAAACAAACAAACAAACAAGCTAAAACAAACACACATACTACATAGCGCATGCGCACAAGATGCACTACAAACTCCTGCGTTAGCCCATTTTTGGGCTGTTTGGAGTAAACTACCTAAGACCTGAGAAGACAGTAATGGCAGAGCTAGTATAAGATGGGGGGGGGGGGGAGGCTCAGGCCGCAGCAAAGAACATGAGCCTTATGTCCCAGTGATATGAGGACGAAGAGGATAAGTAAGTAAGTCTGTGAAGACACTGTAAAAATCAATCGTCAGACCTGT
>OZ024862.1:36423674-36433674 GCA_964017155.1 Oasisia sp. SBJ-2009 | reverse complement strand
TACCTCCCCAATTAAGCTTCCTTGACTTGCATGTTGCGTCCGTTGTTCATTTTGGGGTATATAACATGGCCCCACTGTTGTTACTTTTACTTTATCGTTTAATAATTGTTTAGAGATTAGCAACATTGCATAGGCAAGATATTTCTCCTCCGCTACTCTCCTCGGAAGCTTGTGTGTATCCATTCTTATCAAGTGACCTTATATCGGTCGGCGTCTCACTCTTCACCCAGTTCACTCTTCTGACAACACTGTATCAAGTGTCAACAACACTCTAATTAGAGGACCACATGTGTGTCTCATGTGACTGACGGTAAACAACCGTGTTGATCTTGGATTCTATCACACTAGATGGTTTATGAGCAAGTAAAATAGCATAAGAAAACAAGCGTTAGTTATCTATAAACTAAACTAGAACTACCGTAACAGGCTCGACTCGCTAATATCCGCAAAGAATCATTAATGTTTAGTATGTTGGCTGATTCAACGGAATCGCTTGTAGCCTGAGGTGTGTCTCAAATATGTTGGCATTCACCTTACTCTGGTGTAGTAGATATAAACAATAAGAAAAGGCGAAGAGATTATTTGTCCAATGGGTCTATCCTTGTTTTTGTAATTCAAAGGTTCAGTAACGGATCGATTGATCGCCCCCGTAAAAACAGTCACTGGCACTCAAACAATCGCCATTACCAACCGAGAGCTAGATCCCATTGCAGTGGATAGAATTAAGACAAGAAACCCTTACCTTTAAATAGCGTGGATGCCAGGTTACATTAACATCGAGTGCACTGTGCGTTAATTTAGAACATTACAAGTGTGATATTATGGTATTAGAAGATTTAGCAAGATATATCGTCTTTGATTGTTCTTATCTTAACCAGTGCAGTAGATTAATTACAACACACAGAGGATGGCGGGTTCTGTCGTTTGTTTGGCACATCATCAATGAATTACTAACAGGCGTCCTAGGATCGATCTATGAGCAAATCTTGTATTGGTGGAGTCTTTCAGAAAACTGTTCTTCGTGTGATTCTTTAGCCAAGATAGCAGCTTCTCGTGGGTCCCCTACTGGAGCCTAGACTTTGGCGGTTGGGCCAGCGTGCAATGTGCTCCTGATGTCCAGGCAGCGCAGTCTTGCTTTTAGTAATTGGTCTTTGGCACTGCGCATATGCTGCATAATGTATGCATCTTTAATTATATATGACAGATTAATTATTGTCTTCCGTCGTACGAGTGCATCGCCTTCAGACATTCGTGTTCTCTGTAATATGTCGTTTTGGAAACCCACGCCATTTTCCAAATTAAGCAATGAATCGTTTACCCCGCGGATTACCAAACACGATATAATTACATGTAATAAAAGATGATCATATTTTTTGTTTATATCGTCCTAGTAACCGTTCCATCTGCATTGCCGCAGGGTATTTTTAAAAGTATGCATGCACAATTGAACCGTGAAGGTCGCTGCCCGCACTGTGGTGTACTGGTCGTGTCGTGAGGCGGCACGCTTTCGATGCTTGACCTACGATGTCAATTCTCTCAATTCTCTATTACTTATTAAATACAATAACCTTGAGTAATGGATGGGACGTATATACAGTCTCCGTTAGCAAACCTAATCATTAAGCAAAATAAGTGGGTATATATACTTTATATATACACATACATATATATATATATATAATTATATATACAAATATATATAATTATATATATATATATATATAATTATATATATATATATATATATATATATATATATATATATATATATATAATATGTGTATAATATATATATATATATATATATATATATATATATATATATATATATATATATATATATATAAATATATAAATATATTTGTACATACATAAACATGTATGTGTATAACACACACACACACACACACACACACACACACACACACACACACACACACACACACACACACACACACAAACACACACACACACACACACACACACACAAACACACACACACACACACACACACACACACACACACACACATATGTATGTGTATGTATGTGTATATATAAAGTATATATACCCACTTGTTTTGCTTAATGATTAAAATATAAAATATATGTACACACCGTAGAGCGCAGTGGCTCAGGGGTAGAGCTTCGGACTCTCGACTAAGAGAACCCGGGTTCGAATCCTGGCTGCGGTGTTAAAACCTTGGGCAAGTTGTTTCACTCTACATTACTCCAGTTCACTCAGCTGAATAAATGAGTACCTGGCTATAGACAGTGGTGGATATGTGTACGAGCAGCCTTCGCGCATTAATTGTAGCATAGGCTGGATGCTTACCAGAGAAGCCGAGATGGTGTCTGAGTGAACAGGTCTGTCAAGGAAGTAAAGTGTAAAGCGCTTTGAGCCATCCTGAGGACTGGATACTGCGCTATATAAGAACTGCATTTACTTTACACGTCATACGCCATAATTATATATACGCCGTTTTTCGTAATACTACATTACGTTTGCCGCTTTGCGCACATCGTCACGTAAAGTCGACAATGACATTACATAATGAGGTACCACAATAACTAATCCGACAGATGGCGCTCTGACGCAACTAGGGTCTAACGTGCCGTCTTTTACATATGCTTGTGCCATGACATTTGAGACGCCAGTGCTTTACAGTTCAGTGATTTTATGCGGTGATGTCAACACTGAGAATGAGATATGGTGATATGACGCTGATTCAGCTGAAAGATTTGTTGAGGCAACGTAAAGCAAAGCTGTCTGGACGAAAAATGGATTTGATTGCACGGACGGTAAGTGACCTTATTCCTAGAAACAAGACAAAGTGTGGCGAATGTGTTGGGCGATTGTGTTCATACTAGTAGCGTGTGGGTACCTTTCATCGACAGGGTCCTTAATGATCGACCGTTTCATAAATGCAATACATTTGGTGTTGACTGTTACTGTACTAACGTAATTGTATATGTGTAAACAAACACGCAAACTGATGTCATGCCCATGGGCGCATCCATGTTGTATGACACATCTTTACTCAAATTTATGTGCTGAACGCGAACGGTCGACCTATTGGGTGAGAAGGTAATCACTGCCGGTATTTTGTCACCAAATTGTATCAAACAATTTTTTTGTGTTTGTAGAAATCGTCAATTAATATGCTCTGAATAGAGAATAATTTAAATTGCGTAACTTTACATCAAAGGCGAATAAAACGCGGAAAACTACGCAAAAACGGTCGATCATAGCCATAGCCATGGCATAGCCATAGGTACCCCGACGCTAATACATTGTAACTATCGGTGACAGCGTCGACATGGAAGCGTTTAATAATTATTTAATAAATAGAGTAACGTCTGTCTTCTTCTTATAAAATGCCTCCACATTGGGTGAATAATTGGTAATCTTCCAGTTAACTGGTGTAAATTATTTTGGTCTTCAAATATATTTTTAAAATTTGTTTGATGTGTCGGCCTATGGCTATGCCTATGACAGTGACTGAGTGAGTAGTGTATGCCATGAGACATGACTGTCATATGCTGTGTTTAGAATGACATTCTACATCGGCAGAGCTAGCTAAGCTAACGGATCTTGTGAAGGGGATGGAGAGAGGAGGGAGGATGATAGCAAGGAAAACAAATGGAGAAAGAACAACAGAAAACATGCCATGCATGAAGGAGACAGTGGAGAAAGTGACAGTAGAGAAGGAGGGAGGGACAAGGGGACAGGAGATGATAGAAGTAGATGCGACAGGAGGAAAGACGAAGGGAAGAAAGGAACTGAGAGTAGATATGACCAAACGGAAGTCAATAACAAGGAAGATGTCAGGAAGAAAAGAGACAGGAAAGAAAGGAACAGAGAAAGCGGCAGGGGGGAAAGTCAGCAACCAGGGAGATGCAAAACGGAGGAGCTACTCTGAAGCAGTGATCGAGGGTGCATTGAGAACAGAAAGGGTTTTTATGGGCGACTCAATTTTGCGAAAGACGGACAAGACGTTAAACAAAGGAGAAGATGTTGTTGTTTGTCTTCCGGGCGCTCGGATTGAGCATGTGACAGATAGGGTAGAGAACGTGTTGGGGCATGGCCAGGGAGGATCGATATTAGTACATGTAGGGACGAACAATGCAGACAGGGAGGGGACAACTAGAATAGTGCAAAGATACAGACAGTTGGTAGGGAAACTGAAGAAGACAAGAGTTGAACAGATCATTATCTCAGGAATCTTGCCAGTAATCGGAGGAAGGGGAGCAACCTATAGAAACTGTAAGAGGATGGCAATCAATGCTCTGGTGGAGCAGATGTGTGAAGGAGAAGGAGTTGGATTGGTAGATTTGTGGGGATACTTTGTTGGGAAGGAAGATATGTACGTGAGAGATGGCCTCCATCTAAGCGGAAAGGGCGCAGCAGTGTTCTCCGAGAACCTGCTTCAATCTATGGACAGAGGAACAGGTTGCAATTTTTTAAACTAGTTTCGCAGGGGGGATACACAGAGAAGCCAAATACTAGAGGCATAGCTAAAGACAGCAAAAAGAAATCAGCAAAAAACAGCCTGGAAAGCCCTACGAAATTTGGTTATAAATGTGTTTGTTTAAATGCAAGGAGCATAGTAAACAAAAGAAATGAACTAAACATTATGGTAGAAGATATTGACCCTCACATAATAGGTATAACTGAATCTTGGGCCACCCCCGATATATCAGATGCCGAATTAGGAATGACAGGATATGTAATGTTTAGGAAAGATAGATTAGGAAGAAGGGGAGGCGGAGTTATTTTATATATTAAAGAATCCATCCAGGCTTATGAAATAAAATTAGAAAAAGAAGCAGAATGTGAAGCTGTCTGGTGTAACATAGTTACAGGAAACTCAACATTAACTGTTGGGTTAGTTTATCGTAGTCCAAACATAAGCATAGAAGAGAATGAAAAAATGCACAACGCTATAAAAGAAGTGAGTAAACGGGACTGTATTATTATGGGGGATTTTAACCATGGGCATATAAAGTGGACATCTCTACAGAGTCCTGGGAGAGAGGATCAAGAGTTTTTAAATTTAGTACAAGATAGTTTCCTTTTTCAACATGTGTTAGAACCAACCAGGGACAAGAACGTGTTGGACATAGTTTTGAGCTCACAGAAGGAATTTGTTGATAATGTCAATATATGTGAGCCACTGGGATGTAGTGATCATAACCAGATACATTTTATCATCAAAGTAAAAGGAGAACGGAACAGAAAAATACGGTACAGGAAAAATTTTCACAAAGGAAGATATAAGGTCATGAGGGAATATTTAGCGAAGATAGACTGGAATAACACACTGAAGAATAAGACAGCAACAGAATGCTGGAATATCTTAAAGAGGGAAATTGACTGCGTCGTTGACAAATTTGTCCCCTTGAAAAAACAAGGGAAAAGGTCAAAGAAGAAACACTTATCGAAGGAAGCCATTAGAAAAATCAAGTACAAGCAAATGATGTGGAAGACATATAGACATACTGGAAATGAAGAAGACTATGCCATTTATAAAGAAGCACTTAATCAAGCTACAGCTGAAATTAGAAATTCGAAGAGAAGCTATGAACAAAAAATAGCTTTCAACATAAAACATGACAGCAAGAGTTTTTATGCGTATGTTCGAAGTAAACAGAAAGTTCAAGATAAGGTCGGGCCACTAGAAGGTAGTGATGGAAACATAATAACGGAGGGATTCTTAATGGCAGAAAACCTAAATGAATACTTTAGTTCGGTGTTTACCAGGGAAGATATTAGTACATTACCAGTACTAGAGACTAAGTTCGAAGGAAGAGAGTGTGACTATTTAGGACAACTAACTGTAACCCCAAAAATGGTAGCTATGAAAATAAGAGATATGAAGGATAATAAATCACCAGGAGTGGATGGGATTCCTCCCAAATTACTACTGGAAATTGTAGAACAAATTAGCATACCACTTGCAACAGTGTTCAATTTGGCATTAGAGGAAGGAGTGGTTCCGGTAGAATGGAAAGAAGCAAACATCATACCATTATTTAAAAAAGGATCAAGAAGCAAGTCAGAGAACTATAGACCAGTGAGTTTAACATCGGTGATTTGTAAACTATTAGAAAGACTAATTAAAGATCACTTGGTTGATTTTCTTGTTAAAAATAAATTGATAAACACATCTCAACATGGGTTTTTAAAAGCGAGGTCATGCTTAACAAATATGTTATGTTTTTTGGAAGATGTCACAAAGTGGGTAGATGAGGGATCACCAGTAGATATAATCTACTTAGATTTTAAAAAAGCCTTTGACAAAGTGCCACACCAAAGATTACTACTTAAACTAAAGGCCCATGGCATAGGAAATAGTATGATTAACTGGATAGAAAAATGGCTTATTGATAGAAGACAAAGAGTAGTAGTTGATGGGGAGGTTTCAAATTGGAAATCTGTTTTGAGTGGAGTACCGCAAGGATCAGTATTGGGACCTATTTTATTCTTAATATATATCAATGATTTGGATGATGACGTAACAAGCAAGGTGTTGAAGTTTGCGGACGACACAAAAGTGTTTAGGAAAATAAAAAGTGATGCAGATAGACAGCATTTACAAGATGATCTAAATAAGTTGATAGAATGGTCTGAGAAATGGCAAATGCTGTTTAACTTTGGAAAGTGTAAGTGCCTCCACACAGGACATGGGAATGAAAATGCACAATATACAATGGGTGGTACTGTACTAAATACTACTGTAAAGGAAAAGGACTTAGGTTTAACCATTAGTGCTGACATGAAGGTATCAGAGCAGTGTGGAATTGCAGCAGCGAAGGCAAACCAAATTCTTGGATTAATTAGGCGAAATATAGTATACAAAGAAAAAGAACTAATAATACCGCTTTATAAAACAATAGTTAGGCCTCATTTAGAATATTGTATACAAGCATGGAGGCCATATCACAAGAAGGATATTGATATGCTAGAAAGAGTACAAAGGAGAGCAACAAAAATTATACCAAAACTCAGGAATATTAGTTATGAAATGCGTCTAAAAGAATGTGGTCTAACAACACTAGAAACCAGAAGATTGAGAGGAGATCAGATTGAGGTTTTTAAAATATTGAATGGGTATGAAAATATTGACAGAAATATTTTTTTCACGGTCAAGGAAGAGAGAAGGACTAGAGGACATGGAGTTGCATTAGCAAAGAAGCAGTGTAGACTAGATATTAGAAAATTTTCATTTTCCCAAAGAATAGTAAACGAATGGAACAAATTATCAGCTGATTGTGTAGGTGCTAGAAGTGTTAATATGTTTAAAAATAAAATTGACATATACCTAAGACGGGCAGGGTATACTTAGATAGATAGGTTGGACTCTCGATAAGCCAAACGGCTTCCTTGTCCACCTGCCATCTAGAGTTGATTCTCTAGGTGGCAATCTTGTTAAATCTTGTTAAATCTCTTCCAATAAACAAGAAAAAAGCAGGTATTATTTCATTGTTTTATTGAAAAGCCCTCATCTTTTGCAGACTGGATTTTTTGGATATTTACCAAAACCCCAGTCAACCAGAGCCTCAACCCGAGGCAGAGCATGACATGACACTGCCCCCAAACATCCTATACAAGGATTTACATGGTGGGATGGTTGAAAATATTCCCCACGTTACAATGGAAAGACTTGTCAACTACTTGGCACAGTTTGACAAGAAGCTTGACGACAAGACGCGACACTTGTATACTGAGAGGTGAGTAGCCCTGGCCTATTAACATGTACATATACTTACATAAAAATTTAACATTTTACAACCAACCATTGCATACTTATGTTTCAATAGTGACACAGCAGTCAGTGAATTATAGTTCCCATCCCTTGTGCTTTGTGATATTGTAGGTGTTTGACTGATTAATAATTGTATTTGGACTGTTTCCTAACATCTAAATTTATTTTTGGTTCAGATTTGAGACTGGTACTGTTGCAGATTCTTGAGGTGTCTGCGAACTGCCACAGCTGAAAACAAAGTGTTTGTGTCAGCAACGGTGTGGGCTGAGATGAAGAAAATGATATCGTATAAAGTTGACATATCCATAAATGCTGATGGGGTGATGCAGGAAGCCCAGTGTGAGTGTAGAGCAGGACAGGGTCCAGCCGCACACTGCAAGCACGTTGCTGCTGTGATGCTTGGTCTGACATGTTTCTGCAAAACAGGAGATATTGTCACAGAAGTCACGTGCACCCAGGTAAAAAAATTAATTATCCTGGACCGTCCTTTACCTTTATTGAACTTGATCATAATTAAACTTATATCATAACTATTATTTTTGCTTATGGTTTTAAATGTTCATATTCCTAAATGGCGCTTCTGTCAGTGTCGTGTAGTATAGGTTAGTTTGTCCATTGCCTATCAAGGGAATCTCATGCATGTATTAAAACATATATATTAATTTCAGGTACTCCAAACCTTTCACAAGGCAAAAACTTTCAAAGGCAGCCCTCTGAAGGCCCATGTACTGCAAACAATCCGGGGCCGAAATGTTGATCTTCAAGTGATAATGATGGTTTGACACCGTGATAATAATTTAACTGATGTGCAGCTGAACCCAATGTGTGAAGCACTCCAATAAATTTCTCATAGTTTTCAAGTCCTGTATAAAAAGGTATTCCAGGAGCATCATCTGCAAATCGTCTTGCACTGAAAGCTGACACCTTGCTGCTCTGTGTCCCAACCGTCTGTTGACACACCTCATCAGTCTGTGATGCCATTTCCACTTGTGTTTGGTCTGCAAGCAGATAATGAGATTATAAACATAAATCAAATCAATAGACTGGATATCAGCCAGTGCTTTAAAGCTAAAGTCTATATTTTCAATCAAGTACCTGCATAGTTAACCTATATGAAGTTATGATAACACAAAATATGTTACAACTGGAACTGAATGGCTTTGCACTTGTATTAAACTATTGTTGAGGCTTCAGTTACAGATAAGCCAGTCATCTGAAGTGACAAGGGAAACCTTTAACCAACATTTAATGTCAAAGGATATTACAAACCGTCAATATAACATGTACATTTATTTTTAATGCCTTAATATATATAGGTGACACATACCAGTGAAACTTGTATTTTCAAAAGTTACTATTTCTTCTGCGCCAACATTGTCAAATGCATGCTCGCTGTGCTGAGCATCATTATCTTCGAGCACAAGCCTCCTCCTAGTCCGGTTTCCCTGGCTGCCTGTGGTTGGTGTTGGCTCTTCTGATATTTGAAACACATGCGGAACAGCTGTCTTCTTCAGCTTCTGTTGGAGGTGCCCAGTCCCTGAACAAATTATTATTATTAACTTAACCTTATTGTTAACAATGACTGTTTGCTAAATTATATATGCATATGTCATGTGCGGTTTTTATGAACTAATAGGATATATCCACAGTGTGGATTTCATGTTTAACCAGCTAATATGTTATTGATACCCACAGTAGGGTATCAGGACAGAAAAATAAATGTTTTATCACAATTAAGCTTATTGTGTTACCCTCTGCTCTGTGATTATGTGTATACTGTAGTTTTATTTACACATTACATATACATATATACTGTAGTTTCATTTACACATTACACATATATATATATACTGTAGTTTTATTTACACATTACATATATATACTGTAGTTTTATTTACACATTACATATATATATATATATATATATATATATATATATATATATATATAGTGTAGTTTTATTTACACATTTCTTTCTTTATTAAATTATTCTAATCAATGAAAATATATATGAAGAATATCCAATAGGTTATATCATGCACTACTCGAACGGGAAACACGACAGTAGTATGTCTTAGTCTTAGTCAGTAGTCTTCGGGCTAGGCTAGCTGTTACTCTTGCAGCCACATACCGTTTTAAAAATAAAACTCAAAACTATATATTGAAAATCCACCACATGATAGGGCAGACACAAAATATTATAATCATATAATTACCCCAGGTTGTTTTTAT
>OZ024862.1:36368674-36413674 GCA_964017155.1 Oasisia sp. SBJ-2009 | reverse complement strand
CCGTATCCGCACCACAAACCGCATCCGCAAAATATGGAATCACTCCTACGCATTCCCACTGTAGCCATTTGTCGCCGCACACAGGATGCCGCTTCCGCATGACGCTGTAGCGCTTACATTTTTCCGGCGGTATAAACGTTCCGATTGACGTTTCTGCGCATGGGCGGTATATGTAAATTCATCAATGTGCAGCAAAAAGACAAAGCATTTATGGTATAAATACTACGGGTTGTTCGTTAGGGTGTATATAACCTCTCAGCAAAGTTATTTGTCGCAAATTAACATGAGGCAAACCAGTTTTGAGGCATATTTTGATTGCAAGCGTAAATCACGCGACAATAGTGCGCCATAATCCGTGAAAGTGATTTATAAAAAACGTAATATTTTATTGCATTGAACGACATTTTATGAAACTCTTCACAGTAATCATCACAGGAAAGTTAACGAACAACTCGTGGCATGTATACCGAAAATACTTTGTTGTTTCGCTGGACATTGGTGATTTACATTTATTGCGCATGCGCAGAAACGTCAAACGGAACGTTTTTAACGACCGGAAAAATGTAAGCGCGACAACGCATCCGTACATATGGAATCTTAGCTTAACTGGTCACCAAGAAGAAACACCCGTCACACCAATGCACTCACCGATGACAGAAAACAGCCTACAGACAGAAGACATTCTTCCCTAGAACTTGAGAAATCACAACATTTCCTGCTCTTTCCCCCTTTGAAACTACAGTCTGATGTGTTAGCGAAAGTGGGCAAGCGGAGATCTAGAGCCTGGCGCGCTCGGCGCTTTGAACTCCTACTTAGTCTCACTTAACCGACTGTCGGTCGGCTGCGGAACTACGCCGCGAAGCCACTCTGGTTACTTAGTCGGCTTTTGTTTGTTTATCCGCGTGATCTATACAATACTGCCACCTCTCGGACATTAATTGGTTAATCCTGCCGTAATTTCTATTTTTATAAACAACTGCAAATTTCTATTTATTTTGTGTTAATATAAGTTTTTTTTTTATAATACAGCATTATTTGATTAAAAGGTATCCTTATTTATTTTGAATGCTATCCGTATGGGGCTAGACAATGCTGCCACCTCACGTTAATCCTGCGGTAATTCTTATTTTATAAACAACTGTAAATTTGAATTTATACTTACTTGTGTGTTAATATAAGTTCAATGTTGAATACTTTTCATATGATATCATCATCTTGTAAAAGTATATCGTTATTCTAATTTTTATTTTTTAGTTGGCCTGAGAGCCAATCACCGTCTCTACCCTATTCTGGGGTAAGGCCGCGCTGGCGGGTCGAAAAGGCAGACCCACTCTTTCCTCAGGGCGGAGTTGAGGGGCTTAAAAGTGCTGCCACATCATGGAGCCTGGGTAACTGAGGCTAACTCCTACTATGAGCAAGCTAGTCTCGCTTAACCGACCGTCGGTCGGCTGCGGAACTACGCCGAGAAGACAGTCTGGTACCATTTATGGATTTTGTTTGGTAGCGTGATCTATACAATGCTGCCACCTCACGGACACTGCCGTAATATATATTTTTTAAACAACTGCAAATTTGTATTTCTATTTATTTTGTGTTAATATAAGTTTAATTCTAAATAGTTTTTATAATACAGCATCATTTGATAAAAAGGTACCCTTATTTAATCGGTATGCTATCCATGTGGGGCTAGACAATGCTGCCACCTCGCGGATACTGGTTAATCCTGCGATTATTCTTATTTTATAAACAACTGTAAATTTGAATTTTTACTTACTTTTGTGTTAATATAAGTTCAATGTTGAATACTTTTCATATGATATTATTATCTTGTAAAAGTATATCGTTATTTTAATTGTTATTTCCTAGTTGGCCTGAGAGCCAATCAGCGTCTCTACCCTAATCTGGGGTAAGGCTACCCGGATGTAGAAACTCAAGCCCATTAATGTCCCAGGCGGAGAGTTGAGGGGCTTAAAAGTGCTGCCACCTCACGGAGTCTGGGTAACCGAGGCTATGAGCAAGCGCGACAAATGGTGGCGCCATCTAGTTTTGGCAGTACTTTTCTTCCGAAAACACCGAAAGAAGACGCAGCTGGTATTGTTGCCAGCTCTGGGCCTAGTCTAAGTGAAGGAATGTTCAATCGCATTGGCATACTTAAATGGCCCAGTGTGCAGTAGCTGGGCCTAATCACTGTACACTTTAAACCAGTAGGTTTAAGATAAATACGATGGCTTGCATATACATTATGTTTATTATTATTATTATTTAAAGTTATTAATTTGTTAATAATTATATATATAACTGCAATTTATTTATTTTATCCATTCACTTTTTTACTTTTTTATTTTCAAAGGTATTTAGCTGTATACATGTATAAATTGCATATTTGTTATACAATCAGATATATTGCTAATTATTTTATCTGTTATACTACAGTTTTATACTTATCTAACTTAATTTTTATCTACTCATTTTTAACACACACACACACACACACACACACACACACACACACACACACACACACACACACACACACACACACACACACACACACACACATATATATATATATTTACTTTTTAAAGGCTATTTATGTGTATTGCTTATGAACTATTTCCCTGACAATGTTAAGTGCTGCAGTAACATATAATGTTATTTATTGATAATTACAGTATGGTATAACAATAATTATGTTCATGTAACTTTGGTGACTTGCAGACATGTTTCGGTAATTTAAACGAAAAATTAAAATGGCGTCCTATTCTGACCAGCGACTGCACGATGCATTCGTTGCGGTAAAAGGGGAAATATTTATGAGAGTAGCCGCTACAAATTATATTCTGAAAACACCTCTGGTAAAGCATTGTCGGGGCGACGTAGCTTAACATGGACTGTCTCGGGGAAGAAAACATCCTGCTTGGTGTAGCCACACAGGCCACGATGACATTGAGCCCACCTCAGCCAAAGAAGGCACGCCCGATGACCAGTTCTAGATATCGCACAGCCAACATGTTGACCTCCTCGCTATATAAGAAGATGCATGCCACAGACAACATTTCGGAAACAAAAAAAATTGATGATTAAGTTGACAAACTGTGGGCGTGTATCGTGTGTTGCAAAGCTTTCAGTCGGAGAAATGGACAGAGTGTCAAGATTGCAGAAGCACACGAGGATTGTACTGTTGGTCACAATCACACCTGCCACGATTGCGATTTTGTATAATTGAAGTTGGAATAAGACGGCTCACGAAACAATGCACATATACTGAACCAAATCATGTTTTCTGTTGCTCATTGTGGGTGATATATTTGATATGATAAACTTTCTTGAAAAAAAATACAATGTATCATAAAAACTAAATTGTTGTAACCAGGGGTCGTTGTATCCAACACTAAATGTAAAACGGCCCACTACTGTGGAACAAAACGGCCCCCAGCATTATTAACTAGAAACTCAATTTCTTACACGATTTTTAAATGTTGTTATTATACCGACGAACAAATATAATTATATATAATATTGTTATATATGTAAAATAAACTATCGTCAAATTTCATAATTTGGGGCGAAGTGCACCCGGGGGTGCGCTTTGCCCCTCATGACGAAATTTGACAGATGTCGTGGGTGCTCATTAAACTATAATTTTTCGCTGATGTGACGCTGCTGCGTTTCTGCAATTATGACGATATTTACATAGCATATCATACATGTATAGCTATGTTAACCATTTCCCCATAGGACGAAAATAAATATAGGTCAAAACATGTTTGTCTCAGAAAGGATGCTCTTTGCCCCTCTCTACTCTCTGTCTCTGTCTCTCTGTCTCTCTGTCTCTGTCTCTGTCTCTGTCTCTGTCTCTGTCTCTGTCTCTGTCTCTGTCTCTGTCTCTGTCTCTGTCTCTGTCTCTGTCTCTGTCTCTGTCTCTCTCTCTCTCTCTCTCTCTCTCTCTCTCTCTCTCTCTCTCTCTCTCTCTCTCTATCTATCTATCTATCGATATCTCTCTCTCTATCTCTCTATCTTTTTTTTCTCTCTCTCTCACACACACACACACACACACACACACACACACACACACACACACACACACACACACACACACAACACACACACACTCTCTCTCTCCCTCTCTCTCTTTCTCTCTCTATAGGAGCCTACATACGGTGTAATAAATAAATAATCAGATCATACCCCACTAAAGTTAGCAAAACAACTACCATCAGGCTCTCTACAAAAATTTAATTGCACTCACTTACAGCTCGAAAACCCAAATTCAAGCTCTAAAAACTCTAATTTGAACCTTCTCGATCAACCCTTCCAAAAATCACCTTCAGGTTCTCCAAAAACGATAATTTTCACAAATTAATATCCTTGGAAGTTAATTAATCTTAAAAAATTCCAGATCACGAAGAACTATCAAACTCCACCCAAAGTAAAGCCCTTCCCTAAATATTGGTGCATATCCATTCCCCACTTACAACTTATTGGGGGAGGTGGTTTGATCAAAACCCCTTCCCCAATTCCGGACTATACGTTGTGTCTGAATTGCTGTTGTCGATAAATGTATACGGAACAGTCCGTAGAATTTTGAAAGTCATGTTGTTTCTCAATGTAGACTATTTTATGTTATATTTTAAAAACAAAAACACTAAGACTAATGAAAAAGTTCGTTAGAATAATAATGTTAATATTAGAGTAATTAATTCTGTAACCTACTTTACAATCGGAAAATAAGAATATCTGAAGACTTCTGCTAGGGGCCGGTTTCCTTTCGGTGTGTGTACATACACAGGGACACACACATGCACGCACGCACAGAAGATGATTAGCATAGTGTTACATTCCTCGACCAACATATCAAGTTGAATATTTACACAACTACTTTACAGTGAGACTGAGAATACTTGTCATACAGTACAATGTCTACAATGACGCGATCTACTTATATCACTAATATGCTGACAGTCTTAGTGTATGGTCTTGTATTGAAATGGATTCTTCAGAAAAACAAAACGACAAAGTGGGAGAAATAGATGAAGCCGAAGAAATCGAAGATGAACTCAAAATTACCGACATGGTAAGGACAATTTCACCATAGGAAAAGAAGGCAATTTATAATAGAAGAAAACATGCAGTTTTGTGGTCGGACATTATTACAGTGAATTAAAAATGGCAGAGAAAAGGAGAGGAAAACAAAAACGAAATCAGGTAAATAATTACAAGCTAATGATTAATAATTATTCAGTTACATTGATGCCGTAAGGTCTGTAACGTATGTAGCATACTGTTATAATTTTGAAATTGGTATTGTTCTCTGCGTTGATGCAAATGGTTTGCCAGTCGCACGAAAAACATCTGTCTGCCAACTGACAGCAGTTGGTGACGCGGACGCTGTCACTTGCCACCTCTGTCTTCGTTGAGTTTCGTAGACGACAGGGCGATCTTTTGCCTGCACATACGTCAAAATTGAAACCAGTACATCAGAATTTGGTAATTGAAGGTGCTAAATTAAGCACGATTTCCTCTGCATTGCTTAGAAATTGGGGGTTTGAATCCCACTTCAAAACGGTATAATCATGTCGCATTTCCTTTGGCCCGAAGCTTAGACGAAGCGTCACAGCTGTATGCTTCCTAGTCCTAGACATATATGTTTCATAAATATATAAAAAGTGAACATTGAATTAGCTGAAAACCCTACACACTGAACAAAAACATGAAAAAGGTGGTACTTTTGCAGTTTAGGCCCGCACCTTGAAAAAAACATCAAAATGTTCACCTACGATGACCAAACTTCGCATGGTGTATCTACTATACCTGTACTACGTGTATGCACTTGTAACGTGATCAAAAATAATAATTAATGCCTGAAATCGATCAAAATGTGTACGTAAATAATGCGCTTTCTTCGTCGAGTCACTACTGTCACAGTGAACTCCGTCAGGTGGCGCCGAGGAAAGCGCGTTATTTACGTACACATTTTGATAGATTTCAGGCATTAATAATTATTTGTGGATCATGTGACAAGTGTATACGCGTAGTAAAGGTGTAGTAGATACACCATGCGAAGTTTGGTCATCATAGGTGAACATTTTGATGATTTTTTCGAGGTGCGGGCCTAAACTGCAAAAGTACCAAAAAGGTTACCCCTACGGCTACGCCGACGGTTATAGTTCCAAATTTCACATTGCCCATCTGCAAGGACTGTCTACACAGAGACTACACTGTATAAACGTTCCCTCACCAACGACCACCCAGCAAACACGACCACAGCAATTTGAATTTTACCCCTGACGAACGACCATCCGATAAGTAGCCAGCAAATTTTTTAGCCTAAATCTTGCAACAAACTCTCATTAAACGTATGACTAACGGGGCACGGATGTGCATAAAAACAACAAATCGAGTGATCGACGAACATTAATTTCTGACCAAACTATGAAAATGACAACTGACAGCCGCCAAATCTTCATCACGTATATTATATTCATATATACACACACTAGTTAATAGTTATGTTAAAAAATGTAATCACAGTATTGACACAAATACAATTATCAAAACTAACTCGCGCAAGTCGTCGGTAAGACATATCATCAGCAAACATCGACAACATCGATGGCGGCTATGCGTAGCTCTGTGATTACTGTAATATCGAAATAACATATTGTATATGATTAAAGTTTAGGGTTTAGGCTAAGTCTTAGGTTAGTTTACGATAAAACCGAATTTCTGACGCTCACCTATGTAGTGACACCGCGATAAAATACTGACGTAACGTCATGGTAATTTACAGCCATCGCATAGCCACCAGCGCTGCTGACGGGAGTGATGATGTCAAGTTAGCAAGATTTGATTTGTAAATTTGACTCTTTACAGGAATTTAAATTATTTTATTTTATAATTATTTTGTGTATATGGAATATAAGTTATGAGAAAGGAAGTTTGGCTGCTGCATGTGCAAGAGGTATTCATGGTTAGGTCAGAAATCAGAATATAAAAGATCGTTTTGTGTTGCTGGAAAGACGAATTAAATGGCGATGGTAGCACAATTACCCAGACACCGTGAAGTGGCAGCACTTTTTATCCTCTCGCACCAAATTTAAAATAATAAATTGAATAAGGATCTACTTTTTATCAGATAATATTAAATTATATTTAAAAACTATCCCAAAATTTTACTTATACTGAAACATGTCACACACAAAATAAACAGAAAGCCATTAATGTGTTGTCTCATTTTTTTTCTTTTCTGCTTTTTATTTTTTATTTTACTACTTTTATTTACTTCTTTATTTGAGTCAAAATTGATAATAATTATTATGATACACGTAAACATATGAATTAATCCAAAACATCAAAATGATGAAACCCCTCATGAGAGACTGCTCCACTTCGATTTGGTGGGTGATCTGAGGGGTTTTACTGTACATATATGTATGTATATATATATATATATATATATGTATATATATATATATATATATATATATATATATATATATATATATGAGTGTGTGTCAGACACAGAGCATGAGTGACTGGTAGCAGTGCAAAGCGATATTATAATAACAAGTGTTGAATGAATTATGTTTTATTTTTAAGTATTGCAATTTAAATATACTTGCATAAATTTAAATTGATATTACGTGTAGTAAATACACCTAGCTAACATCAGTTTCAACAATAATTTAACCAGTTGAATGAGACTTTGGTCTGCAACAGCAAACTACATTATTTGTGTTGGCACGTTGTGTTGGCACGTTATGTTGACTTAGAGTAGATTTCAGAGGTGATATGACACTGCAAACACATTGCAGTTTTATGCAGTTTTATATGTGAAATTGAAACTATGACATGTTTGCAGATGATTCGCTGTGGGTCAGATGCTATTAATTTCGTTGAGGCTGCATTAAAATTAATGTTTGCACAGCAGCAGTGATGTTAGAATATGTAACTACGAAAATTGACTGATTATTGAGTGTATCTAACCAGGGTTGACATTGATTTAATCAAATTGATTAAATCATCGATTAAATCATTGATTTAAATCATGAAAAAATCAAGATATTGATTTTTTCGATTTTTTCAGATTATCTTAAATTTATACTTATGTTGCGTGCTACTGCCAGTTGATTTAACTGTAGGTATTTTTAAATAAAGTTTAAATTTGTACATAACAACTTTGCTTTAATTCTTTAGAAATGCTAATAATGAAATGTTCAGCCTATTGGGTATATTGTGATATTCCATCTTTATTTATTTTTCGAATTACATATTATTTCTTATGATTGTCGAGAATGTTGAAAAAATCGAATAAATCGATTTAATCGAAAAAATCCGATTTAATCGAAAAAATTCGATTTAATCGAAAAAATCCGATTTATTCAAAAAAATCTTGATTTTTCCAAACCTGTATCCAACAGATCAGACCACCATACATTAGTCATGAAGATGCCATTGCAATGGGGATGGCGTTGTGATGTAATGTTTCTGTAGCATGTGCACTGATGTTTGTTGTGTCTGGCTGTTGACAGGATGACACGGAGACACCAACCAAAGAAGAATATGAAGTAGCGAAATTTCTCCGCTTCAATGTTCCATCCAAAGAAGGCAAACTTATGGGGATGGCTGTACAGTATTTCCTGGGTAAGTTTTTAAACAAAGTAAACTTTTGAGTATATAATTATACCCTGTGTTATTTTATTTATAATTATAATATAAGTACTGCCGTTGAGTCTAGAAGAACAATTAAGATATGTGTAGTTAAAGAAACCTAGTATGTGAACGCGTAAAGATTTTACACACTATAAATATATTTAAAGAAATACTATGAATTTTTTGTAAACTTTCTGGTTTACATACAATAGTTTTATTTCATTGCTACACATAAAGTTATGGTACCTACCCCAGTAACAGTTTTAAAAGTTCAACGTTAATTTTTTAATATTTTTTCTATATATTATATATATATATCTTTCACGGGCTCTTTCTTCCGGTATAGATTTTTTTATGAAGTTTGATGTCTTATGATATCAGCAGGTCTCATTCTTATGTGTTTTTTTTCTGGTGCAGCTTACAAAGCTGTGGATTCACTGCTAGACTCTAAGTGGGCCAGTGGCAAGTCAAAGACCGAACTTCGTTTCACCAATCGCAATTCTTGCATTGACTACTGCAACAGGTAACTACAGTCACAGATTTGTATGCAGTGTAATGATAAATATATATATATATATATATATATATATATATATATATACCGGATGTTGATGTGTTGAAGTTTAAACAATAGTACATTTCTTGTCACATTACACACATAAATATAGAAAGATGCAACATTTAACAATAAATGCTAACGTTTTTAATAATCGAATTGTATAGGGCAAGTGAAACCTGGCAGTCATTTTGCAACTTTTCCTGTGAAATTGTCTTAACCACTGCAGCAGTACAGTCTACAGCTCTCAGACGTCGTTATCACTAAGCGCTTCATGTCCAGTGACTTGACATGAAAATTGACTGCATCACTTCAACTCAAGATTTCGGCTGCAATAATGCATTATATCAATAGGAATATCATAGTTATGTATTCTGAAAGTAGAATACTCAACAAATAACATAGTTAGGCTATATTTTAAACTCATCATCGTAAACCTAACAAATATGTCACTAACAATTAGCATAATGACCGAATATACTGTCGCTATTAATGCCAGTTTGCCTCCATCTGTAGTGTTTAGAAACTCTATTATCACCAGCATTATTTGCTTATTAATATCATTACCAGCTACATGTGACAAAATGATTCACTAAAATTATGAAAACAATTCGTGTAAATAAATTGTTACTTGATAAATTGTCATTGATGACATAAGGAACATCATCTGCCATTCTTGGGGTAGAATATTTGCAGTCATAATGATAATGATAACGGTGATAATCTTTGATTAGTGCAGTTTTGAATATATTGTTCATGGCTCCAAGAATGGTTTATTGTAGTATAATTTAACTTACTTTGGAGCTTAATTGTTGATGATGAACAAGGCCCGTAGATGACGGGTTGAAACGTCGTACTCAACATCGACAATTAAGCTCCAAATTAAGTTAAATTATACTACAATAATTAGTGCAGTTGTATAGGCTTGGGCGAGGATTTTTCACTCAAATTAACCATATTGCTGCATGACTTACACATAGAAATATTAACCGTTGTGGAATACAATTTATATGCATAAATACGTCATTATATTATCTTTTTGTACAGCAAATTTCGTTCTTGTTCCTCAAATATAACGCGTTCAGTAGCATTTTAAAACGACCCCCTACTCAGCAACAATCGGCCTGTTGCGACACGCCGCCTGTGCTAAGATGCTATGTTGTTACGCTAGCGCGAGCGCTTCATCGCGTTTACCATCAAATTACCAATTTAAGCATAAAATAGGCTTTCTTCTCAAACGTTGTGTCAATTTATGACCAATTCAATCAGGATAAAGCTTATTTTAAAGACAAATTATTGCTCTATCGATTGGTAATACACACTACGCTGAATTAATAGGAAACTAAATAACGCAACTAAACATGACAACTTATGTCATGGTCGTATTTTGTGAGCAACGTCGCCGTTCCGCATCAGATCGCGTAGTGTGTGGTACCATTCGATCCGGCGTGAAATTTTCTATCCAGTACATATCATTTTATGAATATAACATTTTATTTGTGGGGGCGCATGCCTTTGAAAGCTAGTGGTACTTGTTCCCTGTGTCGCGACATGTCGATCGAGTCTTCGGCAGTTCGCCGCACGCGTTAGTAGTAAGTCGCTAATGTCGTATTCCACGCGTATGTTAGCAATTTCTAAACATCACGGCACATAGCGGCTACCAGTTGTCTCATGATCAACGTACTGCATTTTATTGATAATTTATAGCGAATAATTCGTCTATTTGCCTTTTGCTAAATCTAAGGGTTTGCCCTTGCAACGAAATAGGCTGACCTAGATATCAACATTACGGTGAGTGCCAGGACTAGTCGATCTTTGTTGTGAGGGGTGTCAAGGAAGCTGTCGAAGCTCGCCGTTTTCTTTTAGAAACGATCTTTATGAACATATTTTTCACGTTGTGTTGTTTCACTCGTATTATAGATGACAACTATTACAACTGTATTGTCCACACAACAGTAATTGATACGAAATTCAGCATAATGCGCCGCTATTTCAGCTAGACCAACGACAAACATACGTCGCTGCAATGTCTGCGCTGTTGCGATAAAGCCGACTTTCTACTAGTCTAACTTTCTACTAGTATTCGCGCAACACATGGATTATTACATTTACATTGCCTTTGAAATAGTATACAAAAAAATTATTTAAAAAAAAGCAGAGACAAGAAATAACAATTCTTGGAGACGAATTGATCGACCTAGCGTCGTAATTCCATAACATTATAGTTTTTATATCTTTTTGTGTTATTATTATAATTACGTATGTTGTCAAATCATTTTGAAATTCATCCACCCACATGATGGAATGTATTTCAGAATTTATCAATATTACATATAACAATATTTGTTATTAAACTGATTAGTAGTTCAATTTAACACCAATTATTTTATCAATATATGTTATTATAATCTTATAATACTTTTATTACATTTGGTCATATATGACAACATATGTAATCAAATAATATACATTATATATATATATATATATATATATATATATATATATATATATATATATATATACATATACGAATATACTGCATTATCTTCATCTGATCTAGACTTGGGCAAGGATTGTTCACTGAAATTAACCACATTTCAGCTTGATCTACACATAATACTATTTATTTCTATGGAATAAAATTTATATATTTGAAAGCGTCATTATGGTATCCCTTCATACAAAAAATTTCGATGCCATTAGTCCACGATTACGAATTCAGAAAAAAAACTGGCTGCTGCAACATGCTGGCAATGCTAAGCAAATGCATCCTTGCGCGTAAAAAATGTCCAAAAATTAAGCGTAAAATAGGCTTAATTCAAAAACGTCGCGCGGTGTGAGTTTTTGACCAATTCAATCAGATTAAAGTTGTTTTGAAGATAAAGAATTGTTCTACGTATTGGTGATATACATGTGAGTAAAGGCTGTCCAGAGAATAACAAGAACATATTTGGCATGAACTCAGAACAACGAACACTCTCGAACAGATTTGAATATGATCAACATTGTAACAGATCAAACCTTTTGGTATGTTAAACATTTTTAATGACATTCTTTGCTATGTATGTAGTTGCACTTCTTTAATATGCAGTGACTATATTTTGTTCACTTTATGATAACAAGGTTTTTTGGAATAGGGCAACCTATTTTCAATGTTTTCTCAGAATGCCGTTTTTTTTGCGAGAACATAAAGTTGCCACACTCTAGTGAAATAAATATTGGGCATAACTGCACCAAATTTTGCAACTCAGTATGCAATAGGCATATCCAATGCATGAGTAAAATCTATCTATATATATATATATATATATATATATATATATATATATATATATATATATATATATATATATATATATATATTTAATGGTTTCTAAATTATAGATTAGTTAATTATGTCAAAATGTTACACAAAATAGAGAATTTTAGAAGAACTCTTATTTCACGTAAACCAACACAATTATATGTTTGATGTGATAATCATGCAGTAGATATACATAACAACAATACCTGTGCTAAATTAAAAGTTTGTAACTTTATTACATGTTTGGCTAGAACATGGCCAAAATATACGTAATTCTACTGTCATGGCGGCCATATTGGATACCTAATTTGCATAAGTTATGCAAAAAATGAGAAATAGCTCAATTCTATTGAAAACTAGTTACATGCCAAATTTGGTTGATCTGTGTTGAAAAGTTAAGATTTTTGGTTCAATCTGTACTACCTACCGTGAAGTTTTGACATTTTTCCCCGAGGTAATCGAGAAAAAAAGTAAAACGTCAATGTTTTTTTATAATAAAAATGGCATTTTATAATAAAATCCTTGCCCAGGCCTAAGTTGTAATGGTAAAACATTAACCTTAAAGGCGATTTATAACATATTCCTCCACGTGGCGGATAATTGTGCATAAAAACAATTTGAATGGCAGACATTGTCAATGCCACAACTGCGGCCTATCATATTCAAGTATCCACAACTGGGTGGCTGCAATGTGAGCTGCTGTATGGTTTCAGTGACAGCTCCGCGCCTGTGCAATGATCTACTGGACAGTCTGCGGCTAATCGACTCACTTGAACTGTTTAAGTCCAACTTGAAAAACACATATTTTTCAGGCTGCATGTGTAAACTACTTGTAGGGTATTTTATAATGAATTTATTTTAACTAATTATAGTTTTGCATTTTTGTTACTTACTTTATTATTAAGTTATTAATATATTTTATTATTTATTTATTATTTTATTTTATCTATTTATTGCTGATAAGTTTAGCTTATGAACTGGGACTTTTAGAAGCTTTATTTAATTATCTATTTATTATCATTTAACATTTCGTCTTTACGTGCTAGTTTAACTGAGTATGAATATTTTTAATATGTATGTGTTATAATGTATTTTATGCGCCTCTGGGGGGGGAAATCTGGATATACGGCACTTTACAAATAAAAAAAATTATTATTAAAAATTATTATCGTGTGTCACTGAGTGTTGTTGTTACAGACTGCTGGAGAAGGGCATCTTTCACTGTGCCACTCGTGTTGTTGTTACAGACTGCTGGAGAAGGGCATCTTTCACCGTTCCACTCGTGTTGTTGTTACAGACTGCTGGAGAAGGGCATCTTTCACCGTGCCACTTGTGTTGTTGTTACAGACTGCTGGAGAAGGGCATCTTTCACCGTGCCACTTGTGTTGTTGTTACAGACTGCTGGAGAAGGGCATCTTTCACCGTTCCACTCGTGTTGTTGTTACAGACTGCTGGAGAAGGGCATCTTTCACCGTGCCACTCGTGTTGTTGTTACAGACTGCTGGAGAAGGGCATCTTTCACCGTTCCACTTGTGTTGTTGTTACAGACTGCTGGAGAAGGGCATCTTTCACCGTGCCACTCGTGTTGTTGTTTCAGACTGCTGGAGAAGGGCATCTTTCACCGTGCCACTCGTGTTGTTGTTTCAGACTGCTGGAGAAGGGCATCTTTCACCGTGCCACTCGTGTTGTTGTTTCAGACTGCTGGAGAAGGGCATCTTTCACCGTGCCACTCGTGTTGTTGTTTCAGACTGCTGGAGAAGGGCATCTTTCACTGTGCCACTCGTGTTGTTGTTTCAGACTGCTGGAGAAGGGCATCTTTCACCGTACCACTCGTGTTGTTGTTTCAGACTGCTGGAGAAGGGCATCTTTCACCGTGCCACTCGTGTGGAGAAGAAGAAGGACCGAGATAAGAAGAAGAAGAAAGCAAAGGAGGAAGCAGAAGAAGATGTAAGAGTAGCCAGTTGCAGCATTCATTACAGAAATATAACAAATTGATCAGACAAGTATATTTCCATACCATAGGAGAAATGGACATACACATGTTGCATACCATCCGTATGGAAACATGTGACATCCTGAAAACAACTTCTCTGCTACCGGCATTGTTGAAAAATGCTTCTGGGCACTACTTTGTTTCGCTGAAAATAAACAAATGTGAACTGTTGAAGTATTGGAAAAAGCCGTGTCATGAAAAAAATTATTAAGGCCATTTATCGCAATATTTTGTGCGTAGCAAAGAGGTGGCATCCACAAAACGTGTTACATGCTGACAAATGTTGGACCTGGTTTTTATATAAATTTGAAATACCTTATTTTCGCTCGTTTTAGTGATAATAATATTTAGCGCCATAGAACATGATCACACTTTATGCTTTATGGCAGCTATGTTTCTTACATTATGGCTACTTGTTACGGCATTGCTTTAAATTTAAGTAGTAGTGGTGACTATCAATGTTGACGTGACTGCATGGCCAATGAAAATAATGATTTTTTTAAACACCTAGAGCATAAAACAATCGCTACATCCACTCTTCTAAACTGATTTTTGTGATTTTGTAACCAATTCTCATTTTTGAAAAGTGTAAGTTACACAAATATATTTTACAAATCAATTTCTATTTCATCAATTTCTATTTCAATGCACCCTCTGCTGATTGTACCGTTTTCATGATATTTTTTTAATTGTTCCAGTTTAGAAAAAAGTGGTTCATCAAGATGATCATTGAGATGATTATAAAGCGCTGATGGTTTTCTTGTTTGTAAAGCTGGGTACAGTGGAGTTGTGTAGGTTACTCGTATCGTATTCATAATCACATCACTGTTTGCTACCACTACATTCCAGTCAGAGAAGGCAGAGAAGAAACCAAAGAAAGAGAAGAAAACAAAGCGAGGAAAAGATGAGGAGAAAGAAGAGGAGAGTTCGAAGGAGAAGGAGAGTGCCGGAGAGGTGGAGGAGAAAAAGGAAACTGATAAGAAAGACTCGGAGAAGAAGGTATTATAGCAACCTTTGTTTTGCACATTCATTGTGATTACGACAAGTTTCTTGGATTTGTTTTATTTATTCTGGTATATAATAGTTGATTCAAGGGAAGGTGTGCGTGCGAGCGTGCGTGCGTGCGTGCGTGCGTGCGTGCGTGCGTGCATGTATGTGTGTTTGTGTGTATGCATTTTTAACCTGCTGCTGTAATAATTATAATAATACATTTTATTTAATATAGCGCCACATCCAATTTCAAATTGTTCATGGCGCTTTACATACATTAAAATTTTAAAATACAAATACGCACCAGAAGAAAAACACATAAATATGTATATATGTATAATAAATATATAAATAGTTAAATAAAATATCTATAAAAGTACACAAACATTAAACTAAGCCGTGAGAACAGTCAGAAGAAATGTGTCTTTAAGCGTGCCTTGAAGGTGGCTAAACAGGCAGACGTCTTATTGTAAACTCACAAACTGTCCAGCTGCAGCCCCTTCTTGAGATCACCAGCAGACTTGTTGCTTCAGTGGGGGGGGGGGGGTAGGGGGTACACAGAGACCCATCTCACCCCAGCTTACAGATTTGAGGTAGAGTTTGTGTAAAGGATGATGTCTGTTTTATACAATGACAGAGTTGTTTTGTTGATGGCAGGATGAAGATAAGAAAAAGAAGAGGAAACTGCGACTGGAAATGGCTGATCAACAGTTGTTCATGGATGGTGATGAGGTATATTATGACTAGCATGATAACATTTATCGGCTACAGATGAAATGTAAATTGTCATTTTTGATATAAAGTTCACGGATGTTTTCCAAGGAACTGTACTTCCCCTTTCTCTTTGTGGAATTGTAAAAGTTTGGATATTTTTAATATTACTGTGTTGCGTAATTCATGTGTGTTATAATTTTAAGAAAAATATCATGCAAATATACACATGTAAGTGGTTATGTAAAATAAGAATGTTATAAGTCAGACTTGTCTCGATTGCTCAATAAAATGTCAGTGTTGGTCAGAAGGTGGCGCCACGGAAAAAGCTCAATTGGTCGTAAGTTTGTATTTGACAGTATAGTGTAATATGGAAACATTATCATGACCTTTCCTTACAGTTAAGTTGACAGAGTCACATTGATTATGTTATACGTTTAAGAGTTTAAGACACATACAGACACTGTCATGTTGTAGGTTTATGTCTGGATTTATGACCCAGTGCCACTGAAGAGCAAGCTAATAGGGCTGTTGATGGGTGAGTTCTCTGTACAATTAACACTAACTTCTTGCGTTGCTGTGACTTATTATAACAGCCACAAATCATCATCTGTATGTGTTGTGGTTTCTGATGTCAACTAGTTCTGCACGCTCCACCTGTACGCCCCTGAAACTGTTTTGTGCTAATTCATTCCTTATAGTGTTCCCAGCAAACAAGGAACCATTTCTGAACCATTTGGCACATGTCATACTGGTTCATAATTGGTACTGCTCCACCAGTATGTGTTTTCATATGTATTCACGTGAATACACGTGTTCTGCCTGTTGTCACGAGTTTTAAACGAGTTTGACACGAGTCGTACTGGGCCAGAACTGGTACGGTTTCATTGGCATGTGTCATCGCGTGAAAAACTCGTGATTTCACGGGAAACACGTGTCGACACATCAAACTGGTTCACAGAATCTGGTGAATTCATGTGAATTGAGCCAGTTGAAGTCGTGAATTCACTTACAGAACATGTGAAATCATGGGTCGTTGTTTGCTGGGTTATCAAGTTGATAACTGTTAAACCTCTTCCCTAATTAAATCTTCTCAGATCATCAATGCTCGACTAAATCATATAGGACTGTACAAAATAAAACATTTGGCTGATTAACAACTATAAATAAAAGTATTGCAGATCAATGGCAGTTAATGTAATCTCACAGCTTACAGACACATCTTCACTGAACATAGACTGTTTAAGTGAGTTAAAAATAATGGTCAGTAATCAGTTGTCATTTATGTGTCAGTGTATCTTTAGCATTGCAAATTTCCTTTAAAATTCTCTCGTCGTCGAAATCGCTGAAGTCAGTTAAACATTTGTTTCAGTACTCGGAGCCATAGCTGTATGCTTGTTCCCCTTGTGGCCACCAGAGGTCAGGCTGGGTGTCTACTACTTGAGCTTGGCGGCTGCTGGTTTTGTTGGCTTTATACTTTCACTTTGCATTGGTAAGACTCACTGTCACCCGTTTGTATGTGTCATGCCCTTCAGACTATATATTAATAGACACACATGTCCTTTGTGGAGTGGATATCTCTTGTATGACATCCTTCCCCGACCAATCGTCACATCTATTCTGCTGAGTTGCAAGTGACTAACAGCGTTGTTATGGTTACCCGATACAACAACTAACGTAACTTGGTAACAATCTTTCATCCTTTTGCAATATTGTGTTCCATGTTGTGTATGTTATGTGTATATATTAGATGAGTTCAAAACAAGTGAAATAACCCTTATAGTGCAGCTGTAACCAAAGTGATAGCATTGTAATTGTGACACTATCTCAAATGCGCTTACGATTTACTCTGTGTTAAAGCTAATGGTGTCAAGATACGTTGATGCTGGCTGTGGTTTCACATTAAACAAATAAACGTAGTGTGCTTTGTAGTGTAAACTAGAAATATTTCATCACTTCTAATAAATAAACGTCATCAATGACTCGAGGATGGTGGCATTTGTCATTAAACCACATCTAACGGAACCTTTAATGGATGTATATTATAATTTATGTGTGGTTCGTAGCAGAGAAACGAAAGCCTCTGTTTATAATGTAATGTCTGGTTGTCATGGGTGGTATTTGTAGGTGAAGTGTGTGTGCGTATATTTGTGTGTGCATGGGTGCGTGTGTGTGCGTGTGTGTGTGTGTGTGTGTGCGTGCGTGCGTGCGTGCGTGTGTGCATCTGTGTGTGGATGTGTGTGTATGTATGTGTGCGCGTGTATGCGTGTGCATGTGTGCGCGTGTGCATGTGTGTATGTGTGTGCATGCGTGTGTATGCACGTTTATATGTGCTGTTGTTTGCCGCTGCTGTGTTGTCGACTGTGCTCACATTGAGACGCCAGTGCTGTGCTGTTGTGTCTGTTCACGTGCTGTGCTGTCGATTGTATTCCCGTTGTGATGCCCGTGCTGTGTACAGACAACAACACCTAACAATGCCGTGCCTGTTGCAGTACAAAGGGTGTTGTTCGCCGTCACGTGGCTCGTCACGTTCGGCAAACATCACTTCTGGCTCCTGCCGAACCTCACAGAAGACGTCGGCTTCTTCGAGTCGTTCAAGCCGCTCTACAAACACGACGTGTGTCCGGGCAAGAAGGACAAGACGGACAAGGAGAAGACAAACCCAGAGGGGACTGGTGGGACAACGGAGGACGGCACAAAGGAGCAGGAAGAGGGAGAAGAGGGAGAAGAGGGAGAGGGGGATAATGACAATGGGTACGAGATGGTGGACAGGGAAGAGTTGGATCACGTTGAAGACGTCGCTGTCGTCGCGGAAGGAGAAACGAAGAAGACCAAGTGATACAGATGCCTTCTGTTATACGGAGTTTGGTTGCTAGTTGAATCCGTTCTGGCAGTGTTGTTGTTCCAAACCAATTCAAGTTATTCCAGGTTCATCCGTCACGTCTGGTTAACAATGATGACGCGGTTGTTTTGGGCAAGTGTCCATAATGTATTGTTATGTACGATTTCCTGATCGTCACTCCTTGAAATAGAAACCTTGGTGGTGGCATTATATAAAAGTGTTAAGCAGACTTTGTGAACATGGTAATCACATTGCTTTGCCGATTTCGTCATATGGACGATTCTTTTAACTGCTTCTGTTCGCCTTCCGTTGTTACCGTCGTTCAAAACTGATGGTTTTGGCTCACTTGCCGTATTATTGGTTGTTGTATTGAATGAAACAGACTGTAGTTACAAGAAACACCGATCCTGCCAAACATACTCAAGTCTGGTGTATTTATCTGTACAATTTACCTGCTGCTATTGGTATAGAATGAATCAGATCTATCTACTTTGTGTATAGCATGTGTCATGGCATTGGTGTCAAGTAGACGTAATCATTATAGTGTGGTCTCTGTGTACAGGTTCTAAATAACAATTACAACGCGTGATTGGAAAATATGTGCGATCTGCGAAGTTTTTCTATTCGACACTTGGGACAGAAATTACTGGTGTACAAGTTTCTTCTTAATACTTCAGTTTGGCCTAGCTATTGTCTCCTTGTCAATCAGTTGTAGTATTATTACTGCCTTTTTAGTGGATCAATGCGAAACAATCACGGAATTTATATGTTATACCAATTAACCAATCAGCCCGTGAGCAGATTTCCTTTCATATACTTTTGGGCCAAGACGAAAGTCTTCAAAAGTATTTTGTTTCCTTTCTGTAAACTCAACTACACGAAACGTGTGTTGCTTGTTAGACCAGTGTTTCACAGTCCTGACATTTTGAACTCGTAAATGTCGATAATGCTTCATATTGTTGGCGAAATATAATTTATCTCACGAAATTGCGCTGCGTGACTCGGTTACATATCACACCGACACGTTAATTAGTAATATGTAATAGCAAATTGTCATCTTTCCGTGTATCAACAAGGAATGATGACAACAAAATCATTCATGAGACGAGAATGTAATATTAAAATTAGCGTAACTGTTAGGGCAGGAAGATTTAGAAATTGTACTATCGTTTGGTTTTAAATTAGGTTGTGTATGTAGTTCCATTTATGTTCGCGATGTGGCCGTGATAATACTTCTATTTTACAAACCAGTGTGCTGGAGACTTATCAGCAGAGTTAGTCAATAATGATAGGCGCCTCAGCGCAAGATGGGTCGTTTGGAAAAAATTCATACTGCGCAATAGTATTTTCTTGTCAAACACATTTTCAAATAACGCGTTGTGTAATGAATGACTATTGTTGTGTTACGTGTCCAGTCTACACTAGCTCTGATGTCTGACGACACACCAATAAACCGCGCACACGTTTTGAACAGGAACAGTTTAAGGATTATGCCAAATTGAAGTAGTTTGCATGTTTATTGGAGACACAGACGTTGTTCATCTGCTTGCGTCGTCAGAACCGTTAGACCAGTCTATCGAGCCACCACGCTGCGGTCTTCACGGAGACGTTAGAAGTCGTCGCAGCGACGGTAAATGATTGCGAGTCGACACGCCCAGTACGACGTGGTCGGGACGTTGGCGGAGTAGAGTCGTGGCGGGTGGAAAATTATAGGAACAAGTCGCGGGAATACATTCTACATTTTGGATAGGGAATTATTATGCGGTTAGTCTAAGTGCACCAGACTGTCGTGCAGAATGTGCTCGTTCTTCGTCACTGCCGGGTTCGTCGTTGTGTCGCCGCCAGACTCAATAAAGCAAAGACAATTCTCTTCTGCATAACCAGCCATTCTGATGCAGACCTGTTCGTTGTGTCCCCCGATGGCGTTGATAGAGCAGTACTACATGTAACATGTCGATATACACACGCACGCACAACAGTTGTATGACAGAACTGTCTACCACAATAAGATCTCGAACGACGCGTACTTGTGCGTACGTCTAGGCACCACTTCCGCCAAGCTGGCGACATTGTCGAACTGAGGTCGTCCACGCCACCACGGCGCTAATCTGGTTGTGTTGTCAACGTCCGTTAGTGAAGTTGACGCAGGCAGCATCGGCACGAGGACAACCTGCCATTTATAATGCAAATACCACACTCAGAATTATCGCCTGTCCCGAGACGCTGTTGCGCTTCGTTCAGGCAAAAACCCGAGCAATTACCATTTACGTGTATACCGCAAACCAGCCCAACTCTATCACTAGTACCGTTGCAAAGTTTACATTTTTCCGGGCGTTGTAAATTATCCGGGTGACGTTTCTGCGCATGCGCGAGAAATGTTGAATCGCCAACATGCAGCGAAACACAAAGCAATTGTGGTATAAATACCACGGGCTGTTCGTTAGGACAAGGTTATTTGTCGCAAATTAACACGAGACAAACAAGTTTTGAGGCATGTTTTCAAAGCAAGCGCAAATCACGAGATTGCAGTGGGCCATAATCCATGAGTGATTTAAACAAAAGTACTTTAGTCAATGGAACGAAAGTTTAAGCAACTCTTCACAGTAATCACCACAGTAAACTACAATAAATCCTTTGCGTTTGGCTGCACATTGATGATTTTAGATTTATCGCGCACCCAGATAGTTTATAGGCCGAACGCCCTGGAAAATGTAAGTGCGACACACACACGCACACACACACACACGCACGCGCACGCACGCACGCACACACACACAATCATTATAACGTTCCCGTTCCATTAAACCATCAACGTAAATCTTTTTGATAATTATATCGTAACTTGAGTGGACACAGCATAGATGGAGCGAACGGTTTATACTGGCTCTTCAGAAAGACACATGTTAGGTGAGATGAACGAACTTGCTCTGTCTTCAACAATACGGCTGTAGGGCCGACATTCTAAGTGCTCAACTACATCAACCTTTCCAGGCTTCTAATATCTATGATGATTGGCTTCTTTACGCTCAGCCAGTCGCGTTATTCATAACGCAATTACACACAAAAAGATCATGAATCGGGCGGACGTTTCAATCATCTTTTCATGGGTTTTCGTTGCAATTTTTTTTTATTTATTCAGCCACGTAGACCTGTGCGCGGTGCGAGAAGGTTTCAGCTCCGACGGACTTGCCGTTCAACGTAACCAAGTCCGACGTTAAATATATACTAGTCAATGCGAATTGCTAACGAACTGCCTCGGGCGATTGAAAGACACCAACTCGATCCAGGTTAGCGTCGTTTTTCTGCGCGTCCGCAGTCTTCATCGCCAGTTGTTGTGAAAGCTAATCGATGCTGGCGCCGGCGTCGTAATGAAGCAATTCCCAGTCATTGCATAATTGACGCCGTCTTACAAAGATCCTCAATTAAAAAGTGCAGATCTGTTCGCGTAAGTTGCCCTCAACGTAGCTACGGTACGCTAAATGAAATCTCCCGTGCACACGGCGTTTGCTAAGTGTTCCGTTGAATGACATGTTGCCTGGAGTGGCGTTATGCTTATGACACGGAGTGGACGGTATAAGGCTGACCCGAATCCGCAAAGTCCCTGCAGTCATCTGAATTCAGTGCAAATATTCCCGTCTAGTTCATGTTCTTTCTCGTGTACACTGATGCCTAAATGTATACAATCTAATCAGGTTTATCGAAAAATCATGCCCTACTTATAACAGATAGGTTACTCCATAAAACCGTAACAATACAAACGTGTGTTTAAATCTCGTGGGTTTGCTAGACTGTCCAGCCTAAAGTTTTACTTGGGTTAGCGATCGTACAATTTGGTGTAAGATCGTTAATCTTAGAACAGAATACGACAATTTCCGTGTATGGTAGCATATTACGTAATACTTTATTGTATTCGCCGATTTATGGTTGTCGGAAATAATTAAGTGAATGTACTGCATTAGTGGAAACAATAGACACGAGAGTAAGAATCCATAAAGCAGTTTTTTTCGCTTATTCAACTTTGGTCCGTGTATATACCGTAAAAAGACGGTGTATATATACTAGTTTTCTTTCACAGCAGATCTGCACATGAGACATTTGCTCGTATTTATTTATTTACGAATGCTTCAGTTATGTCGATCGTTTTTGTTTTCTAAAAAAAGAATTATAATATTTCATAAACACAAAACCACAGGCATGTCGACGCAATACTGCGTTAAAATAAAGATGATCGTGAATGATGTAACGACTCAGTGTAACTGGTTTTAATTCATGAATTAATAACGATAGCAAAATGCAACAGGACCAGGATGTCAATACTGTAAACAATGAAATTAATGCACTCTAGGTTTACAGATTTTTCAACACAAAGAAATAAACCACTCAATCCACGTTGATCAACGTTCCAACCATAAACTTTGAGTAAATCTTTGTTTTTGCAATTGTATTTATGTGCACTTGTCAGTGTACGATCAGTCGATTCAGGGCGCAGCCTCGCAGTCTCCGCGCCCAGGTTACGCCCGACTCGGTTTCATCGCTTTGATATGATTATTAATGCGGCTCTCTCTGTCAAATGGCTGATTTTATTACGCACTGGGATCTTAGCAGGCGCATCACGTCGCCATCACAATTATCATTTGTGGTTCTAACGTTCTCTCCGGATGTCGTAAATCGGCGCCGGTAGGATGTGTAGGGGCAGGATTAAAGGGATGGCGACTTCACAGGGACACATGAAGAAGAAACACCGCTAATTTGTATGATAATATATACAAAATATTCAGACAATTATGTTAATTTCAGCGTTTGGGAACGTTGCTGTTAATTGCAGTGAACAATAGCGTTTTTAAATGCCAGCACAACCCCGAACTGAAGAGAACAGAAGAGAAAAGAAGAGAACAGAATAGAACAGAAGAGAATCAGAAGAGAAAAAGAAGAGAAGAGAAGAGACCAGAACAGAACAGAACAGAACAGAACAGAACAGAACAGAACAGAACAGAACAGAACAGAACAGAACAGAACAGAACAGAACAGAACAGAACAGAACAGAACAGAACAGAACAGAACAGAACAGAACAGAACAGAACAGAACAGAACAGAACAGAACAGAACAGAACAGAACAGAACAGAACAGAACAGAACAGAACAGAACAGAACAGAACAGAACAGAACAGAACAGAACAGAACAGAACAGAACAGAACAGAACAACAGAAATTAGTTTATTTATCCAAACTATGTAAACATTCAGTAATGGTATACATTGTTTACAGTCACAGTGTATAAACAAGACCATGGACACTTCAACCAATACTTGATGAAAGTCGCTACCGTTTGAGCCAACAGTTTCTGTTGAAATAAAATAAGATGATTATGGTGTATGTTATATAACACATCAATATTGAACTGTAGTAATATTAGCCGTAACAGAAAACTGGATTATTGTGTTTTAGTATGCAGCTGGGGATGTATTCATATTGTATAGTGCTTGGGAGGAGATGACATCATACGGTTGATTGTGCGTGTGCGCGTGCGTAAGTGTATGTGTGTGTGCGTGTGTATGTGGTGTGTGTGTGTGTGTGTGTGTGTGTGTGTGTGTGTGTGTGTGTGTGTGTGTGTGTGACGTGTGTGTGTGTGTGTGTGTGTGTGTGTGTGTGTGTGTGTGTTTGTGTGTGTGTGTGTGTGTGTGTGTGTGTGTGTGTGTGTGTGTGTGTGTGTGTGTGTGAGTGGTGTGTGTGTGTGTGTGTGTGCGCGCGTGTGTGTATGCGTGTGACTTTACATAGTTCACACTGTCCACTGTGATAGAGCGCAGTGGCGTAGTGGTTCGAGCGTCGGATTCTCAACGAAGAGAATTCGGGCTCGAATCCAGTGGTGGGCATTTGTGTGTCAGTACCCTTCGCGCATTAACTGCATTGTGCTGAATATTTCTCAAATAGGGCGGTATGGTATTCGATCGAACGAGGGAGTAAAATGTAACGAGCTCTATTAAGGAAAATATTGAGATATACAAAAACTTCCTTGTACCTTAATTTTATTTGGAATGTTGCGCTCACGAGACATTAATAATGTCGATACAGACTGTGTCTACAAAACACTCCAACTGTAAACCCCAGCTGTTGACGGGCCTGCGGAGGAACGCGGTTAACAACATGTTTTTGGGAGATTACAGCCAAGACAGGAGCCTTTATGACACATAACTTATTAAGATATGGATATTGTTTAATAGTAAAAAGCCATTTTTGTTTTGGTCCGTGTATAATTTTCATTTCTACCGCTCAAATTTATAACGGAAATAAAACGACGATATATACACGGACCTGTTCCGTCACGCGCCCACTGACGTCCTGTACCGACAAAGCAATCTGGACCTATTACACACGTTGTCACGACATCGATGTCGTCATCATTACGCTGTCACCAAGAGGTCGATACTCGATACACTCGTCTCACTACGACATCCGCGCGCTCTGTCGCGCAAATATTCCAAAATGACCCAAGTTACCTCACAGCCCGAGGTAACGAATCGATCGGGTAATTGTATAAATGTCGCCTGTTAACACGACTAGTGCCACAGATAGGTCGACGAAGGTTATATTTCGACGAGAGATCGTAATAAACTTACTGTTTCTATTGACCACGGTCCTAACGCTTTTTATTCCTATATGATGCGGCCGACGGAACGCTGATGAGATTGTGAAAATCGATACCAATCCGGATTACACACTATCCTACCGGACTCGCACTCCGGCACGGTTCAGCACCTTCACGATCTACATAAACCTGTTACTGGGCGACTGTAAAGAACACTAATTAACAATGGCAGAGGAATAGTGCATTCATCGGTTGATACGTGTGGGCTCCTCGAACGTCTACGTGTGGACCGAACCCCATCACGGGAACACTATTATCATTATTTGTATAACTTGTGTATATGCTGTTATACATGCATGGGTGAAGTTTACTATTCTCTTGATCAGCCTGTCAGTTACTTTGTAACTTTCCTTTTCAAAATGTATTTTTTGGACTATTTTGTTATCAATAGCATTTAGACAACAGCGATGTCAGCCTGCCATATTAGCATTATTTATGATATATGTAGGCTGACACCTTCAAAATTAAGGCAGACTCTTGACATGGTAGGACATATCTAATAATCTGCGTCATCTCATTGAACATGTCATGCCATTGTGATGGAGCCGGCTAGATCCTGGAGGGGGTCTCCCTCGCTATGCCACTAGCGAGACTTAAATGCCCCTAAGCTATCTCACAATCAATAGTTTTCATCCTCACCTGAATAGGATCAATGGGGAGGTAAACTCCCGTATATCCGCCTCACTCGTAGCAGAGTAAAGATAAATATATGCCACGATGAGAGCCTTTCCAACCAAAATTAAACATTCCGGTTAAAAAAACAAAATGGATGGAGAAGAAATTATTTTTGGAAAAAAATTAGAAATTGTTTATTGAAATTTTCCAATTAAAACTTTTATTAAAATTTTGAAATATTACCTACAGGTTGTGAAATGAACCCATGCAAGCAGCACCAGGTTATACACTATATTATACACCGGTACTTTGTTACTACGCTTTTTGCGCCATTTTTGTGTATGTATACACCCGTTGTTTATTCGGGCATTATGGCTCTTACTTTGTATATATATGATGCACCGAATAAACTGTTTAAAGACAAACAAAACAAAAAAAGTCTACGTGTGGGGTTCCCGGACCTCTACGTGTAGAGTCCTCGGACCATGCTCTACATATTATTATAATATACATGTGCCAAAGATATTTCAGCACAGGACAATTTGTGACGAAACGTACAAGTCTACCAAGCCTAATCCTTCATTGATGACATATCACATATTTCTGTATTTTATGTAATACGTTTGTTGTATATACCGCTTTTTATGTATATTATGTATGCGAACTTTTGTTTTCTTCTAGTTGGGGTACGGAGACAGGGGGTGTCGTAATTTACTATTCAGAAGACATTGCTATTTTTGTCGAAGTCTCCATTATTATTTATCGCGTTTAAACGGAATAAGTAAAGTCGTCGAACTGTATGTTGGCCTGCGTGATCCCCATTTGCAATTTATCACGTAGTATCGATTGAATAATTCTCAAAAGATGTGTACCGAGCCACGCAATTCGTGAATTATTAATGCAACAAGACCCTTTGGTCGAAGTCAGTCACGCGGGAAAGTGAACGGTGACGTCATCGGGCAAAGAACTCGGATCATGGCTGCTGACAATACGACTAGACCAGGCGGCGGGCCTCGTTCTGAAACAGACTAGCACGTGACATTGTCTGTTCAGTCTCCTGGGCCGACTTCGATTGGCCTGCTCGAGTTACTCGCGTAACTCTAACGTGGTATCCGGTTTACGCTGCGCACGCAGTACCACGAGAGTATTCCAACTGAACAGCGATGATCGTGATCACGGAGATAAACCCCTTATGGAAATACATTGACGATTGACCTTGCTTATCTATGTCAAGAAGAGTCACGTGAGCAAGTGAACTTGGATGGTCGACTGGTACTCGGGTTACTCGAGTTACTTACGTAGCGCAATCGAAGTCGGCCATGGTTGCTTTGTACAGGGGAGATGTTCAAACCATGTTCACCCTCCTTCGTCGATCGATCCATATCGATCCATCTTCACAAAGTCAGACCCTGTCCTGAGGTCTGGTATTGTTCCCTCTCAGTTCTCTCCTGTAGTTGGCCCGCATTAATATTTATAATGTTACCTGCCCACAGTATTGCTTTATTCGGATACAAAGACCAAACTACCAATATATTCCAGGACATTAATGCAGAAAGTAATCGACTCCAGCAGGGGGAAGTATACATGGAGTCTAGACACAGTAGAACACGCGCGGAGATCGCAAGTTTGTCAGGAAGTAAAACGTCTTTTGAAGTTGGTATCCAGCTTGCAATACATACATGCGACCAACTAATCAACAAGTTCTAGTATTGAAAATATTTTTACAAAGAAAAAACGGTCGAGAAAAAATATGTTATGTTGTCAATGTAACACAAATTTCGCCTCAGCTCCAAAGAAATTTAGGGCCTACAACAAACGTGCCTCACATTTGCAAAAGTAATTTCGCTTTCCGCATGGCTCCATGCCTTTTGCGGGGCGATTGTGAGCTGTTACATCGACTTCTAAGCCTACTGTGAACAGACCAGCATGGCTGCGTTAGACACTCAGCCGATCAACAACAGCGACAGTGTAGTCGCGGTGGCCGTGTCCTTCCGTGTGAACGATGTTGCTCCTACCCGATTCACGGCGTGGGATCACGTTGTCCACGGGTGAGAGATAGGGTGCGCACAGGTACCGGGCCTTGACCGATCACTTGCTACAGCCGGCCGATGCATAACGCCTCCGCACGGAGAAGGTGAACCTGTAATTAGCGTTGAGAAAGGGCGCAACGATCGTTGCTCCCTTTTTCAACGTCGATGACCCGACGTTGAAAAGACGTCAGAATTGGATGTCAACGTCATATCAACGTCGTAACGACGTCAACTTTCGACGTCCTCACTACGTCGACAAAACGACGTTGTAAAGACGTTGTATGTACGTTGACCGACGTCGCGACGTAAATACAACCAATATTCGTTGTGTGCCTGCTGCGGACCACCATTCGAACGAGTCGTAGCGGGAGTTAGTGTCAGCGGTTCCTTGCGATGTCATCTTTCTTACGTTATCTCCGTCGGTGCACCTGCGACCTCCGCCGAGGCTTCACGCCAATCGCGTCGGTGACAGAGCGACTACGTACGCCGTCGGCGCCTGGAGGCGTTTCGACAGATACAAGCGTCCTTATTTCACGGAAACGGAGTGAATCCGACGACTCGGGGCGAATGCAAAAAACGTGAACATTTCTCGACGTCCAAATTTCGTATTCACGCGCAATGAATACACAAAGACACTTCATCAACGTCCAAAGTGATTAGGGCGCCACACAAGTTGCAGTTTGGGATTGCGTTATATCAAGTTAAATCGTGTTACGTTTGGTTAAATCTGGTTAAAAAGCGATTGCACACAGACACTGTGTGACAGCTGCGTTAATAATCGCGATAGGTGGGGCGGTATAACGGTGTCGCGCTTACATTTTTCCGGCGTTATAAACGTTCCGATTGACGCTTCTGCGCACGCTGGATAAATGTAAAATCATCAATGTGCAGCGAAACGACAAAGCATATACTTACCTGGCACAGGAGAAACCTTGATCACCAAGGAGGTTCCCCCATGGTTGAGACGGACGTGTGTAGTGGTCCGTAACCAATACAGGTATTCACCGGTTATGGTTGAGGAGGTTAACCAGGAAAGATGTCGATAAATCTCGAGAATTCAGGAGCCAGGATCAAGGAACTTTCGTTGATTTTGCAAGGACCCTTCGAGGGGAAACCATACACGCGCGCAGACTTCAGCGAGGCGCTTGGAGCCATTTTTACCCCAGTGGACAATGCCGTGCTCGCGCTGGGCCCACTGGAGCGGAACCACGAGTGGCTGGTGACCATGTGCACAGAGGAAGACAAGGAGGCATTACTTTCCCGAGGGACCGTCCAGGTCAAGGGTAAATATTTTAAAATCAAGTCTGCCGACAGGAGGCATTTTACCGCCCGGGTGCATTGGGCGCCTGTGTATATTACAAACAATATCATACGTGAGACCCTCGGCGATTATGCCGAGGTGAAATCCTTAAAGCATGAGGTGTATACCGACGCTGGATTGGACGGGATAGCGACAGGTGTAAGGAGGGTTTTAATGGTGGGAGATAGGCATCAGGTGCCACATGTTCTAGAAGTAGTGGACCCGGACACGGGGGAGGTATGGAAATGTCTAGTTACCATCCCTGGCCGCCCCCCGTTGTGTCTGCGGTGCAAAAAGATTGGCCACGTGCGGAAGAGCTGCACCACACCCTTCTGCCGCCACCATAGACAATATGGCCACGCGACAGAGGGGTGTGGCGCTGAGAAAGCTCAGCGCAACAGAAAATCGTATGCCAGTGCGGTTGCCCCGTCATCACAGGTTGATTATGGGGTAAGCGAACTGCTGGCACAGGAGATAGACGGGACAGACGAGACAGGCGAGGCGACGCCGCCAGTGTTACACAACGCTGGCGCAGTCAGCAACAGTGTGCGACAGAGCGAGACGGCCGCACCCACGCCGCAAGCGTCGGGCTCGGAGACGCCGCAGCAGCCGGGAGCGGCTAAACCGCCTGTCAATGAAAGCCGACAGACCGTGACGGCCGAACCTCGGCCGCCGGCAGCGGCCGAAGACGAACCAACGGAATTGGCCGAACCCTGGCTGCAGGTGCCCGCCAAACCCAGGGCGCCGCAGCCGAAGCCACGGCGTGCGACCAAACAGTCCCCTCCGAAAGTGACCATCGACGTGCCCCTCTACTTCGACGTGGACATACCAGTAACGTACAACGACAGTTCGACTGACCTCTCGGCGCAGACCGAGAACGACGAGGAGTCCCCTTCCCCTGACTTCAAAGAGATTAAAGGCAGAAGGATGAAACGGAAGAGAAAAAAGGGCGTAGTTTCGTCCCTCATGAAAAGGCATGCTGTTCACTAAACATTGGAATGATTTAATGTACGACTACTAATCATACCATTAAGTCATTTGAAGGCAACAGTTTCCCGGAGCCCACCCGCCTGAACGCCGGGGCACGGAGCCACCGGCAATGCCTACTGCGACGCCAGCCACTGCATTCACTCGGAGGCGTGACTTTGCGCCACGCCGGACGAGGGTGCTGACCGTCCGCTACCAAGCATCGCCAGAGAGAAGTTCCCCGCTTGATCGCCCTCGGCACGGCCCGCTGCACACCGCAACCGTGGCGCTAGCCACACCGTTGCCGGCCAGCAATGAGTCGCACCTCCCTGCCGTTTTGCGCCTTTGTTTCGACGCACGCCTCGCAACCGACGCCGGCAGTTTCAAAGTTTTCCGACGAGCGCCGCCGATCGTCGTCGGGCGCCTGCCCTGTAACGCGCTCTCGCGGATCGTCGCGCCCCGTGCCGACCGCCGCGTGCCTCCTTCCAGCCGCTTTTGGACGCTGGCCCGCCGCCGATCATCGTCCGCTGCCCGGCCACTCGCCCGCCAACCCGCGGTGATTGACGACTGTCATGCGTCGTCTCGCCGCTCGTTTATTACTATTTGTGATTTTAGTAGATCGGACGCTATAAGCGACAGTCGTTATTCTTTTCACTCTGACTTTACTCAGTCGAGTAAGATTCTTGTTTTACCGGCTAGACGCTGGACGCTCAAAGCGTTCGGGACACTAGTTACTCATATGGACTTATCTATATGAGAGAACGTTGTAGGATGGACAATAGCATTACTATATTGTAATTGAATACCAACATGTTTGACGTATATTTACACTTGTTACATACTATGTAGTATACTATGTACTATGTACATATCCTAGTAACAGGCGCGTATATACGCTATGGGACATCGGGTGCTTATGGTGCTCCTTGTTTTTTGCTCTTGTTTTAATTCATAAATCACGCTTTTATATGTACATATATGTGAGAGTATGAATAAAACATTGAAAAGACAACAAACAAAAAAAAACCGACAACGCATGTATGGCATAAATACTTTTATTGTTCATTAGGATGTATATAACCTCTCAGCAAAGTTATATGTAGCAAATTAACACGAGGCAAACCAGTGTTGAGGCTTATTTTGATAGCAAGCACAAATCACGTGTCTGTAATGCGCCATAATCCGTGACAGTGATTTAAACAAACGTAATATTTTAACGTATTCAACGACATTTTAAGCAACTCTTCACAGTAATCATCACAGGAGAGTTAACTAACATCCCGTGGCATTTATACCAAAAATGCTTTGTCCTTTCGCTGCACATTGATGATTTTACATATAACGCGCATACGCAGAAACGTCAATCGGAAAGTTTATAACGACCGGAAAAATGTAAGCGCGACAGCGGCGCTAGACGGTAGAAGGCAGTGGCGAAGCAGCGCGGACACCACTCTGCTCGGGCCGTGCCTGGAGCGCCATGCACTCCCCGCCAGTACATCATCATTCGCCCGGCACACACTGTGCGGCTAGACGAGTTTATTCCGTTCGAACAAAGTTACGGCTGTCAACAATTAAATTTGAAGTGGACACAATCAACGCCGCGTCGCGACGCACCGTAATGACATCATTGGCGGCGGTCAGCGTCCGGACACCGCCGAGGTGTCTTCGACGGGCGATGGGCGATGTCTCACGCGTTGTTGTCAGTTCGTTGTCAGTCATTTTCTAAACCAATAACGCTGTGTGTATCACATTTAGCCGTATCGATCCCGTTTCGCCGCGCCGAGAAATAACTACAGCGACGTAGTTGGGTTTATGCATTCGATCGCTATGACAACCGTGCTATGTTAACTCCACGAATCCGGTCTACTAGGGTTGTTCGTATTGCTGTTAGTCACCTTCGATCTACACATATGTGGCAGGCGACGGAGCGTGAAATTAACCGAATAGCACTCAAGTCGGGCATTGACGGTCACCTCGAATCTCCTCAGGTCGGCCATAGCCGGCCAGCGAATACAGCACAGCGTTTGAATTCGTTTTACGTGGTTGCATCTAGTGATTAAGATATGAAATAAATGCGACACATATTTAGACATATAACATTAAATTATGACTATTTTGAATACTCCTGTTTTCAAAAATATTTACTGCCTTTTCGAAATTTAACAGCAATAGTTTGTTTTTGGACATATAAAAATGTCCCTCAGCCAGAAAGTTCGCCTCGTATACAGCTACAATGTGTAACATTTTATAACAAGTGTGTAGATAATTTAATGTCCTTTTAAATAAACGCAACTTGTAGCAGTAAATATCCAAGCATAAAAGTAGTTCTTTTACCAAAAAATTACAACAACAGTTTTGACACCACTGTGTAGGTACTTTTATTATCTACAACATGCATACAACATGCAATTGCGAAAATTGAATAATAAAGGCGCTAGAGCAAAGAAAATGGCGCAAGCAATATTTATAAACGTCCACGTCAAATATTTGAGGAGGCACAGGCGTCACGTTAAAATCGGCTGAGTGCTAATGGGTTAATTAACCGACGGGGATGGGTTAGTTCGCCACGCGCCGCCAACGTCGCCACTGTCGCTGCCACAGTCGTCGAGATCACAGAGCAGGTAGTCAGGGTCCTCGTGTACCTAAAACTGGATCCCGTGAGAATCACTTGCCAAAAGCGATTTTTTGGTTTGAATGTTATCATTAGGGTATCAGTAAAATGAAAAAGTTTGGTGGCAATTTTACTTTTGGGGCATAACGTGGCGACGGCCATTTTCCAAAATGGCTGCCAAATTCAATATCCCCCTATCTTAATAAATACGGCATGCAGAGCAATAATTGTGGTATGCGAGAGTATATTTTAGGGGACCCCGATTTCAAATATACAATTATTTGGCTCCTCCGGCATTTATTTCCGCCATTTTTAAAGATGGCGGTCGTCAATACAAATGTCCCCATGTCTCAAACACTGCGTCACCTAGAGCAATTCTATTGACGTTGTTGGATAGCTTGGTGGATAGCGATATCAAATATATTATTTCTCACCTTCAATAACATAACAATTCGCGCCATTTTTAAAGATGGTGTCTGGCAAAGCCCATTATGTCCGTATTTAAGAAATACGGTATTTCGATCCATATATCACCACATCTTAAATGTTTCGTGTCGTCGAAGGGTGTAGCTGATGTACAGTGAAGACCTGTTTGACCCACTGTTGACATTAGTTATAAGTTTGAGACGAATTCAACGCCGCATAATATATGTTACCTATTATCGCTCAGTATGCATGAGATCATAAAATATTATGGCAAGACCATTAATCGATGTGTCATCGGTATTTAGCCAAATGCCAATATAAGTTTGAATTTCATGTATGTTTGAAAAGTGTCATCACCAGAACACATTATAGATGGAAAGATGCATGTAAAAAACGTGTTTATATGTTAAAGCCTGCGTCACTCAGGCCAGGACTACCATAGATCTATATAGATTATCAGATACTGAGGGGTCAAATGATGTTTTAAAACAGGTGGTAATTGCCTACGAGATATATCCCCACTGTCATGACTATCCCAAGTGAGAAGTATTAATGAGGTGTTTGCCCCAAAGTTGACTCATTGATTGAAGACATTTCTATTATATACCAAAACACAAGTATATTACCCTAGCTATTATTATTTCAAACTTGTTTGTTTCTTGTCTTGCCATATTTAGATGATTGAAAATAAACATATCCATGGACAAAAATACATAATAACTTAAGATACTTCATCTTCGGATTTTCAAGTCTGCCAAATAATTGTATATTTGAAATCGGAGTCCCCTAAAATATACTCTCGCATACCACAATTATTGCTCTGCGTGCCGTATTTATTAAGATAGGGGGATATTGAATTTGGCAGCCATTTTGGAAAATGGCCGTCGCCACGTTATGCCCCAAAAGTAAAATTGCCACCAAACTTTTTCCTTTTACTGATACCCTAATTATAAAATTCAAACAAAAAAATCGCTTTTGGCAAGCGATTCTCACGGGATGACACCAGGACCCTGACTAAGGGCTTGAAGTAGTTGACGTGTAGCAACAGACGCGACCGGACGATAGGGGCCGGTGTAGTGGACCATCGATGTGCATGGGAACACATTGCTAGTTTGTCCGATTGGATGTTACATCACAGGGTCTAAATTCACACAGGTGAACGAGATTGTGCACTACCTTGATTGAGCATTTCTGCCTCGGCCCAGTTTCATGGAGCGTACTTAAGACGTCGTAGCGGGCGATAACCTGTCGTAAGCCTAAAACGTCGTAAAGTTACGCTAGTTGCGTTTATCAAGTCTGCTCCATAGTTGCACTTAGCTGCACCATATATTTAGTAGGCGTAACTTTACGCTCGTTGAAATATTTACGGTATGCTCCCGAAATTTAAATATGTACGGTATGCTCCCGACACGCCCACTTTCAACAAAATTATTTTTTAATGTTTACACTGGATATCCTTTACATTCATCATGGCTAAGTTGTTCCCCGTCTCTGTACCAGGACACGACCGGGAAGAACGTTGTTCCCCGTCCCTGTACCAGGACACGACCGGGAAGAAAGTTGTTCCCCGTCCCTGTACCAGGACACGACCGGGAAGAAAGTTGTTCCCCGTCCCTGTACCAGGACACGACCGGGAAGAAAGTTGTTCCCCGTCCCTGTACCAGGACACGACAGGGAAGAACGTTGTTCCCCGTCCCTGTACCAGGACACGACCGGGCAGAAAGTTGTTCCCCGTCCCTGTACCAGGACACGACCGGGAAGAACGTTGTTCCCCGTCCGTGTACCAGGACACGACCGGGCAGAAAGTTGTTCCCCGTCCCTGTACCGGGACACGACCGGGAAGAACGTTGTTCCCCGTCCCTGTACTGGGACACGACCGGGAAGAACGTTGTTCCCCGTCCGTGTACTGGGACATGACCGGGAAGAACGTTGTTCCCCGTCCCTGTACTGGGACACGACCGGGAAGAAGTTTGTTCCCCGTCCTTGTACTGGGACACGACCGGGAAGAACGTTGTTCCCCGTCCCTGTACTGGGACACGACCGGGAAGAACGGTGTTCCCCGTCCCTGTACTGGGACATGACCTGGAAGAAAGTTGTTCCCCGTCCCTGTACGGGGACACGACCTGGAAGAAAGTTGTTCCCCGTCCCTGTACTGGGACACGACCGGGAAGAACGGTGTTCCCCGTCCCTGTACTGGGACACGACCGGGAAGAACGGTGTTCCCCGTCTCTGTACTGGGACAAGACCTAGAAGAAAGTTGTTCCCCGTCCCTGTACGAGGACATGACCTGGAAGAAAGTAGTTCCCCGTCCCTGTACGGGGACATGACCTGGAAGAAAGTTGTTCCCCGTCCCTGTATTGGGACACGACCGGGAAGAACGTTATTCCCCGTCCCTGTACGGGGACACGACCGGGTAGAACGTTGTTCCCCGACCCTGTACGGGGACATGACCGGGAAGAACGTTGTTCCCCGTCCCTATACTAGGACACGACCGGGAAGAACGTTGGTCCCCATCCCTGTACGGGACACGACCGGGAAGAACGTTGTTCCCCGTCCCTGTACTGGGACACGACCGGGAAGAAAGTTGTTCCCCGTCCCTGTACTGGGACACGACCGGGAAGAACGTTGTTCACCGTCCCTGTACGGGGACACGACCGGGAAGAACGTTGTTCCCCGTCCCTGTACGGGGACACGACCGGGAAGAACGTCGTTCCCCGTCCCTATACCAGGAAACGACCGGGAAGAACGTTGTTCCCCGTCCCTATACCAGGACACGACCGGGAAGAACGTTGTTTCCCGTCCCTATACCAGGACACGACAGGGAAGAACGTTGTTCCCCGTCCCTGTACGGGGACACCACCGCGAAGAACGTTATTCACCGTCCCTGTACGAGAACACGACCGGAAAGAACGTTGTTCAGCGTCCCTAGCTGTACGGGGACATGAACGGGAAGAACGTTGTTCCCCGTCCCTGTACGAGGACACGACAGGGCAGAACCTAATTTGTGTGCGAGACAATGTCTCCCTGTTACGTAATCATACGTTTGCTGCCCTAGTTTTCAGACTCTAGGCAAGGATCTAGAAATGTGAATCAATGCGTCTTTGTTTTTCTCTATGTTACAACGATCGATTCGTTGGCTCGTTCCGAATACTACGACGATTACTTAGCTAATGAAAGGCGAGAAACTTAACGTTTGGGCTGACAGCATTGATTGAATCCCAGCATGCGTACGTGGGGCCTACAGGCGGAGGGGTCTGGCTTATGGCGACAACCATGTGCCTCGGCCAAAAGAAGCAATCGGCAATATCACTAATATAACTGATTCGGTTGGCTTCTGCAATGGAGAAATGTGATTTAATTTGTGTAGGGCCTAATAATCGATATAATTTGTCAGCTGGACACAAAAATGACGCATCTTGCCAGCGACTCTCGTAGGGTGAAATAAGATGTGATTTGTATAATAACCGACGCCTTTAATCACGAGACCGCAGCTTGAATTCGTCTTACGTCGGACAGTCGCCGTCACGTGACGCGCCCGCTGAATGTAGACGGGGACAATAGGACGAGACACAGTTCCCATATAGCATATAGCGCCCTCTGGGTGTATAGTAAGATAGTAAGACCAGGCACAGTTTTCATATAGCGCCGTTTCTTATCCTTAGGAGTGTGCGACCCACTTAACCCTTTGTCCCCCGTCTGTACACATCAAGCACCAGCTCCATTTTATGGGAATCATTCAGCCACACTATAGTTAACAAACTAAGATTATTTGTAGGCAAATATCCACCACTGTCTATGGTCAGTACTTATTCATACGGCTGGGTGAATTGGAACAATTTACAGTAAACAAACATTTCGAAGTTCTACTAGGAAGCACATGATTCGAACACAGGTTTTCGTCTTTGAGTGTATGGTGCTTTTGTCTAGTTGTGACGTGGAATTTAGGAAGGATATGTACTTGGGCATTATCGTTATTTTATATAAGTTATGTATTGGTTATACAGATCGTACTTGTAGAGCTATGTTTCATAATATGCAGCCTCATCACGTTATGACTCAGTAAATATAATTTTGATAAATTCCTATTTGAAAACTTCTGATCCCAGCGGAACTTGTACATGCCATAACATTGTATCAAATCTGCTTAGACCCTGTAATACATCTACCGAATTATGAACCCGAGATAAACGACCATGTATCGCGACATGACGTTTCTGTAGCGGCGTTGACGAACGAGATGGCCTTTCACCTGCCAACTTGAAATAATTTATCGACCTCTCAGACCGCAAATCTAATATGATTCAATTCCAAAGTGAGCAAATTACGATCAAAGTGAAGGTCGCATCGCGCAATTTATATTTAACCATATCTAGGTACTTCGCTAATGAAACCAACACTAGACAGATGAGACGCCCGTGGACTTGTGCCAACAAGTCACAGAGAGGCTAATTACATTGCCTGGCCTACCGCTTGTGATACCGGGCAGATCATCTCACCATCTCGACGACAGATGTTGAGATGTTGGGTTGTTTGCTGAATTTGCAATCTAAATAAATAACTAATTACGTACGTGACCAACTGTAATTATCGATATTTGTTTAATTCTCCAACGGGACGTCTCAGCGTCTCTTGTACTAGTGACTGACTACTCGCTCTCTTGCACTAGTGACTGACTACTCGGTCTCTTGTACTAGTGACTGACTACTCGCTCTCTTGCACTAGTGGCTGACTACTCGGTCTCTTGTACTAATGGCTGACTATTCGGTCTCTTGCACTAGTGGCTGACTACTCGGTCTCTTGCACTAGTGGCTGACTACTCGGTCTCTTGCACTAGTGGCTGACTACTCGGTCTCTTACACTAGTGACTGACTACTCGGTCTCTTGCACTAGTGGCTGACTACTCGGTCTCTTGCACTAGTGGCTGACTACTCGGTCTCTTACACTAGTGACTGACTACTCGGTCTCTTGTACTAGTGACTGACTACTCGCTCTCTTGCACTAGTGGCTGACTACTCGGTCTCTTGCACTAATGGCTGACTATTCGGTCTCTTGCACTAGTGACTGACTACTCGGTCTCTTGCACTAGTGGCTGACTACTCGGTCTCTTGCACTAGTGGCTGACTACTCGGTCTCTTGCACTAGTGACTGACTACTCGGTCTCTTGTACTAGTGACTGACTACTCGCTCTCTTGCACTAGTGGCTGACTACTCGGTCTCTTGCACTAGTGGCTGACTACTCGGTCTCTTGTACTAGCGGCTGACTACTCGGTCTCTTGCACTAGTGGCTGACTACTCGGTCTCTTGCACTAGTGGCTGACTACTCGGTCTCTTGTACTAGCGGCTGACTACTCGGTCTCTTGCACTAGTGGTTGACTACTCGGTCTCTTGCACTAGCGGCTGACTACTCGGTCTCTTGCACTAGTGGCTGACTACTCGGTCTCTTGCACTAGCGGCTGACTACTCGGTCTCTTGTACTAGTGACTGAATACTCGGTCTCTTGCACTAGTGGCTGACTACTCGGTCTCTTGCACTAGCGGCTGACTACTCGGTCTCTTGTACTAGTGGCTGACTACTCGGTCTCTTGCACTAGCGGCTGACTACTCGGTCTCTTGTATTAGCGGCTGACTACTCGGTCTCTTGCACTAGCGGCTGACTACTCGGTCTCTTGCACTAGTGGCTGACTACTCGGTCTCTTGCACTAGCGGCTGACTACTCGGTCTCTTGTACTAGCGGCTGACTACTCGGTCTCTTGCAATAGTGACTGACTATTAGGTCTCTTGCACTAGTGACTGACTACTCGGTCTCTTGTACTAGTGGCTGACTACTCCGTCTCTTGCACTAGTGGCTGACTACTCGGTCTCTTGTACTAGCGGCTGACTACTCGGTCTCTTGTACTAGCGGCTGACTACTCGGTCTCTTGTACTAGCGGCTGACTACTCGGTATCTTGCACTAGTGACTGACTACTCGGTCTCTTGCACTAGTGGCTGACTACTCGGTCTCTTGCACTAGTGGCTGACTACTCGGTCTCTTGCACTAGTGGCTGACTACTCGGTCTCTTGCACTAGTGGCTGACTACTCGGTCTCTTGCACTAGTGGCTGACTACTCGGTCTCTTGCACTAGTGGCTGACTACTCGGTCTCTTGTACTAGTGGCTGACTATTCCGTCTCTTGCACTGGCGGCTGACTACTCGGTCTCTTGCACTAGTGACTGACTACTCTGTCTCTTGTACTAGTGGCTGTCTACACGGTCTCTTGTACTAGTGGCTGACTACTCCGTCTATTGTACTAGTGGCTGACTACTCTGTCTCTTGTACTAGTGGCTGACTACTCGGTCTCTTGTACTAGTGGCTGACTACTCGGTCTCTTGTACTAGTGGCTGACTACTCGGTCTCTTGTACTAGTGGCTGACTACTCGGTCTCTTGCACTAGTGGCTGACTACTCTGTCTCTTGTACTAGTGGCTGACTATTCGGTCTCTTGCACTAGTGGCTGACTGCTCCGTCTCTTGCACTAGAGGCTGACTACTCGGTCTCTTGTACTGGTGACTGACTACTCGGTCTCTTGCACTAGTGGCTGACTACTCCGTCTCTTGCACTAGAGACTGACTACTCGGTCTCTTGTACTGGTGACTGACTACTCGGTCTCTTGCACTAGTGACTGACTACTCGGTCTCTTGTACTAGTGACTGACTACTCGGTCTCTTGCACTAGTGGCTGACTACTCGGTCTCTTGCACTAGTGACTGACTACTCGGTCTCTTGTACTAGTGACTGACTACTCGGTCTCTTGTACTAGTGGCTGACTACTCGGTCTCTTGCACTAGTGACTGACTACTCGGTCTCTTGTACTAGTGACTGACTACTCGGTCTCTTGCACTAGTGGCTGACTACTCGGTCTCTTGCACTAGCGGCTGACTACTCGGTCTCTTGCACTAGTGGCTGACTAATCCGTCTCTTGCATATCTTGATGACACATTGTAATTAAGTGCTTAGTTTATAGCCAACTGTGTTGACGATGTGAATTAAGTGTACCGCAGTGTGACACTGCCTTTTGTTGCAGCTGTCAAATGACGCCAATTAATTAAACATTGCTGACCGCAAAGACTATTACATCGAATGCACAACATTTCGAAATTAGTCACTGAACATAATGGAACATGTCGGGCATCAGGTGCGAATGTTTTTTTGTAAGTTTCCCGTATTCACCTAGTGCACGCAAAATGTCTGTGAATGTCTGTTTGCCAGTTTAATGACAATTAGTCACGCAGATTGTGGCCTAGATCTATTTTGTCGGAAACTTTGTTGTAGCGTAGTTATTCGAAAACAGATGCAATGGTGTTTTGATCTTTACAGATTATTCGACAAATATTTTGCCGCATGTTACGAATATATTGTTAATGTTTTTTTCTAAATATGAAAATGTAGTAGTGCGTGCATTATTGAACAGCATAACACATGCAGCTAATGAAATATCAATGGCGAACTGGTAGCACGTTTCACGGGATGCTCACACGCGTCAAGAGTACGAGGAATAATTCATGCGTTTACGGACTCGTCAACGGCGTGATTACGTGGGGCGGTGTCAACTGTACGAGCCGTCATTAGCATTGACGAACGCGGCCCACTTACGAGTAATTAGTCACGATTTCAACAGATCCATTATATTCCTGGGTAGACGCGGAAATACTTGATTGACTCAAACCGGGGAATACTAATGAAGTTGATGGTTCACGCGAAAGGTGCAGGGAGAGCCAGGAATAGACAGTGTCAGGGAACTAGTCGTGCAAAACACGGTCACCGCAAATACGTCTTTGGCATTGTCTAGGATTACTGGTGGTATCGTGTGTGTGTGTGTGTGTGTGTGTGTGTGTGTGTGTGTGTGTTTGTGTGTTTGTGTGCTTGTGTGCTTGTGTGCTTGTGTGCTTGTGTGCGTGTGTCTGTGTGCGTGTGCGTGTGCGTGTGCGTGTGCGTGTGCGTGTGCGTGTGCGTGTGCGTGTGCGTGCGTGTGTGCGTGCGTGCGTGTCTGTGTGTGTGTGCGTGTGCGTGTGCGTGTGCGTGTGCGTTTGTGTGGAATTGGTTATCACCATTTCCCAGTGATCGCTGACATCGTCGTCAATGCAGTGAAGGAATCTGATTGTGTGTCACGGAAAGATGACGTCACTGGTGACCCTGGTGACCTTGCAGGCGCTGTATTTGCCTAACTTGCATTCCTCAGAGATTCTACATACGACCCTGACCTGTCTTCCCTTGACGCGCACAACCAACACAATCAATCTGACACTCGTGATAGCGTAGATGACATTTGTCTCCATTGAGTACGTTCATATTAAATGTTGTATTGATGTGTCAAAAGTCACACGTGTCCTCCATCTGGTGAACACTGGTGATTAGCTCTAGATTATCCGCAGATTTGGCAATGACAGATCGCTGACGTCGCACATTAAGTGTCGTGTTGAACTTTACTTTAATGAGTAATCCTGATTTGTTGCGACGCCGTACTCTACTGCGATAATTAGCCTCACTAATATTCGTCAAAATTGCCGCGATCTGACGCGACTGACGGGTAATCAGTGATTTATTTCATGTTTTGCGTCTCAATGTTTATTTGATTACTGACAAATTGACTCAATTGCGTTTTTCTGGTGGTAAAAATGTTAACGTCGTACGAAGCAAAGAACACGAGTTGTCAATTAATTGTGACTGTAGCAACTGTTCGCTTTTTTAAACTCTATAAATTACCAACAACCATGAGAACCTACGAGTTGGGAAGAACACTAAATGGACTTATGATATTGTGGAATCAACTTAACAAATGTGGAATCAGTTTAACAAATGTGTTTGCCACAGACTCAATCAATTGTGTTCGCTAGTAACGCTCTATATACACTCTCAACAACTGATGTCAACTGTGAATAAGAATATGAAACCCGGTACGAAATTCTGTATACGAGCCAATGGTTCACCGAGTGTGTTGTCTTCACAATGACTTGCAGTGACCACAATGACTGCACTGATCACAATGACTGCAGTGATCACAATGACTTGCACTGATCACAATGACTGCAGTGATCACAATGACTGCACTGATCACAATGACTCCAGTGATCACAATGACTGCACTGATCACAATGACTGCAGTGATCACAATGACTGCACTGATCACAATGACTGCAGTGATCACAATGACTTGCACTGATCACAATGACTGCAGTGATCACAATGACTACAGTGATCACAATGACTGCAGTGATCACAATGACTGCAGTGATCACAATGACTGCAGTGATCACAATGACTTGCAGTGATCACAATGTCTTGCAGTGATCACAATGACTTGCAGTGATCACAATGACTGCAGTTACCACAATGACTTGCAGTGATCACAATGACTGCAGTTATCACACTGACGTGCAGTGATCACAATGAATTGCAGTGATCACAATGACTGCCGTGATCACAATGACTGCAGTGATCACAATGCCTGCAGTGACCACAACGCCAATTCTGGTTGTCGTATCGCGTGCGAATGGAAGCTTAGGTGATGTTTTCTCCGATTAGTTCGCGGTCGTGTCGTCACGTGGTGAAAGATGACGTCAGGTCTTCATCGACGGCTCTTGTATATGTACATCATTTGTTCTTCGCCAGTTCCAGATGGTGATGGTGTAAATGGTATATTCATCGACAGCCGCAGAGGATGACGGGCAATGTGACATCTTCATCACCAACTCCAAAGATTGATTGAATATGTGATGTCTTCAACGCCAACTCGAGAGGACGTCTGAGTACGTGACGTTTTCACCGCCAGCTCTAAATGATAACGGGATACGTGACGCCTTCACCGTCAGCTCCAGATGATGACGGAATATGTCACGCCTTCATCGCCCGCTCCAGATGACAACGGGATACGTGACGCCTTCACTGTCAGTTCTAAAGAATGAGTGGATACGTGACGCCTTTACCGCCAACTCCAGAGAATGACGCAGTACGTGACGCCATCCCCGTCAGCTCCAGATGATGACGGAATACGTGACTACTTCATCGCCAACTCAAGAGAATGTCGGCATACGTGAAGCCTTCATCGCCCGCTCCTAGGTTGCTGGAGTGTGTGCTGCCGTCGCCATTTCCATTGATGCATTCTTCAGCGGATGATGGTTTACGTGACGTCTTCATCGCTAGTTTCTGCGATCACCGCGTCTAGGGATGAGCCAGACCCCGATTGGAGATCAGGTGAATGGGGACGCCGTGATGATCGATGACAAGGCCGGGGAGACCGCGACTAAAGACGGCCGCTGTCATCCACTCGAGGTTCGCCGCCCCGAGACGTCGATGCCGCGCCTCGCATATCGACAAACCGTGCCACGGAGACTGCGATGTTTAACCGATAAACGAGTTGAATATATTAACTTTTGTCGCGATTCACGACGAAATGTGACAATTATGACGTCGTGGCCGCGAGCCCCAGCGCGACTAGATGAGGATGAAACACACCGAGCCTCCTACGACTTCCGGTAATGCCGTCCCCGAGCCACGGCGCAGGCGCAATGTGGCGTCGGGCAGGAAACATCGTAACGAAGACATTCACGCGCGGAAGTGGGATGTTTTGTTGAAATCATGTTAGTTACGGCTTAACATACCGCAGTTTACTCAACTGGTCTAAACATTGGTAAATTCAATAGTATAATGTTTAAATCGCGTTTAAATATATCCACAGAAGATTTAAAACATAATATATATAAAATGTAATTATAAAAGGCTGATTCTCAGCCATACATCTGGCTTAGCTTTCAACCCACGTAATCGTTTAAATGCAATTGTTTAAAGGGAGGAACGTTGACGCCATCAACATAAAACACATTCATGACCGGCTCGCACTAGTACGTGAATATTCACATTTCGCCAATCACTTGGATTTATTATAAGGCATGAAATAACAGTTTGCATGATGCTTTATCTTACCCAAGATAATTGAAGAAATGATCTAACATGTTTAATGGGTAGCGCATACTATGTATGTTTGCGTTTTGCAACATAAATTTGACATAAGATAAATGAAATGATCGAATTGAGGAAATACATTTAAAATCCACAAGGACTCGCCAAGTCAGTATGCAGACAACTGGACTGTTGGAGGTAGACTAATTTACATCACAATTGAGCCATTTAAAGACAAGCAGACCTCCAGCGACTGTCACCAGGGCAGCAGAGAGTGAAAGTAGCGCTTGGCCACTCTCATTTGAGTACATTCAGGCACACAAGTCGGAGGAAATCAAATTAGCAGCCAGTGGCTGTATGGCGTTGCCTGTGTAGGCCCATAATAGAAAAGGTTATAAATACAAGAACACTGTCGTTATTAATCGTGT
>OZ024862.1:36353674-36366174 GCA_964017155.1 Oasisia sp. SBJ-2009 | reverse complement strand
TTTGACTCTATCTATTGACTCTATCTGTTGTCTCTATCTATTGACTATATCTGTTGATTCTATCTGCTGACTCTATCTATTGACTCTATCTGTTGTCTCTATCTATTGACTCTATCTGTTTATTCTATCTGCTGACTCGATCTGTTGACTCTATCTGTTGATTCTATATGTTGATTCTATGTGTTGACTCTATATGTTGACTCTATATGTTGATTATATCTGTTGACTCTATATATTGACTCTATCTGTTGACTTTATATGTTGACTGTATCTGTTGCCTATGTCTTTTGACTATATATGTTGACTCTATCTGTTGATTCTATCTGTTGATTCTATATGTTGACTCTATCTGTTGACTCTATCTGTTGATTCTATGTGTTGACTCTATGTGTTGACTCTATCTGTTGACTCTATCTGTTGACTCTATCTGTTGACTCTATCTGTTGACTCTATGTGTTGACTCTATGTGTTGACTCTATGTGTTGACTCTATGTGTTGACTCTATCTGTTGACTCTATCTGTTGACTCTATGTGTTGACTCTATGTGTTGACTCTATGTATTAACTGTTGATTCTATCTTTCCGTTACGTCAAACAGTGCTTGTTCAGTGGTAGACTGTGCACTCCTGGGCAGTGCAACTAGTTGCTTCATGGGCATCCTATTTCATGGGCATCTGTCTTCCTATATACCAGGGGCGGCGATGTTGTAGCGTACACCTATATACACGGGGCGGCGATGTTGTAGTGTACACCTATATACACGGGGCGGCGATGTTGTAGTGTACACCTGTATACCCGGGGCGGCGATGTTGTAGCGTACACCTGTATACCCGGGGCGGCGATGTTGTAGTGTACACCTATATACACGGGGCGGCGATGTTGTAGTGTACTCCTATATACCAGGGGCGGCGGTGTTGTAGTGTACTCCTATATAGACGGGTCGGCGATGTTGTAGTGTACACCTATATACACGGGGCGGCGATGTTGTAGTGTACTCCTATATACCAGGGGCGGCGGTGTTGTAGTGTACTCCTATATACACGGGGCGGCGATGTTGTAGTGTACACCTATATACACGGGGCGGCGATGTTGTAGTGTACTCCTATATACCAGGGGCGGCGGTGTTGTAGTGTACTCCTATATACATGGGGCGGCGATTTTGTAGTGTACACCTATATACACGGGGCGGCGATGTTGTAGTGTACACCTATATACACGGGGCGGCGGTGTTGTAGTGTACACCTATATACACGGGGCGGCGGTGTTGTAGTGTGCATCTATATACATGGGGCGGCGATTTTGTAGTGTACACCTATATACACGGGGCGGCGATGTTTTAGTGTGCACCTATATACACGGGGCGGCGATGTTGTAGTGTGCACCTGTGTACATTGGTGGCGGCGTTGTAGTTTGCAACGGTGTACATGGAGCGGCGGTGTATATAAAGCGACGGTGTTTTAGTGTACACCTGTGTACATGGGGCGGCGCTGTTGTAGTGTACACATGTGTACATGGTACGGTGTTGTTGTAGTGTACACCTATGCACATGGGACGGCGGTGTTGTAGTGTACATCTGTGTATAAGGGGGTGCGGTGTTGTAGTGTACACATGTGGCGACGGTGTTATAGTGTACATCTTTATAAATGGGGCTACGATGTCATAGTGTACACATGTGTACATGGGGCTGCGGTGTTATGGTGTACACCTGTAGGCATGTGGCGGCGGTGTTATAGTGTACACTTATATACATGGCACTGCTGTATTATAGTGTACACCTCTATACATGGAGCGGCGGTGTTATAGTGTACACCTGTATACATGTGGCGGCGGTGATATAGTGTACACTTATATACATGGGGCTGCTGTATTATAGTGTACACCTGTATTCATGGAGCGGCGGTGTTATAGTGTACACCTGTACACGTGAGACAGCGGTGTTGCGGTGTCGTCGAGGCAGCATCAGCGGCCTGCCCTCGCATTCCTCCCGCCGTCGTCACAGCAGCCTCCGCCGGCGCGCGTGAGCGAGCGTGGACCGAGTTAGCGGTGGAGTCCAGTCGGTTGCCGAGTCGAGCCAATTGATTGCAAGTGCTGCTCGATTACCGCAGCACACGGCTCACATCGGCTACGTACGCCGCCGGCAGACGCGACGACACTCGACGGGCGAGGTCCTGACAACATCGCCCGACGAGAGGAGGCGGTATTCCACGTACCGTAACTACATCAACAGTAGCGGCAACAGTGTTTCTCGTGTAATTCCATTCACCAGAAGTCGGTCAGTGCGCCAATGCCGACCGTAAAAGCGATCTACAGTCCTCACTTCAGGACGAACCAAGGACTGTTCCGGGTGAATCACTCCGACCGGCCGCGCTCAGGTGAACGCAGGCCCGGCTACTGGACACGGGGGCAGACCGCGGGCGGACATCGCCGATATCGCATCATCAAAGAGTCGAGCGGCATCAGCGCGGCCATGCATGCACCGCCACTGCCGTGCGTGTCGTAACTACCGATATCACGCACGAGCGAGCGTCGTGCGTGACAAAAAGAATAATTGAGAATAGGACGACTGTGAAATGAGCGACACTGGCAGCCAATCAGCCGCCGCCTGTCCCACTACCCAAGGCCGTCACGCCGACAGGGGCCGACGCTACGCCAGTCGATGGGAGACCGTCGTTGCGACGCCACAAACGTGTTTATTAGTGTCGCGAGTGATGCAGCCACTTGTAGACAAACGCGAGTCATGCCGTACCCGTGTGATGATAGTCGCGCAGCAGACCTGCGGCTCCCGTCGACAGGTGAGTCGATTGCCGTGGCTATGTCGAGTCGGTGAAGGTGCGTCCATGCTGTGTGTACACAGGAAAAATATTGTGCCGTATTGAGGAAATGATTAGTATAAGTAGAACTCGGAATGTGTATTATATACATGTAGGCGTGGTGTCATCACCAAATCAAAACCATTGCCTGATTTAGGTTTGGTGAAGAGGATTTCTTCACCAAACCTAAATGCAATGCACAGCTGCAAATTTGAAGGATATATGTTAAATTGAGCATATTTACCTATAAGAACAAAACTTCTGAAGTTTATTGAGAGCTAAATATATTCAATATTATTAATCAAGAAATCGAAATATCTCTACATTCAAGGAGCGTACATTACGTTGACACGAAGCGTCACCACCACAATGACGTCATGTCTACGTAATTGAAAAACGTGTAACTATTGTCTGATTACGTCATCATGGGAATGTTTCGCTTCGTTCTTGTGCAGCTTTCCCTAATTTCATTCAAATTCTGGCGTAGCTGGTTTTGTTTTTATTATATATATATATATATATATATATATATATATATATATATATATATATATATATATATATATATATTCAAAATATGATTCCATACATTTCAACACACGGATTTTACAATGAGTCCCTGACTTTAGTTCCACCTCGGAGTTTGTCTTGTCCCACGGGTTATCTTTTTACACAGTTTGTCTTATTGCTATGTTGTCTTGTTGCGCAGTTTGTCTGTTTGTCTTGTTTCACCGGTTGTCTTATTAATAGTAAATATAATAATAATAAGTTAACTTCAATTGCACCGAAATCCTTGGAAACCAAGCTCAGAGGCGCATCAGTACAAAATGGTTAACATATCTAAGAGTCTGTAAACAAATCCAGTTGTCGTCAGACTGATTGATACACCAGGGAGCTGTGATGGATAGACAAGGTTGTAAAGGCGTGTTTTTTAAATGACGGCGAATTTAGCAATATTTTCAACTGACCTAACACTTGAAGAAAGCATATTCCCTAGAGTAGGTGCAGCCACAGAAAGCTAGACATGTTTTCTAACAGGAGTAAACAATGAAAGTAAATACGATGGATGCTTACATGAAGGTGCCTGGTAAGTAATAGTACAGATCTTAAATATGATACGATATCAGACAGAAAGCCAATGCAGAGATTTTGGAAGCGGCACAGAACGAGAAAACCATGAAGACCTAGACACAAACATTGCCATGCCATTTTGAACACGTTATAATTGCGATATCCTTAATGGCAATACTTTGACAAATTGAATTACAGTAAAGTCTCCTAGCGACTAGCGCAGTTGCAATATTTGGTTTGCAACAGAAAGAGGCAAATACCGACGAATACAGTAAACCACAAATCAGGTAATAACACACAGTTTGTTTTGGTGCTATTCAAACAAGTAGACAATGAACTGAACGGCGGCTGCACTGTGGGCATGTCGAGTAGCGAACGTAACTATCCAGTCGTGATTGTAGCAGTGGTGCAAAGGCGGATAACTGGATTGAACGTGGAGGCGTTAATATAAGGTCGACTTGTGCCAAGACATTGTTGGATCGTCTATGTTTCCCAGGTCAGAAATGCCATGTTTCTTTGTGTGTAGTCGCTATAAAATTATTATTATTATGATTTATGTTACAACGACTTCTCTCAAGACCCACTTTTAGACCAAACATCCATCATATATCAATATGTTTTACAAATGTTATGTACGTAATCATTATTTTAAACATATTTTATATACCTAGTTATGTGAATAGTAACCGAAGAATCCCACCGATACAACAACGGACCACGCAATGCTCGCTTAAACACATAAAGCGATTCCAAATAAACTGACAAGTCTAATGTACACAGACAGTTTGAAAACGCTTTTGCAAAACGTCTCTCCGACACTTGTCGCCCGCCGTGGGAGTTGGGCCCGTCAAGATAATCGACTTTCGGGCGCGCGAGATCGCTTGGTGCGGAAACAAAGACGTGTGACGCGCGCGCAGCCGGAAACACGCGGTTATCAACGTCTTTCGAAGGACAGCGAATGACAGCTTATCTGAAACTAATCAACGGCCCCGCTCGGACTAAGCTCGCAACACATGTTCGGCAAACAAATGAAGAGGCTGATAAACAACCGACGATGAAGACATGTAGCCAGCGCGCTCAGGGCGACATCAATCTCGCAGAAATCTGCTTAGACTTCCACTGCAGAAAAAGCAATTTCGAAGAAACAAGATCCGAGAATTGGTAGTATTGATTTGGCAACACGACGTGTGGGTGAACTGAGGCAGAACCATTGTTGTGTTTGTCTGACAATGCAATGTGGTGATAAGTAAAACAATATAATAGTGTTCGCGAACGAACTATGATCTAAGGAGAAGGTGCAGGTTTAGGCCGGGTCGCGTCTGACTGCGCCATTCACGGCTGAATCGAAGAACTGTCCTCGCCGTGATTACAAATGTCATTATTCGCCATACTGATGGCGGAGATTGATTTTGATTGTAAATAATACGTGGAAATGTTCATGCAGAACACGTGTTACACGCGTTCTCTAGGGTTCCCTAATCCTGATAAATGTTCCTATCGATGTTAGACTACTTATTGTATGCCACGTTGTCGGCGCCCAGGTTACACCACATTACGTCACTTCTTGTCTTTAATTCAACTGTTCACATTACGAAACCACAGGGGCCGTTATACATACTTTGCTAACTGACGAATTGGGTATAACATTGTGCGATCGGTCAAACAAAATACTCGTGGATGGTTTCAAAAACATCGACCGCCCGTGTCTCGTAGAGTCTGTTGTTGATGTTGTTGTTGTTGTTGTTGTTGTTGTTGTTATTGTTTACTATAACAGGAGCCTATATTAACACTTTCGGAAGTTATATATCAAAGTAAGGTGTTACAATATTTGAACGTACATGGTTCGGAAGGACGATATCAGTGGAGGAGCAAATACGCACACGCAAACACACGCAAACACATACGCAAACACACACAAAAAACACACACGCAAACACACATGCACACGCAAACACACACGCAAACACACGCACACACAAAAACACGCACACGCAAACACACGCATATGCACACGCAAACACACACGCGCACACAAACACACGCACACACACACGCGCGCGCAGTACATGTATGCAACGAACAACACGTGCAAGAACGACATACACGCATGGCCCGGTATGTGGCTACTCATCCTGCCCACGCGTGCCTCCGACCACGACAAGATGGTGTGTCACACACAAAGTGGACACCAATGTCGTCACAGTGCGGGCCAAATTGGCTGAAATTGTGCGAACCTACAACTACCCACCTGTCTGTAGCTGTCTGTAGCCCGTAACACCGGCAAACACAGACACAGCGCCGACGATCTATTGCACAGTTCAAAGGAAACAGACAAATTACGGAACATCATTAGACAGCTGGTAACCCGGTGCGTTTGATTAGTGCGGCCGAACTACAGACAATCCCGAACTACAGATAGTCCGGACGTGGTCCGTACTCAGCGAGTTCATTACGACAGGTCGCTCGCAGCGAGGAGCACTAATTAACTGTCATATTCCAACGGGCGAAACGAGAAACCCGATATCTAACGCTTTGTGCCAAAATGGGACGTAATCCTGCGCACGTAATCGAAATGCAGCGATTGTTAGTCTACTGCAAAGTATACAAGGAAACCTGGTGGTTTGTGGCTTGATTGAACCAGCGAATTGAGTCGCGCATATAAGCGACCGGTACCTAGTGTCTGTTAGGCTCCACAGCAATTAATTAGGACCTAATCATCTATTACCTTGCTAACGTTGGAGGCAGTCTCGTCGTTGTCTGTTTCATTCTGGCTGTTTCTCTTCGCATCTAAATATCAAATAACACCATCGCGCATAGACGAAACCATCAATCCGACCAGCAAGAATCTTAGACATATCAATAATATCCCACCATTAATAATTTGTGCAGATAAGAAACATATTGGCGGGTACGATCGTTGTTTCTATTTATCTGATCGAGTATGCCACAAATCATGTGCGTCTGACGGTCATTGTACCAGATTCGTAAATCATGCAACTCCGATAGTGGCGTATTTGCGACCAGCGCCCACTCACAGAACCGATGTCTAGGGATGTTTACGGAAGGTTTTCACTTTCGCTAAATCCCAAGCCAGTGCGTTGTGTCTTTTTGGATAATTAGTTGTAAGATTTACTTCGCACCCTTGTTGTTTGATGAATGTGTGAAACATATATTTAACGCGTTTGTCAATTACAAGCAACGTTTATAGAGCGCTGTGGCTCAGGGGTAGAGCATCGGATTCTCAACTGAGAAAACCCGGGTTCGAATCATGTGCTGCGGTGTTAAAACCTTGAACAAGTTTATTCACTCTAGATTGTTCCAGTTCACTCAGCTGTATAAATTAGTACCTGGCTATAGACAATGTTGGATACGTGTACGAGCAGCCTTCACGCATTGATTGCAGCAAATGGTTGGATGCTTCCAAGATAAGTTGAGATGGTGTCTGATTGAACAGGTCTGTCAGGGAAGTCAAGTGTGAAGCTCTGAGCACTCCCGAGGATGGGATACTGCGCTATATAAGAACTTTCCATTAGCTATTCTGTAGCTGAATTTTGCATTTACAATTCGAACATAATTTTCAAAACGCGACCACAGTTTCCGGTTACTAGACTAAATGCCATGGGCAGTATAGCTTCAAGAAATTTTAGTTATGATAACAATATAAATGATAAATAAGGGTTAGTATATGAAGAAATAACGTGTTGGTATACAGTCTGTGTCCGTGATCTGTCAATGTCCCTGTTGCCTCGCGCTGTATAGACAGACAATCGTCTCGACAACGAGCTCAAAGTAAACAGCGGCAACCTCGTGAAATATGCTGACTAGTCGGGAACATAGAATGACGTTCATTGTGTCATGGTGAGGAGCAATAAGACACGATGATGACATAGCGTATTAGTAGCGTAGGTGTGTCGCCTATCGTTGAGTAGACACTGGCCAGGCCCACACGAAGCCACAAACGGTCGTGAAACATGTTGTACGTCATCGGTTATACTGAAAGGGGAGATTTGCGTTTGTGTTAAGGTGTATGGACAATGTTAACGCTTATTGTGTCACACACACGCACTTGCACACGAGAACGCACACGCACACGCGAAAGCGCATACGCGCACACAACATACATGGTGCATTCTCGCGACCATACACACTCACGCGTTATCGTTTACGCTCGAATATCCACGAGTGCGCCCAGCGCTTGGAAGCCACCGCAGATGTTAAGACTAATACACTTCATTTCAATATACAAAACCAATGCAAACACAAACGTTGGAACGCTTGACGTCACGACACGTGTGTTAACAAGTAGCTACCAACGTCACTCAGTCGGACAAGTTGAATGTTATACCAGCTGCCGCGACTAGTGGTCGGCCATGTTTATTGAAGACGTTGCGTAATTATCTCCATATGCGTGGCTAACTCGATCGGCAGTGACATTCATGGGCGGAACGCGGCAACGTTATTGATATATCTAAAGTATTAATATTGTCAGCACATTTGTATTCACATGGTGAATAATTGTATGGTTGTCTTGTCATCCTACCAATGACAGGGATGTGGTCGGACTATTTTAACGTTTGCCAATATTATATTTGACGGGGCCAGCACTGAGTGATGATCTCCGTTATTTTGCAGACAATATCGGGAAAGGTTAAACGGTCGGTCGCCTGTAGCCTATTATTGCTCGTATGAGCTACTTTTTTGAAAGTGAAGGTTCCGTTTAAGCATGTCAACGGGGATGGACGACGTTGCGTTGATGAGATGATCAGTGATTAGACGTCGAGGGGTGATCATATCGATGCACGTGTACCATGATCTAATTTTAACACGCCCAAATGTCACGAATACAGATTCATAACACAAAATGGATAACAGCAAACAATATGCATTGGCTACATTTGTAAGGAGTACAGCTGTCGTGGAAACTAGTGTGTGACATAAAAACATGGGTAGATACCAACAATTGTGGCGGCCATTGTAACGTTGCATTGATTTCCCACTACGTTTATTAATCCACGATATTGAAAATTTCTGACATTAATTAGTCTCCATCGACACATTCATGTATAAAATTCATGAAAATGACATATCTCTTTTTCTTACAACCTAGTCTCTAACATGACACCCCTTAATTTTTCTTCAATCAGCGGCCAATTGCCAATGTTGACACCTCGAGGCCAAATTACACCTGTGTGCATACGCACTTTTTCACTGTCTGACAAATATCATTATTTCGCAGCGGTGGTATCATGCTAAGCATAAATATCATTTCCATTCAACCAATCCTACATTTAGTGCTTCCAGAAAGTTACAAAACGTGCACAATGCCATTCTTTTAAGCAGGACTACAATGGGTAACAGTGTAGGAATCCATTTGGTGGTATGTCCCCACAATGCTGTCTGAAGTCGACAATCTTCGTGGGGTGTGTCTAAGTTGAATTACCTTGGACTTATACCTCCGACTGCGCCATCATTTTTGGTAAAGAGCTTTCATCGATTGGAACATCAGCGCCATTTCAGCGTCAAGGTTAATATGCGCGACTGTGACTGTCCATTATAAGAGTGTCAAGTCCGACGCCGGCACTTCCTCTCAGGCCGCATACGACGCCGATAACTCAGAAACAACGCGCGAATTAATGGACGACATCTTTATGGGAGTTTCCACGTGTAAAGGTAATTACTGCTGGTGTCCGCGGCAGCTGGGTCTCGCTGGTCAGCCGCGCCCACTACGTAGTTCGACCACTGTCTTTGGACATGTCCTTGGACTGTGGTCATAACGAGACACGTCGCGGGAACAGTAATGGACGCTGTTATTAGATTAGCGGAACTGAACCGGACAACGACTTGTCCCATTTACAGACACAAAGAGGTTATCGCTGACATCCATGAATGGACGCGTGGCGGAGTGTGTTAGTGTTAATAATCCGTGCTACTGTCACGGACGCAACGTGTCACTCGCATTACAATAATTGAGAACGCTTACTGATATTTTCGCAAAATAGCGTCTTGTTTTATTTATGTTATTTAAAACGGTTATCATGTTTAATTCGTGTTACATTCAAGGACGTTGTTTGTTATATATGTTACATTCACGGATGTTGTTAGTTATTCGTGTTACATCCACGGACGTTGTTTGTTATTCATGTTACATTCACGGACGTCGTTTGTTATTCATGTTACATTCACGGACGTCGTTTGTTATTCATGTTACATACACGGACGTTGTTTGTTATTCATGTTACATTCACGGACGTCGTTTGTTATTCATGTTACATACACGGACGTTGTTTGTTATTCATGTTACATTCACGGACGTCGTTTGTTATTCATGTTACATTCACGGACGTTGTTTGTTATTCATGTTACTTTTACGGACGTTGTTTGTTATTCATATCACATTCACGCACGTTGTTTGTTATTCATGTTACATACACGGACGTTGTTTGTTATTCATGTTACATTCACGCACGTTGTTTGTTATTCATGTTACATTCACGGACGTTGTTTGTTATTCATGTTACATTCACGCACGTTGTTTGTTATTCATGTTACATACACGGACGTTGTTTGTTATTCATGTTACATTCACGGACGTTGTTTGTTATTCATGTTACATTCACGGACGTTGTTTGTTATTCATGTTATATTCACGGACGTTGTTCGTTATGTTACATTCACGGACGTCGTTTGTTACACATGTTACATTCACGGACGTTGTTTGTTATTCATGTTACCTTCACGGACGTTGTTTGTTATTCATGTTACATTAATGGACGTTGTTTGTTATTCATGTTACCTTCGCGGACGTTGTTTGTTATTCATGTTACATTCACGGACGTTGTTTGTTATTCATGTTACATTCACGGACGTTGTTTGTTATTCATGCTACATTCACGGTCGTTGTTTGTTATTCATGTTACATTCACGGATGTTGTTTGTTATTCATGTTACGTTCACGGACTTCGTGTGTTATTCATGAAACTGGGATAACGTATGATACTCGTGATGCAATTGCGCACGTTAGGCCCTATGTGTGCTTCATTCTAATTTCATGGATCTTTATAGTAGGCCCTTAATGGTAGGTTCTACATTAAGGGATGTAGAACGTTATTCATGTTATAACCCATATATATCATAATTTTTTTATGACCACCGGCGTCTTGTCTTGATTGTGTTACAGCCATTGCTATCCTGTGCTATTACTACGAGGATTACATGTTCTGCTTGCGTTACGGTCATATTCGAAACAGTGCGTGGGACTATCAGAGTGCATACTGATCCCATTTCAAGCAGCTATAATCATTAATGCATTACTTTTTGCCTTACTATCCGCTGAATAATATTTCAAACATTGCACCAACCAGTAGACGTGGACCTGTTATATCCACAGTCCCCAAATGCCTATGAATATGGTGATGGCGTCTGTAGCGCAGGAAGTGCTCGGTGTGCCATGCCGGTTTAGTGTCGCAAGAATGTTCTCCGCTGCAAATGTTACAGGTTAGAGTGACGCAGGAAATACGGTTCCGCGGACATGGATCCGGATAATAAAATCTGAACTGCGACGACACAATATAATATTATTGTGCCCATCGATTTGTTCGCTGACATTAAAACAAGTCAATCTTTTGTGGCGGAAGAATACTCGGCTGTGACAATAAATAGTACAGCAACTATCGCCGTAATCCATAAACCGCCACAGTAACTCGATGATAACCGTAATCCTATCGCGTTGACGTCACACATAAACCATCGCCAGGGGCTTATGAACCACAAATCCCTCATATTGGACAGTAAAGCACGCACAGTTATAATGCATAAATACAGTGCCTGTCGTTGTATGTGATCTGCCGTTTAAAGGGACAACGTCATAAAAGGAATGACTTTGAAATCTGAACTTTGCTTTCGACAGTGTCTGTGATAAGAGGTCATCGACTTAGTGATGCCGTTACGATGGATGATAGGAGAAACGCTCTACTAAAACGTTGGACATATAGCAATGCTTATATTGGATTATTTCAATATTTTTTCCCAATATTATTTTCAATATGTTGTATTTCAGCATGCAATTCGATGCAGTTCAGCATATAATTTGAGTCCGAATTCTGTTGCATTCATATTTTGATACTCTATAGGTAGGACCGCTGTTTCCTGATAGTTCCAAACAAAGCCACATAGCGATTGAGCACATAAGAACTCACACGCACACATAAACACACACACGCAAACACACGCAAACACACACACACACATACATACAAACACACGCGCGCGCGCACGCGCACACGCACACGCACACGCACTCGCACACAAACACAAACACAAACACACACACACACACACACACACAGAGTTTAATAGTACGCGTCGATAAATATTACAAGCTATAAATGGCTGCACATATGGAATGTGGAAACATAGACGAATACAAGATGAATGACAGTATTCTACGTGGAACTGAACACGGGACTAGATCGATGGTCGCCCGAGAAATAACTGGCGACGACACGAACCTTTCCAGAATCGTTGATTGCGACTTCAAAGAAGAGCACTCAAATACGATGACACCTCAAGAGAAATATCACAACATATATGCCTCTGTAAGAATCTATAGTTAGATAGTAGT
>OZ024862.1:36332889-36345389 GCA_964017155.1 Oasisia sp. SBJ-2009 | reverse complement strand
CAACCTTTGTGGTATCCGTTAAAATATAATTTATAGATGACAACCGGTTGGCTAAACACCTGTTGCTTGCGTTTTGTTTGACGCAACGTGGTTAGAATTCAACTGCATGCTGCTACTCTTGACTATCTCAAATTGCTTATTTATGAGACTTTGATATGCCTTTTGCCTAAAGCGTTGCGTCATGCCGTCTGCTAGCCGATGTTCCCGTATACAACATATTCGTGGGTCTCTTCTTTTTGATATCGTCGTATAATTCCTTATATCTTCCGTCTGTGTCGTCTCTTCTCATCCATTCCGCGCTTAGGTCGAGCCGTTGCAAATTTACGCATTCCGCCGCATCACAAGAAAGGCGCATTAAAACGACAAGCATTTGTAAACGCCTACTGTTTGGCGCAATTAAATTACTAAAGGCATTAGTTTACAATGACATGCTAATCAGCGCCGCTCCGCTGGGCGCCTGCGCGGTCACGTAATTGCATTCAAGACCACACATCTCTCTTCAATCATTAAGCCGAGATCGATAGCGTAAAAACTTCACTTCGCCTCGCCGTAAATCAATGTAATCGGCACTTAGCGATAACACCGCGAACAGTTGGATTAATGGCGCTGGCCCGGCGCATGCGCGGGGTCGTCGGATCAGCGGAAGTGGACCCGGCACGCTGTAAACGAAACCGCCGGCGCCAGGGTAAACAGGGGCGGATTGGAGGCAGCCCGGGCGACGGCACGAAACTTAGTTTGCATCGATCTAAGGACGATCGTTCGTGTAATTGCTTCGGCGGCAGGAGTGTGGACTATTGTCACCGCTCACAGTCGCGCCGCTAATTGCGACTGGACAATCGGCAGCTGTGTTAATCGCTATGGATTCTCGGCGATACCTCGTTAAGTACCTTCGACGAGGGTTACCGGCGATCCTAATCTACGTCGTAACGGAAGGTATAGATATAATGATACAGTGTTGTGATGTGATGTCTCCGTAAACACCTAGGCGTGTGTAGACGCTGTCTTTGTGATGTGGTTGTCCTAACGTTGCAATAACGTTGTGTCTGTGTCTAGGGCGGCGTAAGCACATTGGCGTGTGTAGACGCCGTCATTGCAACTGTGGTAGTCCTAACGTTATACTAACGTTGTGCCTGTGTCTGTGTCTGTCTAGGGTGGCGTAAACACCTTGGCGTGTGTAGACGTCGTCGTTGCATCTTTAGTTGTCCTAACGTTGCACTAACGTTGTGCTTGTGTCTGTGTCTGTCCAGGGCGGCGTAAACACCTTGGCGTGTGTAGACGCCGTCATTGCCACTGTGATTGTCCTAACGTTGCACTAACGTTATTACAACTGTGGTTGTCCTAACGATGTACTAACGTCATTGCAACTGTGGTTGTCCTAACGTTGCACTAACGTTATTGCAACTGTGGTTGTCCTAACATTGTACTAACGTCATTGCAACTGTGATTGTCCTAAAGTTGCACTAACGTTATTGCAACTGTGGTTGTCCTAACGTTGTACTAACGTCATTGCAACTGTGGTTTTCCTAACGTTGCACTAACGTTGCGCCTGTGCCTGTGTCTGTCTAGGACGGCGGTGACAGGCGACTGTCGCAGTAGACGACGCAGTAACGCGGCGTCATGCCCAACCTGACGTCGCTGACGTCATCAACCTACCCTCGGCCGGAGCCGCGCCCGGACTGGCCGGCGGCCCGGCGCGACTGGAGCTGGACGTGGCAGCTCCACACCTACGGCTTCGCGCTGCTCTTCCTCCTGCTCGCCGTCTACGTGCTCCTCGTCGCGTGGCACATCCGCAAGCGCCTGCGCGTGCAGCGTCACGTGATCGCGCTCGTCACCATCCTGCTCGTGCTGAGCTCGTCGCGGTCGCTCTACCTGCTGCTCGACCCGTACGAGTCGCGCCGGTCCGTGCCCGTGGCGCTCGAGAGGGTCCTCTACGGCGTCGTCTTCCCCTGCCTCACGTCCTCCTTCAGCCTCGTCCAGGTCGTCTTCATGCGCATCACGCGCTCCAGTCTCGGACACCGGAAGTTGCGTCGCTATCGCCTGCTCGGCGCTGTGATTACGTCGCACTTCAGCATCGTCGTGGTGGTGGACGTGACCGTGGCGTACCGGCCGAGTCTGAAGCTGCTCATCCTGCTGTGTCAGTCGCTGTTCGTTGTCGTCAACATCGTGCTGTGCTTCAGCGCCGTCTACAACGGGCTGCGGGTAGCGCAGTTCACGGACGAGGCGAGCCGCGCGCTCAAACAACTCGTCGCTTACGGCAGACTCAGGCGCACCGTCATGCAGCACGGTAACCGCCGCGAGATGGCGCTGCATCGCATCAACAAGCCCCGCATCCGGTCCGTGTCGGAGATGCACATCCCCGGGTCCGATGACCCATCCAACGCCGAGTCGACATCGACTTCCGGGGACGACGAGGCGTACTTCAATGACGCGCGCCTCGCTTTCAATGACGAACCGATCGCGCATGTGTATCGGAATAACCGCGACGACGAGTGCATGCCGGGAAACAACAACGCGCTTTTCGCGTCCGGCAACCACGTGGCCTCACCCGCCGCGTTGCGGACAGCGCTGCGTGCAGGTGTCGCTGCCGACAGCTACGATGACGTCAGCGACAGCGCGAGCGACAGCGACCGGACGTCGCGAGAGGACACGCAGATGACGGAGGCGACGGACGGTGGTCAGCGCAACTCGTGCTCGAGCATGTCCCGGCTGGTGGTGAGCGCGACCGGCGACAGCCTCTACGCGGCGCCGGACACCTCCTACGTGAACGGCGCGCTGCAGCTGCGCGCGCACGCGCAGCGCGAGCGCGATCACGTGTACAGCACGTGCTACGTGCTCGCCGCCGATCTGACGCCGCTTCCGGAGAGCGGCTACGTCGCCGACACCGAGTACAGCTCGCCGAAGACCCGGGCGAAGACGGCGAGGAGGTCGGTGGCGAGGGAGCCGTCGTCTGTGCGCGAGGAGAGCGCAGCGACGGACAGTCCGGCCCACGAGCCCTTCACACTGCCCTCGTCCGACGGCTCGTTCGGACTGCACCGCATCCGACAGGGCTGCGTCTTGCGCACCGCACTGCGCATCTCCTACGTCACGACGGTGTTCAGCTGCGTCTGCGCCGTGCTGCAAATGTACGCCATGTTCGGCGTGTACGGTGTGTTGTCGAACGAACACGTGGCGCAGGCGTGGCCTTGGTACACATATCAGACGTGTATGAGGTACGTATTGGTTGCCTTGGTACACATATCAGACGTGTATGAAGTACGTATTGGTTGTTTTGGTACACATATCAGACGTGTATGAGGTACATATTGGTTGCCTTGGTACACTATCAGACGTGTATGAGGTACGTATTGGTTGCCTTGGTACACATATCAGACGTGTATGAGGTACGTATTGGTTGCCTTGGTACATATATCAGACGTTTTTGAAATACGTACTGATTGCCTTGGTACACATATCAGACGTGCATGAGGTATGTATTGGTTGCCTTGGTACACATATCAGACATGCATGTGGTACATATTGGTTGCCTTGGTACATATTTAAGATGTGCATGAGGTACGTATTGGTTACCTTGGTACACATATCAGACGTGCATGAGGTATGTATTGGTTGCCTTGGTACACATATCAGACATGCATGTGGTACATATTGGTTGCCTTGGTACATATTTAAGATGTGCATGAGGTACGTATTGGTTACCTTGGTACACATATCAGACGAGCATGAGGTACGTATGTTGGTTGCCTTGGTACACATATCAGACGTGTGTGAGGTACGTATGGGTTGCCTTGGTACACATATCAGACGTGCATGAGGTACGTATTGGTTGCCTTGGTACACATATTAGACGTGCATGAAGTACGTATTGGTTACCTTGGTACACATATCATACGTGGATGAAATACGTATTGGTTGCCTTGGTACACATATCATACGTGGATGAAGTACGTATTGGTTACCTTGGTACACATATTAGACGTGCATGAAGTACGTATTGGTTACCTTGGTACACATATCATACGTGGATGAAGTACGTATTGGTTACCTTGGTACACATATCAGACGTGTATGAGGTACGTATTAGTTGCCTTGGTACACATATCAAACGTGTGTGAGGTACGTATTGGTGACCTTTGTACAAATATCACAAATGTATGAGGTACGTATTGGTTGCCGTGATACACATATCAGACGTGTATATGGTACGTATATCACGTGACTGTCGTACCTTCTCCTACCTCTAATTTGTTTTCTGATTTATTTTGTCAAACACTAATAATGCACCTATTGGTACTCCTCTGTAACTGGAAAGTATCATTAGCTGACAGTAACGGGCATAACAGTAATATTTTTAGTCAACTAATGCTTTTCCGTTTTCCTATTGCAGGTTTTCGGAACTAGCAGTAGGTGGCAGCATTGCTGTCGTCACACACTCACTGTGTCGACATCGAGGCTGGCATGCGCACAAGAGACGGTCAAATCCGACGGCTGTCACACAGACTCGATGCTAACCAGGCCAGGTGGAGATACAATCTCACACGAGGCAGACATGTATTAATTATTTAACATGTTTTGACACCGAAATGCATCAACACGTGTGCCAGTGTATCAGGTTTTGCTGTGTGTTTTGTGGGTTCCTGTTCTCTGATAGAACGAGTACACTTCAGCAGGTCGAGCTGCATCGACACCGACGCTGACATCCCGTCACACTGGTACACACTGGGCATTAGTCACGACTTGGATTTAATAAAAACTGCACGTTTTGCTATTTGTCTTTTCATTCATCTATCGGCTATAGCAGTTTTTCAACGTCAGCATCAACCATTTGTTTTATAGAACAGATCAACATGAAAGATGCCCGTCCTGTGTGTTTGTTTGTGTGTGTGTGTGTGTGTGTGTGTGCGTGCGTGCGTGCGTTCGTGCGTGCGTGCGTGTGTGTGTGTGTGTGTGTGTGTGTGTGTGTGTGTGAGTGTGTGTGCGTGTGCGTGTGCGTGTGAGTGTTTGGTCGTGCATCTGTATTTGTGTGTACGTACGTGTAGTGGGCCCTGCCATCAATAATTCGTACAGCTGTAGCAACTTTGGCTATAAGCCTATATATAGCTATACTATGTAAATATGCCCTTTCCCCGTTTATGACTGCTTAGGGTGCAAAAGAGGGCAGATATGGGGAACCATCTCAAAGTCACTTGCACCTTGCCCGTGTCCCATGAACGCGGAAGTGACCCAGTGATGCCCGTCTGCCAGCCTCCTGGTGCCGCCGACACTGCGTGGGAAGATGCAGATGACGCCGAGTCTGGGCGGAAATCCGTTCCGCTTTCGTTCTCTGCTCGAAAATAAACTCGATATTTATTATCGCGCGTTATCGGTGTGCCAGACGGGTATTTGTACACATAATTTGCTAAAATCAGATATCGAGTCTATATTGTAACGAAAATAAATGTTTCGTGTGTAGCCATTTACTGAGGTAGTTATTGTTTCCTCCTTAACTTATGGCATTAATGTTCACATATTCAGTTACTGCGCCGAAGTCCACTGCAAACTATAATTATTAGTTACCAAGAACACTGTGTAAACGAAGGTTTACATTCAATGATTGTATTTGTAACAACTGCGATAGATTGTACAGTATTAGTTGCCGACAGATGGCGCTCACAGTGCGGCGCACAACACGCTTCTCACCTTCAGGGTAAACAAGTAATTTGCATGCGCTTGGTGTAAGCAATGACTACATGAACGTACCATTAATATTTCTTAAATTTTAGTTTACGTGATTATTCCTACAATGTGTTGTGAATCTGCTGTGTGCTGGCCTACTCTCAATGAGCTGTACTGTCCTAATACCCTGCACTGAACTGCCATACTGTCCGATGCGATGCAGTGAACTACCCTGTTCAGCGTTGTATTGCCCTTTTCTGCCTTGCAAACTTGTACAAAGGTGTTCAACCCTACTGTGTATTCTACTTGTTCTGAGTTGAATGACCCTACAGCGTGGTACTCTGTGTTGCCCATTCCACAATGCACTCTGTTATGTGTGGCGCTGTGTTGCCCATTCGACAGTGCACTCTATTACATCCTGCGCTGTGTTGCCCATTTGATAGTGCACTCTATTACGTCCTGCGCTGTGTTGCCCATTTGATAGTACACTCTATTACATCCTGCGCTGTGTTGCCCATTCGACAGTGCACTCTATTACGTCCTGCGCTGTGTTGCCCATTCGATAGTGCACTCTATTACGTCCTGCGCTGTGTTGCCCATTCGATAGTGCACTCTATTACGTCCTGCGCTGTGTTGCACATTCGATAATGCACTCTATTACGTCCTGTGCTGTGTTGTCCATTTGATAGTGCACTCTATTACGTCCTGCGCTGTGTTGCCCATTCGATAGTGCACTCTATTACGTCCTGTGCTGTGTTGCCCATTTGATAGTGCACTCTATTACGTCCTATGCTGTGTTGCATATTCGATAGTGCACCCTGTTAAATACTACGCTGTGTTGCCCATTCGATAGTGCACTCTACTGCGTCTGACGCTGTGTTGCCCATTCGACAGTGCACTCTATTACATCCTGCGCTGTGTTGCCCATTCGATAGTGCACTCTACTGCGTCTGACGCTGTGCTGCACATTCGACATTTTACGCACGCATGCAATAGCTCTGTCCAATTCAGCAGTGAATTTACGACCTCGTAATCAGACGCGTGCGATTATGACGCCACGCTTTTTTTCGACATCACGAGGCGGTCATCGCGTGCGACTGACCTTTCGAAACACTGATAGACGACCTTTTAATCAAGTTTCGATATTCCCAGATTTTAAGCTGTTTTATGATAACCCATTAAATGCGCACGTGACCGAATGACAACTGAGTGTATTGATACAGCACATATTGATACAGCTCACAGTTCCTGCACAGATATTGCTTGTAAATTGGCTACACGTGTGAAAGAAGAAAGTGTGGGGCATGTGTGTCGCTGGGACGTTGCTGTTCTAGAAGCTGGCAAAATAAAATAAATCATCGGACAGAGGTCGTAGCTTTATCCTGTTTGTCAAAGTCACATTATGTTCTACCCTCCACTCTCTCGGTATATTCAAAGATTCAAAAAAACTTTATTGTCCGTTTAAAAACATATTAAAAACGGAAATTTTTCTTCAGTCACACATACAATGACAGTAATAAAAAAATCGCATCAGATTAAAGAGGTACCGTTTTATGTATGTACTGCCCTTCTAATATAAGTACGTTAAAACAGAACGTTATGCACAATATCAACATTACTTGTATGCAATGTCACATATAGGAACTGTTCTATGATTTGCTGAACTTTGTATCCTGAGATTGTAGCCATGCAAGGTCAGCGATTTTGGCATATCGCGCCGCCACTAAACGAAAACATTGGGTGAAGCTTCAGTGTCAAAATATATTACTTAATGTCATTTATTTTGCTAAATACATTGTAGCAATCGTCAGGTTAACCTGTTTTGTCTTTTGAAATACATCTTATTGGTTATTTATTAAAATAAATATACACATTAGTGACATTTCTAAATTAATATTGCATCTTTTGATATTTGCTTTCGTAAGATGACTTCGAAAGGGCCGCTCGTATACGATACTTCATAACAGTAACGCCACCTAGCGAGTCTCACAGACATCGATGTCCCAGACCTGCGTAAATACAAGATATTTATTTTCGGACTACAATCAGTTAGTTACACATGTCTTAGTAATGACGACAATCATAGTTAATACAAAATAAACATACTAAACATAAGTAAACATATAATAAACTATGCATATGTAAGTGGATGAAAATACAACACCGATGACTAATGACGGAGGATGCACACATCTGCTTGCAATCATCTTGCTAATGTGCAAGACACCTGAAGGCACTACATCGTCCTGCATACATCACGTGTATAAGGCATGTATATGTGATATTACCGTCTGCGAGATAAGAATATATAAATGTTGATTACATTGTGTGGAATACATTGGTGTATCGTTTATCCGCACACTTTGGTTAGCGAGTTTTGATCGGACAAACGATATATGCGGTCGGATTAACGAGACACCTTATTATACGTGGTATCAGTGTGGTTCACACATACAACACGCGGATCGTGAACAACCGGTTTGTTGAAGACAGGATAAACGGTACATGAATGTAAGTAAGTAAGTAAGTATGTATGTATGTATGTATGTATGTATGTATGTATGTATGTATGTATGTATGTATGTATGTATGTATGTATGTATGTATGTATGTATGTATGTATGTATGTAAGTATGTAAGTATGTATGTATGTATGTATGTATGTATGTAAGTATGTATGTATGTATGTATGTAAGTATGTATGTACGTATGTACGTATGTACGTATGTATGTAATAAAACGTTCAACGTTCAATATCATACACATATTTCTGTCAATTAACGACACTCACAATATTTCAAAAATATTTAGTAGCCGTAGCGTTTTCTATCAAAAAATACTATACTTATCCTGTTACAGTGTGAGGACATTTGGACACCTTTGATGATAACCTCTCTTTCTGTTTCCTCCTCTGTCGATCTTTTAGGGCCAATTTGTGACTCGTAAAAATTGAGACCTGTCCACTCTTTGAAGTTGTCTCGCCGCTTCTGGTTCTGTCTGCGTCTCCTTCTGTTCCTTCGCACTCTTACTTGGGGAATGGTTTTTGCCAGGCTATAAGATCGCGTGACATGTCCATGCCATCTCTGTTGACGTCTTCTCACTGTAGACATGATGTGTTCGTATTGCCGATGTGTCGTGTGGCCATTTGTCGCATGTCCTCGGTGGTCACGTGGTCAGTGTATGAGATCTGGAATAATGTATTTTATATATATCGCATTTTCACAACTTGTAGTCGTCGTTGAAGTTTTCCTGTTAAATTCCATGTCCCGGACACGAATAAAATTTGACATGCCATGTACACGCGTCAGTGTAATCTTGTTTACAGGGTGATACTCTTGTTTTTCCACATCGGTTTTAGTCTTGCAAGTGAGGCATGAGTTTGTGCGACTCTCCAAGTTATTTTAACTTCCGGTTTTGATCCTTCTAGTGTCAGCGTTGCACCGAACCTAGACCCGTACATAAGCTTAAAGGCAAAACAAAGTTAACTGTTTCGTGGCATACACCTAATAGAGTTAATATAAAGTAACAATTTCCACATATACTCAATTTTTTTACGCCAGCGGTTTACCAGAAAAATATTTTTAACACCCAGCCATCCAAATACTACGCGCTACTCCATCTTAGACGAAGAATGACGTCACGACGGTGATCGAGGCGCTCTCCACGCAGATTCACTGCATGGGGTTTGCCTGTTGTCATGAAATGGCTGCAACTCGGCAACGCGCGTAACATGCTGATGACGGTAAATATAAAGTTGTCTATTATTGTATCGCTGAAATCATCCCATCAACTGATGATACATGACTACATGTCTACTTCAAAGCATTTCTCATCAAAATGGACCGAGCAAAGTGAACTGTACTTGGACTAGAGGGATTCCAAACAGTACGCCCGCAAATGTGAATCAATTTCTTCAATACTACCGGTTGTTTCAACAATTATTGCAACCGTATGCCGAACAGTAAGGCATTATTACTAACGTTTACCATAGATTTAACCATAGATTTAGATACACGTCTATAAGCAGCTGCTAGATGTCACGCCAACTGAACGAACTGTCGAAGACTCGAAGTTGTTGACCCTTAACAACGTCGCAGGTTAAGGGTCAGACATAGAATGCCGCGCGCTGAATGGCCAAGCCAAATTAACCCTTCACTTAATGGCGGCGTCTAGACCATCGTGGATTTCGTTAGAATTTTAGACTTTAAAGTCACATTCTGAGTAAACCGCTGACGTTAAAAAATTGAGTATATGTGGAAATTGTTACTTTATATTAACTCTATTAGGTGTATGCCACGAAACAGTTAACTTTTTTTTGCCTTTAACGTATTATCAAGACTATGAATACCATATTGTTAGAAAAACAAATCTGCTGGCAACGTTCATTCCCCGACGCGAAGACGCTGGTCTCATTGTATTTGCTTTAGAACTCACTGCGAAACTTTCTTGCATATCAAGGAATCGATACGGTTTCTTTTCGCCATCAACTTTCGGCTTTCTCTTAAGCTTGCGATAGAAGAACTCCCTCGAAATGGTAAGAATCGATGTTGATTCATTTCGTCGTCATCGACGTTAGGATTTCTGATAATCCGCAGCCGTCGACGAGTCTGGGCTCGAGCGCTGCCTGCAAGGATGTCCTGTACCTCAGTGACACTAACATGTCTCTTACCGTCTGTGTGTATTCGAATATGATGGCGGACAGATCAATATTACGGACACTGGTGAGGAACTGTTATGTCGTCGCGAAGTTGTTTAATGAGACGGTTGTGTAACTCAATGGTTGCGTGACTTAATGACAAACCAGATGAGACGGCTGAGGCCGATTGTGTGATTCATTGACAAACAATACGAGACGGCTGAGGCAGGTTGTGTGGACTCAATGACAAACAATAATGAGACGGCTGAGGCAGGTTGTATGGACTCAATGACAAACAATATGAAATGGCTGAGGCAGGTTGTGTGGACTCAATGACAAACAATATGAGACGACTGAGGCAGGTTGTGTGACTCAATGACAAACAATATGAAACGGCTGAGGCAGGTTGTGTGGACTCAATGACAACCAATAATGAGACGGTTGAGGCAGGTTGTGTGACTCAATGACAAACAATATGAAATGGCTGAGGCAGGTTGTGTGGACTCAATGACAACCAATAATGAGACGGCTGAGGCAGGTTGTGTGACACAATGACAAACAATATGAGACGGCTGAGGCAGGTTGTGTGACTCAATGACAAACAATATGAAACGGCTGAGGCAGGTTGTGTGGACTCAATGACAAACAATATGAGACGGCTGAGGCAGGTTGTGTGGACTCAATGACAAACAATATGAGACGGCTCAGGCAGGTTGTGTGGACTCAATGACAACCAATAATGAGACGGCTGAGGCAGGTTGTGTGACACATTGACAAACAATATGAGACGGCTGAGGCAGGTTGTGTGACACATTGACAAACAATATGAGACGGCTGAGGCAGGTTGTGTGACTCAATGACAAACAATATGAAACGGCTGAGGCAGGTTGTGTGGACTCAATGACAAACAATATGAGACGGCTGAGGCAGGTTATGTGGACTCAATGACAAACAATATGAGACGGCTGAGGCAGGTTGCGTGGACTCAATGACAAACAATATGAGACGGCTGAGGCAGGTTGTGTGGACTCAATGACAAACAATATTAGACGGCTGAAGCAGGTTGTGTGGACTCAATGACAAACAATATGAGACGGCTGAGGCAGGTTGTGTGGACTCCTTGAGGCTATATTAATTAAGCTTTCACGTGGCATATGCTAGACGTATCGAGTCTTTTTAAGCCTGATGACACTGGCTAGAGATTCAGGGTGAACGTCTTTTCTTACCTGGCCGTTTGTAACCTGTTTGCCCTTGTAATACCTGTTATAGCTGCAGGCATCGCATCTCAAAAACGTCAACACAAGTATCTCATGAGAACATAATGTCCAAGTGTCAGCAGCACAGACTGTTGTATAGGCAGTGGCAATATGATGACTCGATACAGTTTCGTTTTTTTTTATTGTCATTGAGATGCCTCTATTTCAGAATACGTTCTCTCAGAGTCTACTGAAGGCGGCTGATGCTAACGCTATTCTTTTATCAACATACACACGCACGCACGCACGCACGCACGCACGCACGCACGCACGCACCAACAAACACACATATACACACACACTCCCATAAAGACACAGACATACACACACGCGCGCACGCACACACACACACACACACACACACACACACACACACCACTCTTTTTTTCTTCTCTCTCTCTCAGCATACATCCAAACATACGTGTAACCATACATACACACATACATACATACATATACATATTAATATACATATACAAATGTACTGTTTCAGTCCTTTCATCCACTGTGGGGGGGGGGGGGCCTACATTCCATATTGTACTAATGACGTCAGTTACTCGAGTTCATCCTCTCCACACCGTGATTGCCTCGAGTAGCGGCATTGAATATTCACCTTGCTATTCTAGGTCAAGATTGGTCACGTGCACAAATTATTACGGTTGTTCCACTGGTATTTGCGTTATTCGTATAACTAAATCGAAGAAGAACGCACCCATGATATCGCCCAAAGCCAGTCTCGTGGTGTCTGGCCGTACGGTACTGCCACCTGGCGAATAAGAGTTTAACAGGTTTTAAAACGTGATCACGGAAAACATATAATTTATATATATATATGTATATATACACACACATATATATATATATATATATATATATATATATATATATATATATATATATATATATGTGTGTGTATGAGTGCGCGCGCGCGTGTGTGTGTATGTGTGCGTGTGTAT
>OZ024862.1:36287889-36327889 GCA_964017155.1 Oasisia sp. SBJ-2009 | reverse complement strand
CTAATCCAGGTAACAGATGGTGATCAACGCAAACGTCGTAAAATCGAGTGTCCACGGACGCACGTCAAGTCCTCTCTGTAGACTATTACACTACAAGTCTCATAGTGACGTCACACCCCCTTGACAAATGGATCCCTTCGTACTTACGCCGTCGTATCAACTAGATTCCCCCGTACTTACGCCGTCTTATCAACCAGAACGCCATTAACTACTGAAGACGGCCATACAAACCCTAGACCACGCGCGAGTGTCATTATGTTCACTGGCTTAAGAGTAGCGTAGTTTTACATTACAGAACGTATGGGTGCCTACAATGGTTATGGTATCGATTCGTCGACCCACTACTAGTTAATAACATCCAGGCGATCAAGTTCCAGTTCTGGAAAATGCTGCAGTAATTATATACGAGGTTCGCTACCGAAAGAAAGGGCCCCATTTCCGCAACCCTCGAAGCAAAGCTCTTATTTCCGCGCGGCCGCCATGATGACAATACGTAGTTATTACTAAGCGATATTTTGCGTGACCACCATTATCGCTAACGACATTAAAAGTGAACTTAACCATAATTGCATCTTTACGTTTTGATTGATGAAGTCGTATAAGTGGAATCTCCATTAAATATATCCTTGTTGCAAACGATGATCCAGACTCCTTTGACATCTCGATTCACCTTCTTTCTGTGTAAGATCTTTATTTTCCTGGCTATTGATTGATATCATTGTGATCTGCGTTGTAATACGAATGTATTTGTTCACGTCATTCTGCGATGTCTCCTGTCTGTTGTCTCGTGTCTGTTGTCTCGTGTCAGTTGTCTCGTGTCTGTTGTCTCGTGTCTGTTGTCTCGTGTCTGTTGTCTCGTGTCTGTTGTCTCGTGTCTGTTGTCTCGTGTCTGTTGTCTCGTGTCTGTTGTCTCGTGTCTGTTGTCTCGTGTATGTTGTCTCGTGTCTGTTGTCTCGTGTCAGTTGTCTCGTGTCTGTTGTCTCGTGTCTGTTGTCTCGTGTCTGTTGTCTCGTGTCTGTTGTCTCGTGTATGTTGTCTCGTGTCTGTTGTCTCGTGTCAGTTGTCTCGTGTCTGTTGTCTCGTGTCTGTTGTCTCGTGTCTGTTGTCTCGTGTATGTTGTCTCGTGTCTGTTGTCTCGTGTCTGTTGTCTCGTGTCTGTTGTCTCGTGTCTGTTGTCTCGTGTCTGTTGTCTCGTGTCTGTTGTCTCGTGTATGTTGTCTCGTGTCTGTTGTCTCGTGTCAGTTGTCTCGTGTCTGTTGTCTCGTGTCTGTTGTCTCGTGTCAGTTGTCTCGTGTCTGTTGTCTCGTGTCTGTTGTCTCCTGTCTGTTGTCTCCTGTCTGTTGTCTCCTCTCTGTTGTCTCCTCTCTGTTGTCTCCTGTCTGTTGTCTCCTCTCTGTTGTCTCCTCTCTGTTGTCTCCTGTCTGTTGTCTCCTGTCTGTTGTCTCCTGTCTGTTGTCTCCTCTCTGTTGTCTCCTGTCTGTTGTCTCCTGTCTGTTGTCTCCTCTCTGTTGTCTCCTGTCTGTTGTCTCCTGTCTGTTGCCTCCTGTCTGTTGTCTCCTGTCTGTTGTCTCCTCTCTGTTGTCTCCTGTCTGTTGTCTCCTCTCTGTTGTCTCCTGTCTGTTGTCTCCTGTCTGTTGTCTCCTGTCTGTTGTCTCCTGTCTGTTGTCTCCTGTCTGTTGTCTCCTCTCTGTTGTCTCCTGTCTGTTGTCTCCTGTCTGTTGTCTCCTGTCTGTTGTCTCCTGTCTGTTGTCTCCTGTCTGTTGTCTCCTGTCTGTTGTCTCCTGTCTGTTGTCTCCTGTCTGTTGTCTCCTGTGTGTTGTCTCCTCTCTGTTGTCTCCTGTCTGTTGTCTCCTGTCTGTTGTCTCCTGTCTGTTGTCTCCTGTCTGTTGTCTCCTGTCTGTTGTCTCCTGTCTGTTGTCTCCTGTCTGTTGTCTCCTGTCTGTTGTCTCCTGTCTGTTGTCTCCTGTCTGTTGTCTCCTGTCTGTTGTCTCCTGTCTGTTGTCTCCTGTCTGTTGTCTCCTGTCTGTTGTCTCCTGTCTGTTGTCTCCTGTCTGTTGTCTCCTGTCTGTTGTCTCCTGTCTGTTGTCTCCTGTCTGTTGTCTCCTGTCTGTTGTCTCCTGTCTGTTGTCTCCTGTCTGTTGTCTCCTGTCTGTTGTCTCCTGTATGTTGTCTCCTGTCTGTTGTCTCCTCTCTGTTGTCTCCTGTCTGTTGTCTCCTGTCTGTTGTCTCCTGTCTGTTGTCTCCTGTCTGTTGTCTCCTGTCTGTTGTCTCCTGTCTGTTGTCTCCTGTCTGTTGTCTCCTGTCTGTTGTCTCCTGTCTGTTGTCTCCTGTCTGTTGTCTCCTGTCTGTTGTCTCCTCTCTGTTGTCTCCTGTCTGTTGTCTCCTGTCTGTTGTCTCCTGTCTGTTGTCTCCTGTCTGTTGTCTCCTGTCTGTTGTCTCCTCACTGTTGTCTGTCGTGCTAACATCCGCTACCATACACTACATCCGACGGCCGGAAGAGACACTCAAGATCATTCTGATATAGACCAGATTTCCCCCAGAAACATATCACATTGCAGTTGAACAACGAGGTCATGTTTATGCAAAGCTAACAGACAGCTCTGATATCATCATATGTAGCCAGCCATTCCGGGGTATTTGGATCAGCATTGATATCTACACGTTCATTACGTAGGTGCGGTAATCGGGGATTGGCCTGGGTTGAGCCACACATGTATTGATGGGAGGTTGTATTTGTGGTGCAATATGATGATTTAAAGGCTGTTTGCCTAGTGGAGGAGCAAAGCACAGATTTTGGAGAGTCTCAACAGTGGTAAAATATTGTTAATGTCGCCGAACATTTTCTAGCAGCATCCCCGTCTTCAGAAGTCATGGTCTAAGGCAGTACAACAGTTAAACGATGCTGAAACGCTGTATCTCAGTCGAATCCTGTCCAATAGCACACAATTCCTCCCACGTTTTCCTGATGATCCAAGAGTTTCGTCTTCACGATTGAGACAGTGCAACTACAGAGTTGTGACAAAACGCTGAGGGTCCGGCATCGATGTTAAACAGCAGCCTTTCAACCACGTGTCCTCGTTTCCATCCGAGACAGCGACAGCGGTCCAAGCCCTCAGTAATAATATAGCAATTTTGTTCTGACGCTAGAACGCTACGTTCCCCCCCCCCCCCCCAACGTATGCATTGTACTGTAGAAATGGAATGCTTTCATAACGGTGCATCTGCCTAGAACATTGACATCGGAAGACTTGCCTACACAATGATGTTAATTGCAAACCGGAACAGTACAATTGCCTATAGACGGCGCGCAATCAATGCGTGTCGTAACAAAAAACATTGATCTGCAGATAAACCATCGATCGTGGCATTTCGGCAGCCGTTGCTTGGCATTACTCGACATGGTTTACCGGTTATGTGTTGTAGGCCTAGTTTCACAAATCACAGTAGAAATAAGTGTTCTTCTTCTTTTTAGACACCATTTCTCTGGCCTCTGCCTCGCAGTCGTGTGTGTTTGTGTTTGTTTCTGTATGTTTGTTTGTTTGTTTGTTTGTGTGTGTGTGTGTGTGTGTGTGTGTGTGTGTGTGTGTGTGTGTGTGTGTGTGTGTGTGTGTGTGTGTGTGCTTGTGTGTGTGTGTGTGCTTGTGTGTGTGCTTGTGTGTGTGCTTGTGTGTGTGCTTGTGTGTGTGTGTGTGTGTGTGTGTGTGTGTGTGTGCTTGTGTGTGTGCTTGTGTGTGTGCTTGTGTGTGTGCTTGTGTGTGTGTGTGTGTGTGTGTGTGTGTGTGTGTGTGTGTTTGTGTGTGTGTGTGTGCGTGCGTGCGTGCGTGCATACACGTCCGGTGTGTTTCGTGTGTGTGCACATTTGCTACATCCGTTCTGCTCGTTTTAGACCTGTACATATCATATTAAAATTATTCATTCCTGAATATTTCCCAGGCGTGAATGTTTTCATTCGTGCCTGTCGCAGCGATAAGGGGAGATAAGAACGTATGCGATGGCGTATCAACTTTGCAGGAGGTATGATGGCGTACTAACTGTACAGTAGATACAATGGCATGCTAATTCTACAGTAGATACGAAGGTATACTAACTCTACTGAATTGCACAAAGGCATGCTAACTCTACTTGAACTACAAAGGCATGCTAACTCTACACGAGGTACGATGGCATACTAACTCCACATAGCTATTAGTGATAAACAAAACACAATTCTAGTTAAATAAAGGCATACAATTACATTAAAATAAGTATATTAACAAAATTGTGTGCATTACAACAGTTTTACAATTATCAAAGAATCCATTTTCATTATAATTTGGGACACAAAAGAATCTCTATCGTGTTCAAAAATTCCTTTTATCATGATACGTGGAACAACAAGGATCCACTTTGATATAATTAAATATATGTACTGATAACACGCCTGATGACAGTATGCATTTAATTAATGGACCACGTACAATTATATATACATTTTTAACCGAATCAAACATAACGCTCTTGTAATAAACAGTTGTTAATACTAACACTGCGGGATGAACATGGACAGAATATGCGCGTCCTTGCTGCAATGTGAACACACTAAACCACCGTGTACTCGGCTGAAACTGAGGATCTTGCTGCCATAATACAACCACCTGGAAATTAAGGGCACCCGAGAATATACCCAAATATGTTACATTTACATTGAAACATAGGAAACAAGTCCAGCTAATACGGTCCCCTCACAACTCGGGTCACTGGGGTAGTTAATAGTACAACAGAACTGTGGAGGCAGGCTGAACAAACCGCTAATAACCTTTGATTTTGATCGCAGTCAAAACGGCAACAGGGAGCAAGTACGACTCGGTGACTTCCGATTCTTATCGTGGCTCGAGAGAGATTGACTCTTGGCAACAGAAAAGACAACGTCGTTTGTTTTAATAAAAGGTGTCAATATCAAATCTAAAGTCGCTGTGATTCACAAACGCGCAATTTGTTCTGTCGTCAACAACAATCTCCCCCGAGCTTGCGCCGTCCAGCATTCTGGAAGTTGCGCAATTATCACTAAGTGTGACGAATTGGGGTAGACTCATATATTTCGCGCTTAAAAAACACGTGATTTGTCGAGGCAATCATGTTTAGAATGAGCCGATGTTTTAGCGGCTTGTGTCACCAGTCCCTGGGCGTGAACGGGTCCTGCAAATCGAGGCAGAACGAAGCGTAATAAGAATGAGACTGATGCTCGGTTTTATGGTTAGGTCTATATGTGCGATTTAGTAAAATGTCGGACTAGTGTGTGTCCGCACGTATACACGCACCAAACGGAGAGTGCTAATCAAGCACACACAAAACACTTGGACCACACGCATATGTACATTCGCACAATATTCTAAACAGAATAAGCGGCTTTCAGTGTAGGAGGTAGACAATTGTACGCTTCGTATGGAAGTTATGCGTTCTATGTACAGTCATAGTTATATGCTATACCACACACGCGCACATACACATACACACACGCTCGCACACACACACGCACACGCACGCGCACACGCACACGCACACGCACACACACATACACATACACACATACACACACACACATACACACACACACATATATATATATATATATATATATATATATATATATATATATATATATATATATATATATATATATATATATATATATTGCACAGCTAATCACGGAGGGAAACCAACATCAGCACCTCAGCAGAAATATCTTATCACGCTATGCTGTATTAATTGAAACACGCCAGTAATTGTCAAAATGAGAGGAATATGTAATTTGTATACTGCCAAGTAAGAAGAATTATGTCATTCGTATATTACCAAGTAAGAAGGAGTACGTCTTTCGTATATTGCCAAGTAAGAAGGAGTACGTCATTCGTATATTGCCAAGTAAGAAGGAGTACGTCTTTCGTATATTGCCAAGTAAGAAGGAGTACGTCTTTCGTATATTGCCAAGTAAGAAGGAGTACGTCTTTCGTATATTGCCAAGTAAGAAGGAGTACGTCTTTCGTATATTGCCAAGTAAGAAGGAGTACGTCATTCGTATATTGCCAAGTAAGAAGGAGTACGTCATTCGTATATTACCAAGTAAGAAGGAGTACGTCATTCGTATATTGCCAAGAAAGGAGGAGTACGCCATTTGTGTTTTGGCAGGTATGGACGGCGATAGTCCTGCGCACGCGCACGCATGACCCCCGCCGTCTCGTGCTGACTATAGCGTGCTAGCGGATTGTAGGTCCGCCAGTCGACGCACCCTGCGTTAATCCGCCTGTCTCCGGTTCTTCTATTCACGCTCAACATGCACAAGAAGGTGGCTTATTCGGTCAGAAGATCGCTTAATTCCATTCCCTCGCACCAATCTTCTCACCATTTGGCTTCAGACGACAGTCGGTATTCATTCGAATATGTACACACGGGAAGGCGAAGTCACTTTGAGCATGAAATGGAACAGTACGAGTCGACGCTGTCAGTTTCTATGCTCAACCAGAGCCAATACTTGGCAAAATTCAACTTACAAAGGTGACAAGTTTGGTGCCAGAATTTGGCCTCTTTCACATACACATACCGGGGTGCCTCAAACTACGCATGACTGTAGCTGTTAATCCACTTAAACTCACTTAGCAAAAGTCATTTTCTTGTCATAATTCTTTAATGTTGTTCCGTTACCGTGACCAATCAACCGTGCCTAGTTAATTTGAGAGTTGGCACTATTTTGACAACCATTTCACAATCAACGCACCAAACCCACACATGTGGCACAGTCTGTTTAAAGCCACCTAATAGAGCGATCAGAAGCGGTGGCGATGGTCTTATGTGATCACCAGGCGGCGGCGATGGACCTCAATGATCACAAAGCGGCTGCGATGGTCCACTATGATCACAAGCCAGAGCGATGGTCCTCTGTGATCATAAGGCGGCGGCGCTGGTCCTCTGTGCGATCACAAGGCGGCGGCGCTGGTCCTCTGTGTGATCACAGGGCGGCGGCGCTGGTCCTCTGAGCGATCACAGGGCGGCGGCGCTGGTCCTCTGTGCGATCACAAGGCGGCGGCGCTGGTCCTCTGTGCGATCACAAGGCGGCGGCGCTGGACCTCTGTGCGATCACACGCCCACGGCGCTGGTCCTCTGTGCGATCACAAGGCGGCGGCGCTGGTCCTCTGGGCCGTCGACAGGCGGGGGTCGTCGTCCAGCCGCATGCCGCAGAACGTGTAGCAGAACGTCTTGCGGAAGTCGCGGCTCATGGTGCAGTACAGCACGAAGTTGACGGACGTGTTGATGAGCACGAGGATGTCCATGATGTCGCCGAGCGGCCCGTACACCTCGTCGACGAACGACGGCAGGATGCCGCTCAGCAGGCTCATGATGCCCTGCGGGAACTCAGTGATGAGGAACAGCACGACGACCGTGAGCAGCATGGCCGTCGTGCGGTTGGTGGCGCGCTCGCGGTGCGGGTTGCCCACGCAGTTCGCCATGTGCATCTTCCGCCGCGCGCGCTGCACCTTCTTCATTGTCCGCAGCAGGAGCAGGCTGAGCACCGTGAGGCCGCCGCACGGGATCAGCTTCACGACGACCGCCTGGATCCAGAAGTTGAACGAGTGCATCAGCCGCTCCGTCGGCGTCTCCATCCGCAGCGAGACGATCCACACGGAGCCGGTGACGTCACGCATCTCGTTGATCGTCATCACGAGCAGGTTCGGCACGCACACGACGAGCGTGGCGAGCCACACGAAGAGGATCGCGAGCTTGGCGCGCCGCACGCTGCAGTGGCACTTCCGGTAGTGCGGGTAGCGCACGCTGATGTACCGGAAGACGGCGAGTGTGACGGTGAGCCAGATCGACACGGTGTGCACGACGACGCTGAAGCATGCGTAGAAGAACAGGAAGCGCACGGCCGGAAGTGAGTTCCGTTCCGGCGACTGTTCCGTACCGTAGAGGCAGTAGAAGCGCAGCGCGAACGGCAGGTAGGCGACCATCGTGAGACTGTCGGAGATCGCGAGGCCCGTCAGGATACAATTCGTTGCCGACACCATGTTGTGGCGGGTCAACACAACGATGTTGCACACGTTCGCCAGGATACCAATGACGCACACGGTCACGGCCAGGTAGCCGTGATAGCCCTTGTACGCCTGGCTCATGTACGATATGGCTTCGGCGCCTGCGTAGTGCATCTCCGAGGTGGCCGACGTCGCCGGTGATGACACGTTCATTGCGACCGATAGATTCCGCTGTAAGTCTAGCAATGGCCGCCACGTGGCGCAGCAGTCGCCCTCCATGCTCTCGGCTCCGTCTGGCGACCGTTACGCCAACTACGACATTCAATGAGAGTGGAGCGTGGCGTTCGTAGGGAGTACGTCAGTAGATCGGCTGAGAGTCAGGCGCGGAGAAATGACTGCATCGTTTTCTCGCTTTTTTCTGGTCGTTGCTGAAACACCAAAAGCAATCATTGCAACGGAGTGAACGACGCGCAGTGCTTTATCAGTTGATGGAGAGCCCGAGGGAGAGACAGCGAGAGACAGCGAGAGACAGCGAGAGACAGCGAGAGATAGCGAGAGACAGCGAGAGACAGCGAGAGACAGCGACACACACACACACACACACACACACACACACACACACACACACACACACACACACACACACACACACACACACACACACATATATACACACACACACACACACATATATATATATATATATATATATATATATATATATATATATATAGATATATATATATGTACATATATATATATATATAGAGAGAGAGAGAGAGAGAGAGAGAGAGAAGGAGAGAGAGAGAGAGAGAGAGGAGAGAGAGATAAACAATAAAGGCAACGAAAATACGCGTGTAAACATGCATGCAGACGCCAGTAATGCACGTTGATTTATGTATCTTGAGATAACATAGAGTGAAATGTAAACCACCAAACATAACAACATTGACCTGATAGAGAATTTGAAGTGAGCAAGTGAGAGTTTTGTTAAATAGAGTTAACATCAGAATCACACATTTTATAATTAGGGTTAGTGTTAGGATTGTCAGTGGGCTTATAACGTTATTTTTGTATGGTTAATGTTGCAATTACGGTTGGGATACGGATTAGAAAGAGGCTTGGGGTTAGGGTTAATCATAAAGCATGGTAATCAGCCTGCGGTAACTGAGTGTAGTAACGAGTGTTAAGTATGAGTGTAGTAGCGAGTGTTAAGCATGAGTGTAGTAGCGAGTGTTAAGCATGAGTGTAGTAGCGAGTGTTAAGCATGAGTGTAGTAGCGAGTTTTAAGCATGAGTGTAGTAGCGAGTGTTAAGCATGAGTGTAGAAGCGAGTGTTTAGTATGAGTATAGTAGCGAATGTTAAGCATGAGTGTAGTAGCGAGTGTTAAGTATGAGTGTAGTAGCTAGTACATCTGCAATGACATTTACTGTGTGCGAGTGTAGACTGTACTTAGATGGACATCAGTGCATTGATTAACGAGTGTTGCCCTACACCGCGGCCAATGATTTCACAGAGCCGCTTGGCGACCGGTGCATTGTGTCATTTAATGTTTGCAGCGAGTATGTAATTCATGTTTTATTCTGTACAAATCGAAGGCATATACGCTTTAAAAGAGTCCATTTAAGCACAGTAGCATTGTATTATCACTACGAGTAAAACTGTGTCATCTCTAGGGTATCCTAGATCGATCGTGTTCATGGTTCCTCTAATAACAACGTATCACGTTTCAATTGATCCTATTTATTTCTATTCTCACCTAGCCAGGTTCCAGTTATCGTATTCACGGTTCTTCTATTCATAACAATCCAGATTCAATTGATCGTGTTCACAATTGGTTTATTCACAGTCATCCAATTTCAGGTTACCATGTTCATGGTGCTTCTATTCATAACTGTCCATATTCAACTGAAAGTGTTCACGTTTCTTCTGTTCATACCACATACAATGTCATTTGATCGTGTTCACGGGTCCTCTGTTCACCACCGCTCAGTTTCAGTTGATGGTGTTGGATCTTCTATTCACAACTATCCAGTTTCAATTGATTATGATCAAGGTTCATCCATTCAAAACTATCCACTTTCAGTTAACAATTTTCACAGATCTTCTATTCACAAATATCCAGTTCCAATTGATCGTATTTACGGTTCTATTTTTCATAACCATCCAATTCCAGTTGATCGTATTCATGGTTCTATTTTTCACAACCATCCAATTCCAGTTGACAATGATCACTGTTCTTCTATTCACAACTATCCAGTTCCAATTGATCGTATTCATGATTCTATTTTTCACAACCATCCAATTCCAGTTGACAATGATCACTGTTCTTCTATTCACAACTATCCAGTTCCAATTGATCGTATTCATGGTTCTATTTTTCACAACCATCCAATTCCAGTTGACAGTGATCACAGTTCTTCTATTCACAACTGTCCAGTTCCAATTGATTGTATTCATGGTTCTACTTTTCACAACCATCCAATTCCAATTTTCAATATCACAGTTCTTCTATTCACAATTTATTCACAACCATCCAATTCCAGTTGACCATGTCACGGTTCTTCTATTCACAACTACCCAGTTTCAAGTGTTCAAGGTAAATCGATTCAAATCGATCCAATTTCAGTTGACAATGTTCAACTACCCAGTTTCAATTGAACGTGTTCGCGGTTCTTCTATTCACAAATATCAAATTTCAATTGAACGCGTTCGCGGTTCTTCTATTAACAATTTATCAAGTTTCAATTGATCCTATTCATGGTGTTTCTATTGTCAGCTAGACAGTTTCAATTGACCATGTTCACGTTTCTTCTATTCACCATCAATTTGTTTTAATTGATCATGTTCACGGTTCTTCTATTCGCAACTATCCAGTTTGTGTTGGTCGTGTTCACGGTTCCTCTAGTCACACGTATCCAGTTTCAGTTGATCGTATTGACGGTTCCTGTGTTCACAACTATCTAGCTTCAATTGATCGTGTTCACAATTCTTCTATTCACGACATTTGTTTGTTCACGAATTATTAGGGTTTTTTCTCTCACGAATTTTAGTAGTACATGAATAAAGAAAATAAACACTGTTGCTTAATTCCAATTGTTACATCGTGTAACGTACTTAGTTATGCAATTATTAATTTACTGTTGTTAAACAACTACATGTACATTATATATATATATATATATATATATATATATATATATATATATATATATATGTGTGTGTGTGTATGTAACTATACAGTTATTATTATTATAAAGGTATTATTATAACTTAAATTTTATGTTTATGTCACAAGTTTATGTTGATCGTGTTCACGTTTCTTCTATTCACAACTACCCAGTTTCAATGTATCGTGTTCACGGTTCCGCTATTCACAACTATCCACTTTCAATTGATATTCTGCTCACTGTTCTTCTATTTACACCTAACCAGTTTCAACTGATCGAGTTCACGGTTCTTCTCTTCACAACCATCCAGTATCAACTGGTCATGTTCACAGTTCTTCAATTCATAACTATCCAGCTCCCTTGCAGTTTATCGTATTCACGGTTCCTCTATTCACAACCATCCAGTTTCATGAACACTCTGTGTGATTTATCAAAGAAAACTTTGAATGAATACAGCATCTTTCTTGTCTTCATATTTGATGAACTAGCTAAATTGGTTTGCTTCAGTAGTATAATCATTAACACACTTCTTCTGTGGATATGCGGGGTTAACAAAACCCACTAAGCGCGTGAACTGGGAGACATAACTAATAACGCCAGCAGTGTACAGTAAAGTTTAACCATTATCGATACGAAAATTGTGTTAGACCACCGTCCTCTGATATCAGATAGGTCTGATGTAACTAGGTACATATATATGTCATTATACAATGAACAATCACCATCACATTGACACAGACTGTTCTACTCTTGCTGGTTGTAAATACAGACGGCAAACGGTTAATATGGCAGCGTCTGTGACCAACCGGAGTTCTCTCGGCCGTGCGTGGCCGACCAGTACGAGACTGTTGTATACGTACAAGTGTCGTAAATGACAGTAATAGTCAGCCAGTGACATAACATCAGCCAGTGTCCTCTTGAGAGCCATCGAGACTCTTATGTCAGCAGTCGCCTCAGTGAGCACCGTCCACTGAAATGCTAAGCAAACACAATTCGCTGAAAATAACATTATTAATCAAGCAAGACGCCAATATTGTGACAGGCTAAGTCTATTTTGTTTTTGTATAATTACACAGTCGGCAGATAGGTCCATCCGTGCCAGGCGTTGTTAAAGTAGGTTTACATCATTTATATCGTAAATACTCCATCACATTGAGCACGTTTTTGTCCATCACACATGTTTTAATGTTAAGTCGTATTGATTTGACGTTAATCTCCTGGTTTCCCGTCTCTCCAGTGTGTCCAATGTGTCCAGTGTCTCCAATGTCTCCCGTGTCGCCACGTATCTCCAGTGTCTTCTTAGTCTTTAGTGTCCCCATTGTCTTCTTTGTCTCCAGTGTCCCCATTGTCTTCTTTGTCTCCAGTGTCCCCATTGTCTTCTTTGTCTTCAGTGTCCCCATTGTCTTCTTTGTCTTTAGTGTCCCCATTGTCTTCTTTGTCTCCAGTGTCCCCATTGTCTTCTTTGTCTCCAGTGTCCCCATTGTCTTCTTTGTCTTCAGTGTTCCCATTGTCTTCTTTGTCTCCAGTGTCCCCATTGTCTTCTTTGTCTTCAGTGTCCCCATTGTCTTATTTGTCTTCAGTGTCCCCATTGTCTTCTTTGTCTTTAGTGTCCCCATTGTCTTCTTTGTCTCCAGTGTCCCCATTGTCTTCTTTGTCTTCAGTGTCCCCATTGTCTTCTTTGTCTCCAGTGTCCCCATTGTCTTCTTTGTCTTCAGTGTCCCCATTGTCTTCTTTGTCTCCAGTGTCCCCATTGTCTTCTTTGTCTCCAGTGTCCCCATTGTCTTCTTTGTCTTCAGTGTCCCCATTGTCTTCTTTGTCTCCAGTGTCCCCATTGTCTTCTTTGTCTCCAGTGTCCCCATTGTCTCCAGTATCTCCAATGTCTCCAATGTCTTCTGTGTCTTCGGGTTACACATGGATGGTTAAGTTGGCGTCGACATAAATTCTCATCCTAGCTTACACAGCTTAATAGCATCAAGTGTTATTATCAACAATTCATTACGAGTGCTATTGACTAAATCCATCAGCGATATAAAGCAAAATACCTAGAAATGTGGCCTAATTTTGGAATGCTCGGAGGCATTCCATTTGCTAATCACATTCTGCCGATTATAGACGTCAAACACGTGTGAATACTTGAAGATCAGTGCGTAAAGGAAACGAAGTGGAAGTGACAGCTTGCTCACTGCCGAGGGAACCAAAGCTCGCATAAAATACATTTAAAATGGCAAATCAATGCCGGATTAATGCTTTGAAGTACAATCAAGACACTGTTATGAAGATACTAAATGATTATGTCACAAGATCATCAGTGCTAAAGTACGGAGCAGCAACGTTAAACTATTTTACTAAGAAGAATTAAAAGAAGTGGAGAAAGCCTAAAGAGAACGTTGAAACAGAACACATACCAAACGAGCTCTCATAGAACAGAGGCTTTGTGAGACGGACATCTTTGAGGTAGACAACGGCCTTCGTGGCCGAGATTAAAGCAATCCAATGCATTTTGGAATCTAAACGTATCATGCGGGATCACAGCATAAAACTATACCCAGGCCGTGGAGCCCGTTCGCGCACAAAAAGTCGAAATTACTTACCTACAATTCGTTATTTCTGTAACAAACCTCCTGACGACATTATATCTGCGCCTTCTATGATCACTTTTAAAATAAAACTGCGGTCTCTACCGGCCGGCTGAAAGAGACGTTCCGACGAAGAAAGAAGGTCTCTATGGATTTCACTTATACCTACTTTCTCTCAGCCAAGTCAACGGACTGGAAGTGTTGTGAGCTACTAACATACCTTGTTTCAGTCAACAGCTTAACTTGTGCGCTAAAAGTCTGTCGGCGAACAATAGATTAATGCGAATGATCGAGTCACCGAAAGCATAATCGCCAATGGGAAATGCTCAACTGCAAAATGCACCTAGAAGTACCATATATTATTCACCACGATGACATCACGTCCATTCAAAAAGCGATTATTTATAATTCGTATGCCAGTAGGTGGCGTCCACCATCCATATACATCACACGTGTGGAAATGACTGTTCAGTTGTTTCTGGAAATAGAGCATCCTTGTTTGTCAGAACAAATACATAACACATGAACAAAAATATGGCAATACAATTATGTCCGTGGAGTCTCATTACGGCTACTACGAAAGCCGCTGACGTGAGAGCCACCCACTTGTCTCATCAGCTAAACCCCTTAAATGATCAAAACACGTGTTATTGAACAGAGTGAAGTTTTGAAAGCCTTGCTGAAGACGGCGGATAGAAGGGATAAAAGACAGAAGCAAACTATTTACGCGCACGAACGTTGGCTTCAATAGTTGATGTTGGTTCGACATCTTAAACGTGTTTGCGTTGACATTAGTGACGCATGCGCCGCGTCGTTCAGTTGTAGGTGCATTCTCGTGTATTCTCGCGTTCTTCATCTCGCGACAACTGGACATATTTTCCCACGTTGATGCATAAAACAATCCACGATCTGATACGACTTTCCTCTCTTGTCATTTTGTCTTTGACGATCTAGGCTGAGAGTTCATCTTACAGATTGCTGCCTGAAATGCGCATGTTGACACGTATAGTGTTAAGCAGATCTATCGGCGTATCCGTTTCCTAGCAACAGTCTACAAACAAAAGCACCAGACCACACCCGTGAACACCGTATCTACAGACCCGTGGGTGTTCCTGTCAAATTCCGACATGATCGATTATTTTTGATTCGCTTTTCTCCATATCGCACGTGTTGCGTATTTCCTCGGAAACGGGTTTGGGCTGACACCAGGCTCCAAATGCACACGGAGTGTATGATCGAATTAAGTGCGGTGTTTAGCCTGAAATCTCGTTCACTATAATATGAATGAATGAAGTTATAAAACAATTTTTTAAACACAACAAAAACATACATGATTAACTAGCGAATTGTTAAGTTATAGACGTATACAGGGCTAGAAAAGTGTAACAATTATAATTACTTGCCGTAGTAACAATAAAAGACATACATTCATGTATAGGACCATAGCATAAACGTATGCATATGACATAATCTAAATTAAATAAGATATAATTCTCAAAACCATTTCAATACATGTCCTTCATTGAAAAAGACTAAAGTAATAATACAGCCCTAACAACAGTACTTAATATGTTGACGACGAGAAAGAAGACCGGGTGACTGTATGGTCATTACACGTCACGTGACCTGTGATTAAATCAATACAAGTCCATAATAACAACAGCATGAACACACTGTTCTTTCATTTGACAGTCGTTTTAATCACAAGCGCTTAATCGTTCTCAGTGTCCAACATGTGCACTATGCCTACTATTAATAGAAGAGTCCGTAACATATTTCCGCATCCGATATGACCGATCGAATTGCAACATCCGAATCGTTACAATGCGACGCCAAATCCAAGTTCCACGGACATAATCGAAATGAACAAATGACTAGACCTTCACAATACCTGACTCTTGCCCAGCAATACGAGATAAATGTGACAGAATGTGGACATCAGTCACGGCACGAGTCCAATATCCGGATACAAACATGCTAGCGCGAGGACGCCAATGAGACGCGACACGCATGCGTGTGCGAGTGAATGGGAGACAGAGGAACAGGGTGTGAGAAAGAGAGGGAGAGAGGGAGGGAGAAGGTGGTTAGGGAGGGAAGGAGGGAGGGGGAGAGAGGGAGGGAGAAGGAGGGAGAGAGAAAGGGGGGTTATGGAGGGACGGAGGGAGAGAGGGAGGGAGGGAGTGCGGGATGGGGGAGGGAGGGAGGGAGGGAGGGAGGGGAGAGGGAGGGAGGGAGGGTGCGATGGAGGGAGGGAGGGTGCGATGGAGGGATGGAGGTAGGAAGGAAGGAAGGAAGGAAGGAAGGAAGGAAGGAAGGAAGGAAGGAAGGAAGGAAGGAAGGAAGGAAGGAAGGAAGGAAGGAAGGAAGGAAGGAAGGAAGGAAGGAAGGAAGGAAGGAAGGAAGGAAGGAGGGAGGGAAGGAAGGAAGGAAGGAAGGAAGGAAGGAAGGAAGGAAGGAAGGAAGGAAGGAAGGAAGGAAGGAAGGAAGCAAGGAAGGAAGGAAGGAAGGAAGGAAGGAAGCAAGGAAGGAAGGAAGGAAGGAAGCGAAAGTGTCTGATAATTAATCTGTTTAATATATCAGTTCGCTGCTACTGATTGTCAATTAACTTAATGGTCTTCCGTTTGTCAGTGAAATTTAGGCATTTCATTTGCTTCAACCAAAATAATGCATTTAAGCCTCAACGTAAATCCCTATTGTGTATAAACGATTCAGTTTGCAATAAACTTTTCGCAACGAAGCAGTCATCTATTGAGCACTAATAAGTTAATCCCATTTGAACCGTTTAGTGAATGCTGAAGGTTATCGAATAACGTAAGACATTGTAAGATCTTCGCAAACGCAGACGGCGTCATCAGTGTTAGTATTTCTGGCTTGTGGCGTTGATCGACGTCACTTCCTGTTTGTTATACGTTTTAGAGAACGTCTACTAATTTACATTTTTGTGAAGGAATAACACTGTATACTTAGTAGTAGTAGTAAAGGTTTATTTCCTGATGGTAACAAAATCACGTGACATATCGTGATTGTTAGTGGGCCATCATCGTCCAACACACTCTTGCATACATACATACATACATACATACATACATACATACATACATACATACATACATACATACATACATACATACATACATACATACATACATACATACATACATACATACATACATACATACATACATACATACATACATACATACATACATACATACATACATACATACATACATACATACATACATACATACATACATACATACATACATACATACATACATACATACAATAAAACTTCAGATTTACTTTTATTGTCAGCTCGTGTCCAGAGTTAATCGTCCTCTCAGCATGCATGTAGTTAATTCACCCTTGATGAGACACAACATATTAGTTTAACCTGTTATCAACAGCTTACGGCTATAGTTGAAAAGCGTGCAGCTAGAAAGATCCGTGGGAGTGTATTATCATTCCCGCTACAACTTAGAACAATGGTAAAGTGAATGTAAATTCCTATATAGCATAACGTCCAATTCATAGGGCTGCTCAAGGCGCCTTACATTTTTCTCTCTAGCGGACCTGTTCCGTAGAACATCCTCACGACATGCCAGAGAAACATTCAGCCACGCCGCAGATATTGCACGAAAAGTGTTGTACACATATGATATATATAGTTTATAGCCAGATACTCATTCATCCCAGCGGAATGACCGCGGAAGAACTTGCCCAGGGTTCAACACTTCAGCAGATTGAGAGTTAGCGCGCCATTGCGCCCCACAAGTGTTCTGGTACATGCCGCCATTGTTACAAAATGATGTAGAAGCAGAAACAACGCTGTGGCTTAAATATCGGAGTGTGGGTAAATTCACCTGGGGTGAATCCACGGTGATAAAGTGTATCACCGTGCATTCATTTGTCCCCGCACGAGACGCGATTATGGCAGCATAAAACTCGAACTGCCAGTCGAGACCACGCGTACATTATCACGTGAGTAGAGTTTGTTGCTGCGTAGATCAATTACGTTTGTTTTAAGCGACACACTGCCCTGGATAGATTAATGAGCTTGTGTCACGCCCATGTTATATGGCAAACCCTCGGGGTTTTGGTGCATGCGTGGTTGTGTGTGTATATACCCGTATGTGAGAAATTGTATTCAGTTTAAAACGTTAAAAACGTTAAAAACGTTAAAAACGTTAAAAACGTTAAAAACGTTAAAAACGTTAAAAACGTTAAAAACGTTAAAAACGTTAAAAACGTTAAAAACGTTAAAAACGTTAAAAACGTTAAAAACGTTAAAAACGTTAAAAACGTTAAAAACGTTAAAAACGTTAAAAACGTTAAAAACGTTAAAAACGTTAAAAACGTTAAAAACGTTAAAAACGTTAAAAACGTTAAAAACGTTAAAAACGTTAAAAACGTTAAAAACGTTAAAAACGTTAAAAACGTTAAAAACGTTAAAAACGTTAAAAACGTTAAAAACGTTAAAAACGTTAAAAACGTTAAAAACGTTAAAAACGTTAAAAACGTTAAAAACGTTAAAAACGTTAAAAACGTTAAAAACGTTAAAAACGTTAAAAACGTTAAAAACGTTAAAAACGTTAAAAACGTTAAAAACGTTAAAAACGTTAAAAACGTTAAAAACGTTAAAAACGTTAAAAACGTTAAAAACGTTAAAAACGTTAAAAACGTTAAAAACGTTAAAAAGTTGACATCCAATGACGGATGCAGACTCACTGCGTGGTACGAAGACGTCGTGGGGTTGAAGTCCAACCTCCTACAGAGCTCTCCACGATGTCTGTGACTATCGGATCGGATGATACTCTACATAAACCCGTTGACACTGGCTAACAGGGTCAGAGCCCGGAGGGGTAAATAACCCTAAACGAGATTGAACCTGAAACCTGTGGCGAACTCGCAGGGCTGCGATCTCGATCGCCAAACTTACCCTGAGTCGTGACGTACGGCTGGACTAACTACGTTTAACAAGACTTAACGAGACTGCCACCTATTAATTAACTCTAGTGACAGGTGGACAAGGAAGTTGTTTGGCTTATAGAGAGTCCCAACCAACTCACCAACGTGTACTCTACCCTTTTGGGGTATATATAATTTTTTTATTTAAGCATATTAAAAGTACTAGCACCCAAACGGTCACCAGAAAATGTATTGCATTCATTTACTGTTCTTTGTGAAATATTTGAACTTTACTATTTCCAGTTTGAAGACTCCCCATCAATACTAAATAATAATAACACTTTATTTTGACAACATCAAATCCGTAACGGCTGTGTCGTCCACGGGTGTGTATAATAGTATGCATGATAATAATTATAAATAGTAATACGTTATAATAACAAGTCTGGGTATACTTACTAAATAATAATAGTAATAATATAAATAGTAATGACACGCTGTCAAACATGAAAAAACTATATATAATATGCTACGTATATATTGTACTAAGTTTAAAGTCTCAGAGTACCCTATTCCCATTAAAAGGATTATTAGATATGTGAAATAAAAATAAAACACTAATACCAGATAAACCACAGTACTAGTAATAAAATAAAAACAACTAATAATAAAAAATGATCTAAAATATAATAACCGTTGTATAAAATGTGTTATTTAGAAAATAAAAACGTCTTTAATGGTTTCTTGAATTGCGGGAGATTGCCGTTGTTACGCATGTTCGTGGGAAGTTTGTTCCTCCGAGTGGGTCATACACAAGCATATGCACAGCGGCCGAAACGTTCTAAGTTCAGTCTTGGCACACTATAAGGAGTAACCCGCCTGCAGAGCGCAGCGAACGGGGAGATGTGTGCTGGAGTAGCAGTGCTGCACGATACTCTGTCTGCTCCACATTTACATTTTACATAGGCGATCATTATAACGTTTCCTTCATTTCGTACTAAACTTGATGCGCTCTGTTATTGACAATTACATAGCATATTTACCCTCCATAGACAGAAGTTATGTGAAAGATTCGTGAACTTCTCATACCTCAGGCTCCCACAAACTTCTTTCAAACCTTACATCCCTCATTTCTGCTTGAACCACCCACAGATTGCCCCTGGTTACATCACCAAGCAAAATGACAACTGTATTAATACGCAGAAATGCACCGACTGACAGCTGTCATAATTTGACAGTTCTGATCCCACGCTGCACAAAAACATCATTTCTATTCACTCCACACTACATGTGTGCTCACAGAAATTCAGACAACCTGCATAATGCTGCTTTTATAGGGTACTCTGGTCGCACGGGTAATGATGGCGGACGAACACCTTATTGTGGTCTTACACCACTAGTCGCTGTCTTCTATCAATAAGCCGCTTCTCTGTTCAGGACAAGCAACACCCGTCAGAAAGGTACAATACTGAAATGTCATCGAACTTAAGGAATTGTTCGATCACGCGTAGGTGTTCCTTCTACTGATGGCCGGCCATTTATAGGTGCTGCAGCAGCTGACTGCGAGATCGGGTTGGTCATTTTTAATATTTGTTTACACATATCTCAGTAAGAGCCACTTATGCCAACAAGCAGCCGCGCGAGATGACCACTCTGTCCAGATTTTGTCCGGTCAGCGGCCTTCATGTCGAGCCAGCGAGTGCGGCCAAGTCAGACGCCAAGTCCAACTGTGGGCACCCGCTGCACTAATAATAAAATAAGCATTAGTGACGTGCTCGTTTATGAGTACTAAGCTTCGGCTTCCCGCGAGGCGTCGATTCCCTGAGGACCGAACCCAGAGCAAAACCGCTAAGGCCGACGTGGCTGTAAACTCGACATCGCTCTCTGAGTGCTGATGACCAAGATGTATAAATACGACTTAGAAACCAATACAATCTACGTGAACACTTGAGAAGGTGGTCAACACGACCTCAAGCAGATAAAGACCGAAAGCGCCATCGGCTATCTTCGACCACGCTGGACACTTAATCGGTCGTGTAATTGACGCAATCCATTTGCTGGTGCGCTCATGATTCGTTTCCCCGTCTAAGCCTGCTATATAAATGCATGAGTATCGGCCCGTAGCCACCATACGCGGTGATTCGACGTTGTCAACGAACAACTATCATGCGTTAGTAGCCGTATGTCTGTCACCATAAACATCTAATTCGTGTTCAAATGGACTTGTTTGTCTGGATGCTGAAACACATGCTTCAAATAATCTGTCTCGCGACAACGCGTGTGACACAATACACGTGCTTTAACTAATGTGTCTCGCGACAACACGTGGGAAGCCGCGGGAACGACAGTTGGATAGTTATTACAACCAAATGACAGTCATCATTAAATAAAAACATAATTTATCTTTTTTAAAGAGGAAACATTCGTTGGAAGCGTGAAACGTTGTGACGTAAGTTGTGTGTGGACAGCGAGGTCTAGTATTTGAAATTGTGGAGCTTCCCTTAGTGACAACGCGTGCCGTTTTTATTGTATAATCTACTTTGCTCCTTGACATTACGGCGATGTAAACCGGACATTAAAATGGCCTCGCTCCAACCCACGTGTCGCCCCCTATCAACAACTGCGTTCGCCTCTGATGGCTCAATGAACACGCGCCATACGACGACATCCGCTCAATATGCAAATGGGTCACAAAGCTGAGATTAAGAAGCACTTACGATATCGTTCATGTGCTGAGGCGATATTCCCGACCGTAAGTCCAATCTCCTTCGTGTAAGTAACCACGCAGTTCGTGAGGACATAGCATGCCTTGCGTCGTCACCTTACGACGTTACCTCACGCCGTCACCTTTCGACGTCACCTCACGACGTCACCTCACGTCGTCACCTTACGCTGTCACCTCACGCCGTCACCTTACGTCATCACCTCACGCCGTCACCTTACGATGTCACTTCACGCCGTCACCTTACGATGTCACTTCACGCCGTCACCTTACGACGTCACCTCACTCCGTCATCTTACGCCGTCACCTCACGCCGTAACCTCACGCCGTAACCTCACGCCGTCACCTTACGCCGTCACCTTACGCCATCACATCACGCCGTCAACTTACGCCGTCACCTTACGCCGTCATCTCACGCCGCCAACATACGCCGTCACCTTACGCCGTCACCTCACGCCGTCACCTCACGCCGTCACCTTACGCCGTTACCTTACGCCGTCACCTCTCGCCGTCACCTCACGCCGCCAACATACGCCGTCACCTCACGCCGTCACCTTACGCCGTCACCTTACGATATCACCTAACGCCGTCACCTCACGCTGTCTGTGCCCCGAACGACCGCTGTGCTTTGTAGTCCGTGTTGCCCGCAAGACGCCGCTAGAATGCGACGGCTTTGCCGAAGAACGGGAGGCGACGATCCACCGGCACCGAGTGTCCCGCGCACGTGCCGCGGCCAGAACGTCAATCAGAGCAAGTGGGCACCGGTGTCCCGCCGGCGGTCACCACGAAACTCCATCGGGCGTTATTGGGTTAACGCGGCGTTTTATGGTCGCTGGAACACGCCAATCACCGGCCGGCGCCGCACACCAATGATGCCGGATTTGATTAGCCGAAAATTCCTTTTTTGCTCTATTTAACACGTCCCCGTCGTCTTGTTTCTGCCATACGTGCAAGGCATGTGTGTCTGATTGGCTGGCGGCGACTGCCCGTGTCGTTGTTTAGTGAACTCGTTGTGCAACATTACGCCAACACACATGCCATAAGCCGCACGAATTCTGTCAAAACACCACATTCAGCTTCTCCAAAGTTATGATTTCCTTGCGCTATCAAAATCACATTATTGCCTCACAACTACAATAACCGTTATTCGCAGCATGATTGACAATTCTGCATTAATAATCCGGTGTTATTGTCAGCGTGAGCGTTTCACCTTATCTCGCCTACAGCGAATGTCATCTGTCCAGATCGTGGCCACTCCGGCGCATGCGCAGACCATGACGGAGCGCAATGAGCGTCCGGTCAATGGTCGTGTTTACAGGTCTACCGAGTTAGCGTCAGATATCATTAAAAGCCCGTAGATCAGGCGCGATGTATTGCCGAGGTTTGACAGTCTAGTTATTCTGACGTGCGTCATCAGCAAGGTCGGGCTTCAAGCAACGATCGTCCGACGATACGTCCGATTCAATGAAGATCTTGGCCGTGGGTCTCCTAGATGTTAATTAGGATGAGGACTGTGTTTCTCCACAGACGGAGACAACATGAACGCCGCATACAGAATCAAACTTGCTGCGCCTGAAGACTACGAAGCCCAAAACCGACGCCACGTAGAAAAAGCTTAGGCAATCTCAATCTCAAAATCGATAAACACGCAATGTAGTTAAAGTTGTCTGCAAATGCCACGGATCGATGAGTTAGGAAGTTAAACAGGATCAAGCACGGATATACTTCAACGATTGCGATCAACACAAATATAAAGAGAAAGAAAGCCTTATATTTCAGAAAGTACGCGTTTACAATCCTGGTTTGTTTGAATTTCAGAAAGATTCTCGATCGACGGGACTAGAATTCTGGTAAAGGGGAGGAAAGAAACCAGAGAGAACAAAAAATCATGTTCTGAATAGAACCCGTTCAACATATATAGATAGATAACCGTTCTCGTGAAGTAAACACCCGGACGAATGGATTAGAAACCGGATCAGTTGCAGTAGAATCCCCGGCAGTGGTAGCAGAATTACTGTTCGTGGCGCTGGAAATTCGGCCAGTTCTTTCTTCCGCCATGAGAGAGAGAGAGAGAGAGAGAGAGAGAGAGAGAGAGAGAGAGGGTGATTGGAGAGAAGGAGGGAGGGGTGGCAGATGGAGAGAGAGAGAGAGAGAGAGAGAGAGAGAGAGAGAGAGAGAGAAAGATACTATGAAGCAAATTACGCTTGTTCGTCCAGAAACTGACCTGGCATTGAAAGGCCAAGCTGAACGGTCTGTGCGCGCACGTCACGTTACGTGTAATAACACTTGCGTGTTTGACGCGTCGCGAACGATTACAAGGAGCGAACCTTGGTATTGTGAATGTCACAAATGCACTTAGTGCGTTGTCACGAACATCATCGTTTCACTCAGTGCCCTCTCATGAACCTTATCGTCTTACTCAGTGCCCTCTCATGAACCTCATCGCCTCACTCAGTGACCTCTCGTGAACCTCATCGCCTCACTCAGTGATCTGTCATGAACCTCATCGCCTTACTCAGTGACCTCTTGTGAACCTCATCGCGTCGCTCAGTGACTTCTCATGAACCTCATCACCTCACTCAATGACCTCTCATGAATCTTATCTCTTACTCAGTGACCTCTCGTGAACCTCATCGCCTCACTCAGTGACCTCTCATGAACCTCATCACCTCACTCAATGACCTCTCATGAACCTCATCGCCTCGCTCAGTGTCCCGTCGCAACCACCATCGTCATAATACACCGGGAATAAACCGAAAGACAAGTCCGGATATATGTCACGACCTGAACCAAAGCCCTTAACTGTGTTCACGAATTTACAAAGTGCTTTAATATCCTGTCCATTTGTCGTATCAACGAGATCGATTTGTGGAAATTGGATAGGTTGATCGAAAGCTAACTTAATTTTAGAATAAGGTAATCCAGGCAGTAACTGGCGTACAACGTAGAATCCTCATTAAGACAGCTACGCTAAGACAACAGTGCACCTGTTCCACGCCATTAATTATTTACAATGTTACACACACTAAAAAGACCGTAATCTTGCATCTAATCTTCAGGCTAAAATAGATTTCCCGGAAGCACAGATGACGGAGTTGATAACGCCCAGATCCACAGAAACCTCGCGGTGCGGCTAAATTCAATTTCTTTAGAATCTGCTGCTGATCATTTTCACCTTTAACTAAATCTTATGTTGATGAGCGCGCGGTCACCGACATCCACGACAGAAGGGAGAGGTTGTCAACTCGGTTGAATGGTGGGATTATTGCAGCTGCGGTGAACCGCTTGTTAAAAGGATCTGTCGTTGTCACCTATGACGTAATTAGCCCTGTCTCGCACCACACGTACCAGATGGGTTTTAAGACCGAACTTAGCCACCATGATAGGTTATGTATTGTAAGCAATGACTATCGTTAAAAAATTCGGCAAAGACAATGTATTCCTGATATATCTATCTAAATGTTAATTAAAGAAAAATAATATAATATTAATATAACTTTACCAAACAAGCTTGACTGGTGTATACTTGTACTTCTGGATGTAGTTTGCCTGATGTTGGTGCTATGATTGAATGACTGTAAATTGATCTGATGATTGCAACTGAGACCGGCCCGGTGGTTGGTATTTAAACACCATGGCTCGGCCGAACGTTTCTTTGCTTGTCGTTCGTATTGCAATAGTTCATTTACTACTGGTTTCTTTTTCAAAACGTTTTGGGTATAGTTTTACGATATAGTTATTGACGTTCGGAAAAATTACTAGCTATATTACACTAGCTATTAACAGATGCTGGTCTTTATTAAAGGTCCGCTGTGAGGACGGTTAGTGGCTGCTAAACGACGATTGGTCGTTATTAAAAAGAGTTTTGGTTGTTCTTAAAGCACTGGTAGTCGTTATCTCGGTATTTAAAGGATTATTCTGTTTCAATGACTGTTGCTAAGATAATGACGATTGGACGTTGTTAAAGACGCTGTTAAAACTTGATGGTTGTTGATAATATTGTGAAAGACAGTTAAACCAAGACGATTATTCTTTTTAGTTAAACTTTTATTCGGTTTGGTTAAACGTCGTAAGTGTTTTTATTTATTTTGAATTGTTACTTTAAAAAATCTAATGGTTGATGTTAAATAGTTGACTTGTTAGTACAGATATTTGCTCCGTATCATGAACTAAATATACAAAATAAGTAATCTATAAAAGCACATTTTGATAGCTTAATCTGTGATGCCGATTGGTTATAATAGAAAAGTTGTATTTAGTAGTTACTTCAGGTTATGTATGAAATGCAATACTAGACAAATTCCGAATAAATTACAACATAATCTATACAAGTTACTGCGCGCCAATACTGTTTACGTAACCCGCTCCATGGCTCGTCGCGATGCAGTGCAACCTTTGTGACGTCATTTCCGGATGTGTCAGCGCTCTGGGACTACTGTGGTCTGTACTGCTTGGCCACGCACTGGAATTGTTTCGGCCCTGTTTGTACAAACATTGACATCGGGCTCTGGTACAACTGGAGTGTCTCACGACGTGAATCGGTGTCGCATCTGGGATAAGGACACCCCAGGGACAACATATGCGGCCGGCAATGGTACGGGTGAAGTTATCGTGGACTTCGGACGTGTCAAACTCGACGTGAAATGTGGCGTGCTTAAACGCATCAAACGCACTCCATATGTTCGGCTGAACCGGATAAATAAGCTGTGCGGACCGAATACACGGGTAACTCGATAATGTGTGTAGTCGGCGCGTGCAAACGAGTTTATTGCTGCACGTTCGTTTTAAACGGACTCAGGTGACGCGTGGGCGGAAGTTCGGTACGAAATGGCGCGCGCATGCGCAACACGTGTCTGTGGTAAGCACACGATCTGCCACAAATAGTTCGTGCATACTCTGTTACCAAACGGTAACCTTAGAGAGGCTATCAATGTCAAACTGAAGTCAATATGAAATGTAACGTCTTATTGCCCCGTGGGTTCTTTTGTTGGGCGTCGACGAGTCACGCGCAGGAGGCACGGATCAGTGCAGACGTTAGACGGCTCAGTGGCCTGCTTCGCCGTAGATCATTCAACCACATAAACCTGCACCTGGTTATGAACAGCTCTCGGATGGTGTTTATTGGATAGTTTCACGCATTGGTTATTGAATTAGTTAACATTTCCCAGGGAAGTTGAGTCGAACAGTAATGAATAAGTCGGGTCGGGTAAGAACGTTATCGTAAATACATCACAAGTTATAAATTGGCTGCTTTAGTTATGTATCTATGTATATATATATATATATATATATATATATATATATATATATATAATTATTATTACGTATTTAACCAGATAGCCAACTAAGTAGCTCCATGCAGAGTATAGTAAGCGGATCAATTTGTTAAATTTTTGTATGTATGTGTGCGTGCGTACGGGCGTGTGTCTTGTCTGAGTAAACATGCCAAAAAAAGCATATTTATTTTAGTGTGTGCGTATAGTTGTATGCAATTATGCATGCATGTATGCAATAATACCTGTATGCTCACTTGCGAACGTGCAGGCATGTATGTACACCACAACAACTGTTCGTGGCCAACACACTTTCAGGTGCCTACCTACATACGTTGATGAGTATTCATGTACCGTTTTTGTGGTGGTCTTCGTTTCCTTCCGTCTTTTACTCTTCTTGTTTATCGTCCAGTTGTCGTCTCAGTCCCAGCCGTCGGCGACATCACCCTCCACACCGCGCGGGTAATCCTAGCTCTTGAGAGTTCTGTGGCGCTCATTTCACATCGTGTTGACCGACTATCAATTAGTTTTATTCGCTGGCGTCCTTTTGATCTCTTCCTTTCAAACTTGCCATTGTCAGTAGATGGGCTAACCTTTTCTTTCTCACGATATCTCTCATACATCGTACCTGTTCTGATTGTGTAGACATGTTTCTTTCGTAGTTGGCTAAGGACTTCTTCATTGCTTTTCTTTTCAATCTTTTTGTGGAACTGGGTTCGATGGTTTTCTGTGAGCGTTGCATAGCTGATAAGGTTTCACGACCTTAGAGCAATATGGATTCGACGTAACATTGTAAAACATGTTTTCTCTCTTCAAGTGAAATCTAGTGATTGTTAGATTGTGTTTCATGTTATAAAAAAAACTGATTTGGCCTGCGCATTTCTTCTCTTTATATCGACGTTCCATTGGCCGTGATATGTCATCAGGGATCCATTATAATTAAATGTTTGCATGATTGCCACATGCTTCTACGTTGCATGTTGGAATGTAAATTTCTTTTTTGAGTACGGCGTGTAAAATATTTTTAGCACGAGTGCTATGCGTGGTTTGTGTGGCCATATTGTTGGACATTTCGCTGTTTCGCTGTGGTCAAGCTTGGTTCTTGGTGTCAATCGTCTTCCGTGATTGATGGTCATTTTATATGATGACATTCGATGGCGTTGCATCAATACATTATAATGTCACCGAATCCTAAAGCACCAATGAATCTGCAAATACTCCTATTCGTTTTGGGCGATTTCCAATCGCAAATCTAGACAAGGATTTTTTTGTCACCTGCCAGTGTACGCGCTCGTGCGTGTGTGCGTGCGTGCGTGCGTGCGTGTGTGTGCGTGCGTGTGTGTGTGTTCAGCTTTGCATAGCCACTACTGGCGTCGCAACAACAATTAATTAAATTCCTTTACCGACATATCCCTACGGCGGGGACAAACGACGTTGCTTCGCGGAAGAAATAAATGTCATTGGAACGTAACTGTAGCCAAAGCTATCGCCAGTCGACGTGTAATTGCGTCTCGAACATCACCTTTAATGTCATCGAAATGCTACAAGGAGGTTACTCGAACTAATGTGCGACCATTGACGTCGATCGGGCCTTTCTTTCGCACCCGTTCGACAGACCGGGTGTGACTGGGCTCCTAATAGCGGAACCAGACATGACAACTTCCGGTCCCCTGACACGTCACGATGCCGTATTGGCGCTACCGTCGCGGAGGATCAAAAGCGAAAGAAGATCCATCGGCCAGCGGAACGTCTGACGAATCACACAATTACGAAAATTATACCGCAACCTTTGTTCAAACAAAACGGGGACGTGTGTTTAGGTGCCATCCTATTAGTTGATTTGGAAAGTCTGTCTCCGTGTCGGAGTCTGACTGCTTCTTCGCAACCAATCATTCGCCGAGGCGTCACACGTGGTCGTCTTGAAGCATTAATGGGTTTCATTCGATGCCAACAATGTTTACGAACACCCAAGTACAGCGAGATAATTTTACATTGTGATGTACAGTCCCGTGGCACACATTCTATCAGTGACATATATTGTCCGTCTGCAGATATGCAATGACCGACCATTGTTAGAGTAATTGGCAAGCTGCAAACGTTTACTATAAATCCTTATTGCAGAAATGTACGAGAACATTATAAAGGTATTTGTGTTTCGGAGACCGATTGATCTCGCGGCGGATTGCACTGACTGAGGTCATTCAATCAGCTTCGTGTCGTCTACATCACGTTTTATCGCCCAGCATCAGTCGTGGCCGTTTCGCTGAAAGAAATCAGCGGCAAGTCGTTAACAACGACGTAGGCGGCAGTACGGATAAGTCAAACCCAGCCAACCAGTCGGGCCTGGTAATTAAACTCTGGTAAGTAGACTAATGACCACTTTACACCTCACGCAGAAACAGATCCTCGAGAAAACAGAGACGAGGATGTTGAGAAGAACCCAACTTCTTAAAGACCTCCAATGGCACACCCTCCAAACAAGAAGAAAAATTAAAAGACCTAGCATAATATACAAGATGGAACATAACCTTATAGATATCCCGCTAGATCACTATATCCAACACAACACTAGATCCTCACGTAAACATGACAGTCAGTTCTTGCAAATTAGACACTCTGCAAACATATTTGGAAACAGCTTCTTCCCAACCACAATTAAAGAATGGAATTCTCTGCCCCCAAACACTGTCTCAAGTAAATCACTAAACTCGTTTCCAAAAAATATTATCCAACATTTTAACAATTAAGTGAAACGACCCACCATGCGCACTGGCGTGATGTGTCCCCAGAACATTTTGCCAGTAACAGATACAGATACTGAAGAATAAAGGAGTAACAAGGAGTAGACAAAGTAAAGAGTGTGGACATCAGAAAGGAGTTAGGAGTGAATAGCATATAAGAGCAAGTCAGAGAGATGAGACTACACTAGTATGGACATATGCAGAGAATGAAAGAGAACAACGACGTGAGAGCAGTTGGTGACATGAGAGTGCCAGTAAAAAGACCAAGGGGGAGTCGAAGAGGGAGATGGATGGATGGCGTCCGACGGGACATGCAGGAACTGTGGATCACTCCGGAGGATGCCCAGGACAGAACATTCTAGAAATCAAGAATTCGGGCCGCTGACCCGACCTGGTGGGAGAAGAAGAAGAAGAAGAAGAAGAAGAAGAAGAAAAAAGAGGAAGAGGAAGAGGAAGAGGAAGGGAAAGGGAAAGGGGAAGGGGAAGGGGAAGGGGAAGGGGAAGGGGAAGGGGAAGGGGAAGGGGAAGGGGAAGGGGAAGGGGAAGGGGAAGGGGAAGGGGAAGGGGAAGGGGAAGGGGAAGGGGAAGGGGAAGGGGAAGGGGAAGGGGAAGGGGAAGGGGAAGGGGAAGGGGAAGGGGAAGGGGAAGGGGAAGGGGAAGGGGAAGGGGAAGGGGAAGGGGAAGGGGAAGGGGAAGAGGAAGAGGAAGAGGAAGAGGAAGAGGAAGAGGAAGAGGAAGAGGAAGAGGAAGAGGAAGAGGAAGAGGAAGAGGAAGAGGAAGAGGAAGAGGAAGAGGAAGAGGAAGAGGAAGAGGAAGAGGAAGAGGTAGAATCAAATCTTGCACAGCGGTTATCTCAGCGGTTATCTTTATATTAAATATTTTTATTTGAAACTTGTTTCAACTAGTCATTCATGCGGGCGCAAATTATGAAATGCCAAACATGTTGACGTGAAGGACGAATATCACCCGCCGAAGGCTGAATCACGTCTGGCAATAAACGCGCATTGTCAATAAATGCAAATAATGACCGTTTTAAATGCATCACCAGTTGCTAAATCGGAGATCAGTGTCCAGGGAAGCGAATGAACATCGATTGAGGCATGTAAACAGTAAACATCTGGGAGCCGACGTGGCCATGTTGTCCCAAACATTATCGTATTAAATTAATACCCTACAGCTGATTAAAAGACAAGTTAACCAGCGTCATCTGACCACCCTCGCGATCGTTATCTTCGATCTACGCACGCGCTAAGTCCTTGCCAACGAACATCGCGACACAACCACTAAGTGTGCGAGTATGCCTCAGAGATTCGTAGATCGCGCAATTCCACCGATTACGCATTAGTCGTTGACGACCTTTCAAAATCGACTTAACTAAAACGCGCGGTGTGTCGCTGAGCGATGAGTCTCATCTCGTCATTGACGGTGGATTATGCGGACTGTACGGACTATACGGAATGTACGAACTATACGGACTATACGGACTGTATGGACTATACGGACTATACGACCTGTATGGACTATACGAACTGTACGGACTGTATGGACTATGCTGACTATATACGGACTGTACGGACTATACGGACTATACGGACTATATGGACTATATATACTATACGGACTGTACGGACTATACGGATTGTACGGACTATACAGACTATACGGATTGTATGCACTAAACGGACTGTACGGACTATACGGACTGTACGGACAATACGGACTGTAGGACTATACGGCCTGTACGGACTGTCCGGCCTGTACGGACTGTCCGGCCTGTACGGACTGTACGGACTGTCCGGCCTGTACGGACTTTCCGGCCTGTACGGCCTGTACGGACTGTACGGACTGTACGGACTGTCCGGCCTGTACGGACTGTACGGACTGTACGGACTGTACGGACTGTCCGGCCTGTACGGACTGTACGGACTGTACGAACTGTCCGGCCTGTAGGGACTGTCCGGCCTGTACGGACTGTACGGACTGTACGGACTGTACGGACTGTCCGGCCTGTACGGACTGTACGGACTGTACGAACTGTCCGGCCTGTAGGGACTGTCCGGCCTGTACGGACTGTACGGACTGTACGGACTGTCCGGCCTGTGCGGACTGTACGGACTGTCCGGCCTGTACGGACTATACTGTATACGGCTGCACCAACCACTGACAACACGTCCCACGACAGACACGGACAGACGCAATTTGGAAAGTTGTGTTAGCGGCTATTTAACTTATTACATTAGTTATGTCCACGTCGTTGCTCATCATAAGGTCAACTAATATATAATACTTTATCTCAGCTTACGTATGTTTAATAGTTTTGTTTTATGTAGTCTTAGCAAGTTTGATGACGTTAAATTTTCATTGATCACATTTTGGTGTCTATATTAATCAATCTTAGCGTTTTAGACACATTGTTAACGTCATTGAGTGTAAAATTATTCTAGAAATGAGTTTTTAAGTGTGGCTGACCGAATGTAGTAGATAACTGAGGTACATATGTTAACGACAGGCGGTACATCATCGGCATTAAGGCCTAGAGATAACCAAGTGATGTAATTGATCTGTTGTTCTCTGCGTACACAGCTCCTATCGGTGATATTATTAGGAGGCACAATCTCGGCTTCCACCTATACGCTGATGATACCCAGCTATACAACAAATTTGAGATGACACAAATTAACAGATCCTTGTCATTACGCCGAATTGGGCAATGCTTAAAAGATGTTCGTGCATGGATGGGCGACAATCAGCTAAAGGTGAATGACGACAAAACGGTCGCACTTGTGCTATCATCACGCAACAATCGAGCGAACCACAACATCACCGTGATCAAAATTGGCGACTGCGACATAACGCCAAGTCCTACTGGCAGAAACATCGGCGTTATATTTGACACAGAAATGTCAATGGTCAGCCATGCTTAACATGTCTGTTGTACATCATACTACCATCTAAGGAACATCGCGTTGATCCGACCATGTCTCACCCAGAAAGCCGCCGTCCGCGTTGTATAGTCTCTTGTCATATCGAGAATTGAATACGCGAACTGTCTCCTGTATGATCTCCCACAGTGCTTAATATCTAAGCTACAAAGAGTCCAAAACGCTGCCGCTAGCCTAGTGGTCCGCTGCCACAGATGCGAACATATTACACCAGTTCTCATGTAACTGCACTGGCTCCTGGTGAAACAACGAGTTCAGTACTCAATCCTGCTACTGGTGTTTCGTGCGCAACATCGACTGGCGCCACCTTACATCACCGACCTGCTTGAATAAAGAGCTACGAGAGTGTTACGCTCAACCACGAACAATGACTTCTACGTGCCGCCATCTCGCAGCCGATACGGTGATATAATTTTTTCAATAGCTGGTCCACGACTGTGGAACTCTCTCCCTGCTGAGATGAAGAAAACCTGTTGCCTTGTGACTTAATCGTTGCAACTGCACACACACGCACGCACGCACGCACGCACGCACGCACGCACGCACGCGCGCGCGCGTGCGCGCTCTCGTGTGTGCGTGCGCGCGTGCGTACGTGCGTGCGTACGTGTGTATAATGTATGTGTATGAGTGTGTGTGTATATACACACACAAGCAGGAAGTGTAGCGAGCGCCCCCTGGAGGGGACCTGCGCGCCACCAAGTGTGCATTTCATCCGTGTGGTCAGTCGCCTGACAGTGACGTCAATTGAGCTTAATTAAGTTGTCCAGCGGAACCATTTAGGCAGTGTCCAGCATACACGTCGTGCTGCTGGCGTGACAGGAGTCGCTGATGTCAACGTGGCTTGGTTGTTCTTTCTTACTGTCCCCGACTGCACAATTCTATTTACGAGCAAGACAACAATTCAATTATTGCCACGCCCGGCAGACTGTGTTGTATTGATCCGTGGTTCTCTCCTCTCCGACAAGCGACGGCGTTATGAAAATAAATCATAAATAAAGCAACTCCCGTGGGGTTATTGAATCTACAAATTACACAATTCTGTTTTGTTGTGATTCTGCCAGCGCTCAGCAATATTCAACCGTCACGTGACTGTTTTCTGACACTGTAAACGTGTGTTGTGTTGTCTGATGTTTACTTGTATATGTTTGTTTGTATGTTTTTAAACATCGTTTCCGTGTCCATGTTCTCACTAATATTCCTCTCACTGGTCCCCTGTCTCGCAGGTGTGTGTGTGTGTGTTTGTTTGTTTGTGCGTGCGTGTGCGTGTGTGTGTTTGTGTGTGTTTGTGTGTGTTTGTTTGTGTTTGTGTGTGTTTAAGTGTATTTGAGTGTGTTTGTGTGTGTTTGTGTGTGCGTGTGCGTGTGCGTGTGCGTGTGCGTGTGCGTGTGTGTGTGTTTGTGTGTGTTTGTGTTTGTGTGTGTTTAAGTGTGTTTTAGTGTGTTTGTGTGTATTTGTGTGTGAGTGTGTCTGTGTTGTGTATGTTTGTGTGTGTGTTTGTGTGTATATGTTTGTGTATGTGTGTTTGTGTGTTTGTGTGTTTATTTGTTTGTTTGTTTGTTTGTTTGTGTGTGTGTGTGTGTGTGTGTGTGTGTGTGTGTGTGTGTGTGTGTGTGTGTGTGTGTGTGTGTGTGTGTATTTGTGTGTGTGTTTGTGTGTATGTGCTATACATAAAGTAGAATGTAATAGATTGTCCCATACGAATTAATTACATGTGTTTTCCTTTAATCCGAATTGGACAGCATTTTTGTCGCGGGGGTCCTGTTCTATAAATTGTATGGAACTATTTTAGACACATATTTTTGAAGAACAGCGTTGTATAGCATGCACAAGCCGCGACTGAGCACCCGGCCTAAGCTGTCTCCACAATATAATTGACAATCGTCTGAAGATTCAAATATCGGTGGCGTTCAAGATCATCATAAAACTGTCGTCTTAATAAGGTCACGGGACGACCCGAGTAAACACATTAACTCACAAATTCGGTGGTCAACATTCTACACGAGTTGATTATGTTTAGGAAATCAGTTGTAAGGGACAACTGTTGGCCTAACATAAACCCTTGTTATGTTCGAAACATATAGTATATGACGATAATTAAGGAACAAAAACTAGTCTGTCGAATTTTTCTCAGACGCTACACGAGTCGCCCATAAAAGGATTGAACGACTCGGTTTAATGGTTAATATTTCATGATTTGACGGTCAGAATAGCTGTTATAATATTTGCATCCAGCAGATGTTGCGAATGCTTCTATTGTGTCGCGTGACACATTGCCTCTTTAACGACGAAACTCGTGCATGTTTTTCTTATAAAATATCTACATGCATAAATGCCAGGGCAACCACAGCTCGACTGAACACACAGATCCACCTATCAACTCGACGTCCACGTACAACGTGCCAAAGCTGATTGTCACATACGAGTCAATTATATGACACTAACAAGACGCCCACACTGTCTGTGTTCACCGAGCATGCGTCAGCAGTACTTCCGGCAGCGGTCGCTGTCTGACGGGATCTTATCAGACTGTACGGACTGCACGGACTACACTGTATGTTGACAACACGTCCCATGCCATACACGGACAGAAGCACAGATTGGACAGTTGTGTTAGCGGCTATTTAACTTAATAAATCACTTGAATCCACGTCGTTGCTCATCATAAGTCAACTATATCAGTAAAACTTGATCTCAGCTAACGTATCATTAATAGTTTTGCTTTATGTAGTCTTAGCAAATTTGATGACGTTATATTTTCATTGATCACATTTTGGTGGCTATATGAATAAATCTTAGCATTTTAGACACATTGTTAACGTCATTGAGTGTAATGTTATTCTGGAAATGAGTTTTAAGTGTAGCTGACCGAATGTAGTAGATAACTGAGGTACAGATGTTAACGACAGACGGTTCATCATCGGCCTTAAGGCCTAGGGATAAATAAGTGATGTAATTGATCTTAAAACATGAGAGCAGAAAGACGCTGTCACAGGACCTAAGGTGTAATAATAGAGAAGAAATATCACTGGTCCTAAGACTTGTGAATAGAGAAATGACGTATGCAGAGAACCAACTCATCTCCGTAGCAACACGGAGCAAAGCGAATACAGCTTACGAACAGTTACGATGCAGCTCCTGTTTAATGCAATTTAAAAGAAGCGTGGACTCGGTTGTAAAAATCCGTTTTACTGGCGCGTCTCTGTTTTGCATTCCGAGAAAGTTGAAGAACTCTTGACGCGTAATTACGTTGGCCGTGCGCGCGCTGTGACGTGTATCGCAATACCCGATAGTTCGCTATTTGACACGATTACCAGTTGAACACGTCGCCGTGGCGGTGGCTGTAATGAAATAATCGTAAGAATAGTTATTACTACACTGCATTCCTCCGCGTCGGCTCTACCGGTGGGTCCGTGCCCTGCAATGTATCACGTGACCAGCCCACCATCTGCGTCGAGCGCCGTGGCACTGTGGTTGAAGCATCCGACTCTCATTCGAGTAAAACCGGATTTTGGTTCCCGTTCTGCTGTGTTGAACTTTGGGAAAGGTCGTTCACTCTACGTTGCTCTAGTTCTCTCAGCTGGATATATACCGTGGTGTATATTTGTCTTACGCAGTTTAGACTTCGCGCATTAAATGCAGTATGGCTGAATGCTTCACACAAGTTGAGACGGTGTTTGTTTGAACCGGTCTGTAAATGAGTAAATGGTAAAGCGCTCGGGAGAGTCAATGGGCATGTTTACACGTACTACGTCGCCATTGCTATACTTTTATGTATACAAGGCCAACTAACAAATGCAACACATATATAATGTCAATGCATGGATGCGCCTGTTAATAATAACTTTATATCGAAGATGAATGATTTCGTACACAAAATCTGCCAAAATGTAACTGGTTAGACTTCCTGCTTTCTGAGTGCAAGACAAGACTGGGCTGTCGACCATGTGCTGAAACAGAGTGTATAGATTACTGTAGACTAGACATTTCCCTTTCATATTAATGTTCCACGAAGAACTGTTGTTTATATACCGACATTTCTTGGCTATCTGCAAAGCTTCATTAGTCACGGTTAACTATGGCATTCTGCCTCATTGGTTAATATCGTACGCTGAGTAACGCATTTGTGTTACATTTTCACAAGAATGATTATTATGTTATCGTCTATTGACCAAGTAACTGTAAAAGGCAATACAGAATATGTGTTTGAAAATACCTGCTCAGCATTAGAACCAATATACTTATATTGGTTAATTAAATTTATGCAATTTTTCTTAATAATGATTTCATATAACTGTGTAAATACCGTCCGCGACTGATAGACGGACCAGTCACAAGCGACATGTGGCGTGGATGGCCGCATTGAAGGCACTACGAACATTGAAACGTCGCACACGCCTCATATGAGTAAATAACCCGCAATTTCCACACATCCGCCGTGTGCATTACACCAGGCTATTTCTAGCGAAGCTCTATGTACAAAGGCATTCTAAAATTGCATCCTGTGAAATTCAACTGCCAACGTTGGCAGCAGGCAACAAGAGTAGACGCTCCGTCCAGCCACAGACGCACGACACAATACGGGCGTGTGTAACCTATACCATTCTTCTTTGTAACTGTACCTCGTGCTTTCCCAGTTAGTTTGTATTTTTGTGTGCAATTTGACACGTTATGTTGTCAGCAACTTTGCATTAAATAAATACAAAATGTCGATCGTGACTTGGATGTTGTGCCAATGGAATAGACGCCGTGTATTTGTTATGGCCCCCACCCCGCCGGACAAATGGTAAGTACCTGAAATTAACCTTTCAAATTAACCAATCAAAATAAAAAATGACACGAAATACAACTGAAGTACCTTCTACTGTAATCTCCATCTTAACATTAACCGAACATACATTTCCTGTAGTGTAAAGTGTATTTGAAACATTTGGTTTACTCCAGTCCAGGGTGACCCTATTTTTACAATGGTCACCGTATACACTTTCGACTGTAATATGTCGGGGTGGGGGGTGGGGGGTGGGGTGGAGGGTCAAATGTCAAAACTCCCTATATCACTGGACATCGACAATCTCCGTCAAATGCTAAATAGCCAATGGTTTGGAAGCATTTTTGTGTTTTTGACAAGTTCACAATCTTTCTCTCGGTTTCGTTTCTCACTGACCGGACGTGATGATTGTGCCACACTCTGGTTGAATGTCAGACGCATAGATGACATTTTGGCCAGGAGAGCGTCGCATTTATGCTGCTGAAGAAATTCTGGGGCTGAAAACTGCAATACACATGAAGATCCGGCTGTTTAACAACCTGCACCATTGTCAACAACAACCTGCACCACTGTCAACAACAACCTGCACTACTGTCAACAACAACCTGCACCATTGTCAACAACAACCTGCACCACTGTCAACAACAACCTGCACCACTGTCAACAACAACCTGCACCACTGTCAACAACAACCTGCATCATTGTCAACAACAACCTGCACCACTGTCTAAAACAACCTGCACCACTGTCAACAACAACCTGCACCACTGTCAACAACAACCTGCACCACTGTCATCAACAACGTGCACCACTGTCAAAAAAGCGAAGAACTCTATCGACAACTGGCAACGATCAGCTGGCCAGACACAACCGGAAACCAGCGCCAAGCACCGCCAAACAAACTTGGGCATGACATCCCCATGACAAGCAGCACGGAGACCGGCTGAAGAAGAGTTGGTGAACGAGCCCTCAGAAGGACACCAGGTAATATACAGACACGACACACATGGGGCTGCCTGAGAGAAGGACCCAGGACAGGGCTGTCTTTGACGGCTTATGCCCTAGGAGGACCGGTGGACACAAGTAAGTATAAGTAGTTTACAGCGCCTACACACAGCCGCTGACAGAACTGTACATTACACGACCAGTTTACCATCTTTGCTCGCCATTGTTAATCCAAAATCAAAGCGAATCTCGTCAACAGAGGCGCCTGCGGGTTCCCAACCATCGGCAAAGCGAGGGTCGACGCGTCGTTCGGACGTTTATTTATGTTCACACCTGCCAGCGACTACTATTATTAGTGCGTTAACGGAGCGACAAAGCGAGCCGCCCCCTGATTTGGCTGGTTAAACCCGAGTAATTGGTTCGAGCGCGCGGGAAGTGAGCTCGGCCGAACGACCGACTCGGTGCTAACCGGTCTCCCAGTCACCTTCAGCTCCGGTGGCTCCAGCGGCTGACTCTGCTCGTTAACGCGCAATCGTGTTTTCTACTGCGTTTGTTCCGTAAGGGCTGACATCATCGCGGCGCTTCGCTGTGAAGTGTAACAATTAACGATCGTCTAAAGGTTAAGTTGCGTCCGAAATTGCAGGGAACGCTAAAAACAGCTATCACGACAAATAAATCCGCACTTTGTTTCATACTGTAGGCCCTAGTAACAAGGAATATTTCGTATTTGTATGTATGCAAATATTTCTGGGGAGATAAGTGGATTGGGTGCACTAACAGTGAAAGGAAACAAATACAAATACAAGCAGAAGTCGACTCGGCATCGAAGGCAATGGTCCACTGACAGAAAGGGAATACAAATTAGCGAACCTGCTTGTTAACCGCGCAAATTGTCGGTCATTCACTAATAAATAAGAGACCAGGGTAGATACCACCATTGATTTCCCCTAGACGGCCATTGAAGCGTTTCTTTGATTTCCTGCTAGGTTAATCAATCCTGACATTCCTGACACCAAGTAGCCTCCATTCGTACATATCATATATAAAATTCGTGAAAATGACATATCTCTTTCTCCTACAATCCAATCTCTAGCCTGACACCCCTCCATTTCTGTTCCAATCAGCCGGTGATTGCCCATGTTGACACCTCTAGGCTAAATTACACCTGTATGCATACGCGCCTGGTCACTGTCTGACAAATGTCATTATTTCACAGCCTTGATGCCATGCTGCACACAAAAATTCTACACAAACAGTCCTACATTCATTGATTCCTGTAATTTACAAAAACTGCACAATGCAGTTCTTTTGAGCAGGACTACTATGGGTAATGGCGTAGGACTCCATTTGGTGGTATGTCCCCACCAGATAATGTTAACACTTTACACAATGCCTTAATTCTCAAACACGCACAAAGCTTAATAATATGAAAACTGTTCGTAATGCAAAACGTTTTCAAACGTGTAAGTTTTATGATAATAATGTGTATATGCTAAAAACAGTCGGACGTCAACAAACATGTACGAGACCAAAATTAATACTGTGCCTATAAACTTTCCACATATCGGACATTCATAAACAACTACGATAGATGCAGAAACGTACGCAGTGGCTGACATTCATAATCTTAAAACGAAGGATTCGATTCAGGTTATTGTCCTTAAAAAGGATATACATCGTACAACTCATGAGCGTATCTAAAAAAATCATGTAACGAAAAGACTGTTACAAAATACAGATGGAATGCAAAATGTAACCACACAAAAAGCAAACCCGTTGGCATCAATAAAATTGATTTAACATTCTGATTGTCACAGGCACAAAACTCCTGCTGTAGCGAGGCGTTCTGGGTTTTATACAACGATATCTCCTTCGAGACGGAAGAATATGAAAATATGTTAAGAGCGAGTGACCAGATTGTCCAACAATATGCAACAAGGTGGTGTATTAAA
>OZ024862.1:36270389-36285389 GCA_964017155.1 Oasisia sp. SBJ-2009 | reverse complement strand
GGGAACACTTGGACCTGTTGTCTACCTGCGTGGTACGCACTTTACACGATCCCTCCAACGAAACATGGCTTAGTGAACGTGGTCGTTACCTTGGAGATGTTCACATGGTGCGTTCCATATATATATATATATACACAACTTAGCACCCAAGACTGTGAATATGAGTGTGAATGGGGGGGGGGGGGGGGCGGGTGTGGTGTGAGTCTGTGTATGGGGTGTGTGGTGCCGGGGGTGTATGGGGTGTGTGGTGCCGGGGGTGTATGGGGTGTGTGGTGCCGGGGGTGTATGGGGTGTGCGTGGAGGTGTATGGGGGGTGTGGTGCCGGGGGTGTATGGGGTGTGTGGTGCCGGGGGTGTATGGGGTGTGTAGTGGTGTATGGGTGTGTGGTGGCGGGGGTTTATGGGGTGTGTGTTGGCGGGGGTTTATGGGGGGGGTGTTGGCGGGGGTGTATGGGGTGTGTGTTGGCGGGGGTGTATGGGGTGTGTGGTGGCGGGGGTGTATGGGGTGTGTGGTGGCGGGGGTGTATGGGGTGTGTGGTGGCGGGGGTGTATGGGGTGTCTGGTGGCGGGGGGTGTATGGGGTGTGTGGTGGCGGGGGGTGTATGGGGTGTGTGGTGGCGGGGGTGTATGGGGTGTGTGGTGGCGGGGGGTGTATGGGGTGTGTGGTGGCGGGGGGTGTTCGCTGTTGCAAGAGACACGGCATGGCGCCAGGCTTTTCCGTTGGATCCAGGTTCATAGACGACACTTACTTCACGATCGTCATATAATTGATAAATGTCCTCGTAACAATGGCATAGAAACCGGAAGCATTGTGACATTAAAGACTGCGACAAATAAGCGAAATATGCTGCGTTTTCTGGTATTAATATCGACATCCGTGGAGGGAAGAAGTTACAGATTCCGTTCGAAAGATCCCTGCTTCCTGCGTCCTGCTCACTCAACTGAGTCGTATTGTTTTACTTGACACAAAGTTCAACCAGAACAATGACGTGCTCATCAACAAAGTAATCAGAGTTGACACTGAAACATGCGTGGTTCCGCGTGGTCTGGGACGTCGTTTTGCTTGAACAAACATCAGTTGTCTTTGTATATATGTTATGGATCCATGGTGTGTACATATATCTGGATTCATGACCTCGCCTCGTGTTGGCCGCAATCGGCCGCAGCGCACGCACGGATCAATGGAACAGAACAAGACAACGTCAAGACCCAATGACGTGGAAAGTGAACAAACAGGTGACGCTGGGTAAAACATTCACACTGACACTAGCTACAGTTCAGCTCGTTCAAAGGACACCTCACTTAACTCTGACACGATGATGAAGAGCAGAGTTAGAAGTTACAAGTAATTAAATCCCCACAAGATGAGCCTGCGGTGATAATTAGTCGGAACTCATCGCCATCACAGGTACATGGTCGCTGCGGTTATCTCCACCATAATGGGACGAGTGGGGCAAAGAATAATCTAATTTTACATCGCCGTCGACCACGTGAGCAGAACATTGCATTGTCGTCAACAGAGCAATCAGAATTACCGCTGAAATGGCCGTAGCGATGTGTAATTTACACCAAGAAATAAATATTACGATGCATTTGACTTCAAACGAATAATATCCGTTCCGTGGGCGTGCTAACAGTTATTTAGTATTGTTATTAATACTAGAATAACCTCGATGAATGTGTCTCGTCTCGACGTAATTAAGAACCGCAACCATTTGTGGTTGTTGTGCCACTTCTCATGGTAATAACTCTAATCTGCTATTATTGTGCTGACATGTGTACGCAAGTTATGATCCAATTATTTGATGTTGATTTTGTCCTTCCAGCTGTTTTGCTGCGGGCCTCTGCGTGGTTCCCTGGACGACGCTCTACGACAAGCCAGTAGATCTTGTCTTGCCTGTACACATTGTCTTGTCCGTACACCTTGTCTTGCCCGTACACCTTGTCTTTCCCCTACATCTTGTCTTTCCCCCTACATCTTGTCTTTCAACTGCAAAGTTTGTATTCTTTTTTAGATATCCAACCCACGTTTCGCAAACCACGTTAGGATCGTTTTAGATATCCCACCCACATCTCGAAAATCATGATAGGATCCAAATCTCGGTTAGAGAGTTTGCTATGTAATGTTATATCTGCGAAACGGTCATTTAATGTGTAAACAGCGACCTTTTGATAATTGACACATATTTATTTTGAATTGGATCGTACCATGTTCTTGACTAGAATGGACTAAATATTTACTGCATGGACCGTACCACGTTCCTGGTCAGACTGAACTGAATACAGACAGCTTGTTCAGCGGACATACTGCCAATTGTTATGTATTGAACAGACCAGGCAACCTGTTTGGGAACCGAAGTACCCGGTGTGACATTTGTGTGGCTGATTAACTTATGGGAAGACTTCGTGCAACATAATGTAGACAGTCGAAAAGTTGAACCGTCACTGTTCGGAGAGTTCTGCCGTTCGACTGGTGTCGCGCTAACATTTTTCCGGTCGTTGTAAACTTTCCGATTGACGTTTCTGCGCATGCGGGATAAATGTAAAATAATTAATGTGCAGCGAAACCACAAAGCATTTTGGGTATAAATGCCACGGGTTGTTTGTTGACTCTCCTGTGATGATTACTGTGAAGAGTTGCTTAAAATGTCGTTCATTACATTAAAATATTACGTTTATTTAAATCACTGTCACGGATTATGGCGCACTACAGTCACGTGTTTTGCGCTTGCTATCAATACATGCCTCAAACCTTGTTTGCCTAGTGTTAATTTGCGACAAATAACTTTGTCGAGAGGTTATATACATCCTAACTAACAGCCCGTGGTATTTATACTATAAATGCTTTGTCGTTTCGCTGCACTGCTGTACCTATTTTATTCTTAATATATATCAATGATTTGGATGATGACATAACAAGCGAGGTGTTGAAGTTTGCGGACGACACAAAAGTGTTTAGGACAATTACAAGTGATGCAGATAGACAGCATTTACAAGATGATCTTAATAAGTTGATAGAATGGTCTGAGAAATGGCAAATGCTGTTTACTTTTGGAAAGTGTAAGTGCCTCCACACAGGACATGGGAAGATGATGCACAGTATACAGTGGGTGGTACTGTACTGAATACTACTGTAGAGGAAAAGGACTTAGGGTTAACTATTAGTGCTGACATGAAGGTATCAGAGCAATGTGGAATTGCAGCAGCGAAGGTAAACCAAATTCATGGATTAATTAGGCGAAATATAGTATACAAAGAAAAAGAACTAATAATACCGCTGTATAAAACAATAGTTACGCCTCATTTAGAATATTGTATGGAGGCATGGAGGCCATATCGCAAGAAGGATATTGATATGCTAGAAAGAGTACAAAGGGGAGCAACCAAAATTATACAAACACTCAGGAATATTAGTGGTCTAACAACACTAGAAACCAGAAGATTGAGAGGAGATCAGATTGAGGTTTTTAAAATATTGAATGGGTATGAAAATATTGACAGAAATAGTTTTCACGGTCAAGGAAGAGAGACGGACTAGAGGACATGGAGTTACATTAGCGAAGAAGCAGTGTAGACTAGATATTAGAACATTTTCATTTTCACAAAGAATAGTAAACGAATGGAACAGATTATCAGCTGATTGTGTAGGTGCTAGCAGTGTTGATATATTTAAAAATAAAATTGACATATACCTAAGACGGGCGGGGTATACTTAGATAGATAGGTTGGACTACCGATAAGCCAAACGGATTCCTTGTCCACCTGCCATCTATAACTGAATATCTATGTGCAATCTTGTTAAATATCTTGTTAAACATTGATGATTTTACATTTATCGCACATGCGCAGAAACGTCAACCGGAACGTTAATAAAACCGGAAAAATGCAAGCGCTACACCGGAAGGGAATAGCACAGTCAGACATGTATGACGTAATGTAGAGCAACTAAGTGGCCGATTTGGTAACCATTCAACATTCCACGATGATTAATCATTCATATAACGATAAGCAAATTTTGAAACGTGAGGCGGGGACGTTAAAGATACACGCGTGAGAGTTTAGTACCTATGCGGCTCTAAGACGGACTCCGTGGTGATTACGGACCATCTCGCGAGACTGAGGTCGTCTCATGTCGCATGCAGATTGACCACTTCGGTTCAGTGAGCAAGGCATGTCGCTGCGTTGATAGACACTGCTTGTGCTGCGTCGAACGTACGTCAGGACACCAGGCGTGAAATGCGGTTATTCGCGGTAATCCCCCGCTATTGAGCGCGGAAACACGCGCGGCATACGATAGAGTTGACACAGGTTCAGCGAGCCGGGCAGTGATTAACAGATCGTTGTAACACACACGAATTCAAATTAGGCCATACTCTTCATTAAAAAAAATGTTTTATGTGTTTTAGGTGTTTGACAAGGCATGCACCTTTTGAGAATTTAATAAAAATTATATTTTACTAGTGGAACATGATTTGTTGATATGCAGATAAATGTCTGTAAGAGTCCCGTTTACCACAGAGAATGATCGTAAACACACGAACGCAATACATACACACAAGGGATGAAATATTTAATTTAGATGTATTTTTAGTCGTAACGATTGAGATGATGTCTGCGTGTTATTATTACGAGACCCATTAATTGGTCGATTAATATATCTGAAAACTTTCCTTGTGTTTAAATGATATTTGCAAACGACTGTACAGAAATTGCAATGCTAAAAATAAAACCAGAAGTTGGAGTAGTTATTTTATATGTAACTTATCAAAGACATTTGATGACAATCCTGTGCGAATTAATACTGCTAAATTCTCAAGTGACTTTGTATCGATCAGCCCGTGACACTGGGCCTAGCTGTATGCTAGACCTGCCTCGTTACAGCTCGTACTGACATCCTTGGTCGAAGTCATCATTCTCACAATGACCTCGGTCAGTGCGATTGAATCAGATTCATGAATAAAACAACGATGTGTGTTCTGATTAACGACCACAACAGTGTGTAGAAGGACGTGGTATTCGAGTGATACTCACCCACAACATTGAGAGTGAAGGTGAAGGTGAAGAAACAATGACGAAAATATATCACGAACATATTATGGATAATTATGTTCTACCGACACGCACACATGAACGCACGCACGCACACACGACATACACCACACCGTATATACACAAACCTCACGCCACACGCCACACGCCACACGCCACACGCCACACGCCACACGCCACACGCCACACGCCACACGCCACACGCCACACGCCACACGCCACACGCCACACACCACACGCCACACGACACACGCCACACACCACACGCCACACGCCACGCGCCACGCGCCACCCGCCACGCGCCACACGCCACACGCCACACGCCACACGACACACGCCACACGCCACACGCCACACGCCACACGCCACACGCCACACGCCACACGCCACACGCCACACGCCACACGCCACACGCCACACGCCACACGCCACACGCCACACGCCACACGCCACACGCCACACGCCACACGCCACACGCCACACGCCACACGCCACACGCCATGTGCGTGTATATATATATATATATATATATATATATATATATATATATATATATATATATATATATATATATATATATATATATATATGTGCGTGTGTATATATATATATATATATATATATATGCGTGTATATATATATATATATATATATTATATACACTCATATATATATATATATATATATATATATATATATATATATATATATATATATATATATATATACACACATATATATATATATATATATATATACACACACACATATATATATATATATATATATATATATATATGTGCGTGTGTGTGTATATATATATATATATATATATACGCACGCACGCACGCACACACGCACACACGCACACACGCACACACGCACACACGCACACACGCACACACGCACACACGCACACACGCACACACGCACACACGCACACACGCACACACGCACACACGCACACACGGACACACGCACACACGCACACACGCACACACGCACACACGCACACGCACACGCACACACGCACACACACTCCTGTCCGAAGGAGACGGCCAAGTCAGATAAAATGAATTACAATAGTTATTCACATTTTAAATGAAAGTATGGTGTTTTGAAATACTAAATAGTATCTAAGACTTATCTCGACATTTCGAGTAATATGTATTAAAGCCTGCCCCTGCATCGAGGTATCGTTCGTGTCCTCGGAGTCGCGAATGAATACAAACATTCACGTAGACTTGGTACATACTGTAGTGATGTTCGTACGCGTCGCTAAAGGTAGTTCTGCCTTTATTCGTACACTCCACAAACAAACCTATTCAAAGCATCAATATTTACTACAATCTCGTGGTGTGGTACATTTAGGTTGCGTATCGTGAACATTACTCCACTGAAGTTTTAAATGTAGGGTTATAAGTAATTGCTCAGTCGCCGTTCTGTCGGCACGTAACAAACTATTTCCCATGTGACGGTCCGAAATAGATCCTAATATCCGGCTGGAAAATATCTGGGCCCGTCCTGCTTAAGAACAGTGGTTAGAATGAAGACAAATAAAGTCGATTGAGTTCGCTGTGATGATGCATCAATAAAGACAGCAGGTAGTTTGTACATTTGTCCTTTAAGTGTTCACAGCCAAAATCAAAGCAGTGGTTACAGTTTAAACCGGAAGTCTGCGTACAATGTAGTTCCGCTTCCGGGTTAACACTTCGTACCTTCTGCAATGCCAACGCTTCGGACTTCACTCACTGTAAGAGGAAGGCTATCGTGACATATAGTAGCATATATATTCTTAATATAGTATATATATTTCTAATTGTCCGCAAGTTCCAATAGTATCACCCACAATGTTGACTTGAACTATAATACGCGCGCCGCTCATTTCAATTCGGGTGTCTCACAAGACGCGAATTTTCGCATTATCGTGGAACGGAAGAAAATCACTTAACAACGACAAAGGAGGCGTGAACCACTCCGAACGCACTTACCTGCCGTCCCACGTCCCACGAGTTGTCTTTGTCTAAAGACGCGATGTAACGACTCCGTGGAATATACCGCATTACCGACATCCGTTGACCAGCTACCGTACGGAGTCGACTAGTTAAGTAACCAGCCGCACGTCCAACACCGACACGCAACTGTCCGCGTCGGTGGTTCGTATGGTCGATGCCCTGACTGTCCACGCAGTCAGTTCAAGTTCTGGTTGTCGGCCCCCGTTGCTCGGTTGGGTTCATTATTAGAAAAAACTGAAATCCGAGTATTGTTCTGAATGTGTCGTGCGAATATTGCCGTGTGTTGACACAGTCTGTGCGGAAACCAGCATCACCGATATGTTGCTTACGGAAAGGTGCACGAAGAAATTAGGTAACCTAACACAGCACACAGATCAACATTACCTGGCGTACTGGTCCTGATATACGCACGCACTGCATGCATGCATTATATGCACGCAGGCACGCACGCATGCACGCACGCACGCACAGGCAGGAACGCACACCACACACAAACACACGCACACACACATACACGCACGCACGCACACACACACACGCACGCACGCACGCTCGCACGCACACACACATACATAAACACACACAAATACACACAAATACACACACACACACACACACACACACACACACACACACACACACACACAGAATAATTTACATTTTTTAGGATTTCGGTCCGACATCTACCTTCCTTTTTGTGAATAAATGACGTCTTGCCATTGATTGAAATATCCCCGTTAAATAGCCTTACAGTCAAACCACATTGCATTGCAGCGAATACCCCAGCACAAGCAGGCCAACTTGTTTAAATTGTTAATGTTATAATCGATTATCCTGCATGTAAAGGTTAATTAGCACTATTGGCATGTCAAAACTATTGACATATTCCGCATTCTCTAGTAAACGTCAGTTTGTTTGCTGGGTACAGGTACAACGAGATTGAACGGGATTGAACGAGATAGGCCAAATGGTGGAAAGATTACACGGATACAGTTATGGTTAATCACGTCGTTGTTAGCTCGTCATAACTAACGTCGTTGGATCGTCATAAATCACGTCCAGCAGACGTTGTAAAGAGAAGTCATCTTTTATATCTACCGAACGTCAGCGGCGCAACCCACCTGAGTCTACACAGACGCGCACAGTTAGAGGGTAGCCGGACATTTCTTCACCGTCGGAAGGATTTCAGTCTGAGGAAGACGCAGCGTTATCGACGTGCGTGGATTGACCAAATGACAGAAAGCTTTGTGGCGCTCAAACACAGCTGGGCGCCGGTGACAGAGGAGATGTCTTGATAAGATCAAATGTGCAAGAGACGAGACAACAATTACTGTTGTCAGTGGAGACATCGCAACCTTTATTGTCTTCCTGGGAAAAGTCTCCCAAGACGTCATTAAAACTCAAAATACATTAATCATTTCCGTCAGAATGAAGGATTAGTTAAAGGACTTAGTTGATTACCTGAGGCAGCCATCCCAAACACAATGTTCCCATATTGACATGCCTTGCTGCAGTTGTCAGGCATGTATGGTCGACTTTGGTGATTTGATAAGTATAGGCAAGTTATAGGTAAAACAAGGCAAAATATCCCAAACTTTTTGGTTTAATCTAAATACAACATAAATGAGACTACGCTAGTATGGACACATGCAGAGAATGGAAGAAAACAACGATGTGCGAGCAATTGTTGATATGATAGTGCCAGGAAAAAGACCAATAGGGAGACCATGAAGGAGATGGATGGATTGCGTCCGACGGGACATGCAGGAACTGCGGATCACCCCGGAGGATGCCCAGGACAGAACATTCTGGAAATCAAGAATTCGGGAAGAAGAAGAAGAAGAAGAAGAAGAAGAAGAAGAAGAAGAAAAGAAGAAGAAGTCAAAAACAAAGACAGGGACAGGGACAGGGACAGGGACAGGGACAGGGACAGGGACAGGGACAGGGACAGGGACAGGGACAGGGACAGGGACAGGGACAGGGACAGGGACAGGGACAGGGACAGGGACAGGGACAGGGACAGGGACAGGGACAGGGACAGGGACAGGGACAGGGACAGGGACAGGGACAGGGACAGGGACAGGGACAGGGACAGGGACAGGGACAGGGACAGGGACAGGGACAGGGACAGGGACAGGGACAGGGACAGGGACAGGGACAGGGACAGGGACAGGGACAGGGACAGGGACAGGGACAGGGACAGGGACAGGGACAGGGACAGGGACAGGGACAGGGACAGGGACAGGGACAGGGACAGGGACAGGGACAGGGACAGGGACAGGGACAGGGACAGGGACAGGGACAGGGACAGGGACAGGGACAGGGACAGGGACAGGGACAGGGACAGGGACAGGGACAGGGACAGGGACAGGGACAGGGACAGGGACAGGGACAGGGACAGGGACAGGGACAGGGACAGGGACAGGGACAGGGACAGGGACAGGGACAGGGACAGGGACAGGGACAGGGACAGGGACAGGGACAGGGACAGGGACAGGGACAGGGACAGGGACAGGGACAGGGACAGGGACAGGGACAGGGACAGGGACAGGGACAGGGACAGGGACAGGGACAGGGACAGGGACAGGGACAGGGACAGGGACAGGGACAGGGACAGGGACAGGGACAGGGACAGGGACAGGGACAGGGACAGGGACAGGGACAGGGACAGGGACAGGGACAGGGACAGGGACAGGGACAGGGACAGGGACAGGGACAGGGACAGGGACAGGGACAGGGACAGGGACAGGGACAGGGACAGGGACAGGGACAGGGACAGGGACAGGGACAGGGACAGGGACAGGGACAGGGACAGGGACAGGGACAGGGACAGGGACAGGGACAGGGACAGGGACAGGGACAGGGACAGGGACAGGGACAGGGACAGGGACAGGGACAGGGACAGGGACAGGGACAGGGACAGGGGCAGGGGCAGGGGCAGGGGCAGGGGCAGGGGCAGGGGCAGGGGCAGGGGCAGGGGCAGGGACAGGGACAGGGACAGGGACAGGGACAGGGACAGGGACAGGGACAGGGACAGGGACAGGGACAGGGACAGGGACAGGGACAGGGACAGGGACAGGGACAGGGACAGGGACAGGGACAGGGACAGGGACAGGGACAGGGACAGGGACAGGGACAGGGACAGGGACAGGGACAGGGACAGGGACAGGGACAGGGACAGGGACAGGGACAGGGACAGGGACAGGGACAGGGACAGGGACAGGGACAGGGACAGGGACAGGGACAGGGACAGGGACAGGGACAGGGACAGGGACAGGGACAGGGACAGGGACAGGGAAAAGGAAGAACAAGAACAAGAACAAGAACAAGAACAAGAACAAGAACAAGAACAAGAACAAGAACAAGAACAAGAACAAGAACAAGAACAAGAACAAGAACAAGAACAAGAACAAGAACAAGAACAAGAACAAGAACAAGAACAAGAACAAGAACAAGAACAAGAACAAGAACAAGAACAAGAACAAGAACAAGAACAAGAACAAGAACAAGAACAAGAACAAGAACAAGAACAAGAACAAGAACAAGAACAAGAACAAGAACAAGAACAAGAACAAGAACAAGAACAAGAACAAGAACAAGAACAAGAACAAGAACAAGAACAAGAACAAGAACAAGAACAAGAACAAGAACAAGAACAAGAACAAGAACAAGAACAAGAACAAGAACAAGAACAAGAACAAGAACAAGAACAAGAACAAGAACAAGAACAAGAACAAGAACAAGAACAAGAACAAGAACAAGAACAAGAACAAGAACAAGAACAAGAACAAGAACAAGAACAAGAACAAGAACAAGAACAAGAACAAGAACAAGAACAAGAACAAGAACAAGAACAAGAACAAGAACAAGAACAAGAACAAGAACAAGAACAAGAACAAGAACAAGAACAAGAACAAGAACAAGAACAAGAACAAGAACAAGAACAAGAACAAGAACAAGAACAAGAACAAGAACAAGAACAAGAACAAGAACAAGAACAAGAACAAGAACAAGAACAAGAACAAGAACAAGAACAAGAACAAGAACAAGAACAAGAACAAGAACAAGAACAAGAACAAGAACAAGAACAAGAACAAGAACAAGAACAAGAACAAGAACAAGAACAAGAACAAGAACAAGAACAAGAACAAGAACAAGAACAAGAACAAGAACAAGAACAAGAACAAGAACAAGAACAAGAACAAGAACAAGAACAAGAACAAGAACAAGAACAAGAACAAGAACAAGAACAAGAACAAGAACAAGAACAAGAACAAGAACAAGAACAAGAACAAGAACAAGAACAAGAACAAGAACAAGAACAAGAACAAGAACAAGAACAAGAACAAGAACAAGAACAAGAACAAGAACAAGAACAAGAACAAGAACAAGAACAAGAACAAGAACAAGAACAAGAACAAGAACAAGAACAAGAACAAGAACAAGAACAAGAACAAGAACAAGAACAAGAACAAGAACAAGAACAAGAAGATGAAGATGAAGATGAAGATGAAGATGAAGATGAAGATGAAGATGAAGATGAAGATGAAGATGAAGATGAAGATGAAGATGAAGATGAAGATGAAGATGAAGATGAAGATGAAGATGAAGATGAAGATGAAGATGAAGATGAAGATGAAGATGAAGATGAAGATGAAGATGAAGATGTAGATGTAGAAGAACACAACACACAATGAACAGCACGTGTCACATGACGTTGACGATGCGGTGTTAGTAGGAATAACCGACGTTCTACAAGACCGCCGCGTGAGCGGAGCAGCAAAACAGCTACAAGTTATAATATTTGGCTAAGTCCGGCAATACAACACTAGCGCCTAAATAAACCTAGTCCACGCTCCGGTGACATATAGCCGTGACAGCGGTAAGACGCAAGGCAAAGGTCTGCCGTGGAAACCAATTTAACGCTTGCAGAACTGTAGTGATGGCGTGATCCCCAAGACCGCAAAGCGAACCCACACGGTGAACTGCACCAACTGACATCAAATAAAATGCCAGCCATTGATGGTTCACGGTCAAACATTGTTTGCGTGAGACGCTCAGTGTGTTGGCATCAGGAAATAATATTAACATTCTGAAGAAACATCGATATTTGGCACCCTTCTTGTGACAAACTTGTGAATAATTTGCAAAATTGTCAAAAAAGGATATTAGCAGTAAACGATGGATGTACTCCGGCAACTCATGTTATTCAAATGGTAATGTTGTGGTTTGAATTTAATAGAAGGTGCAACTAAGTGAGGAGTTGTTGCAACTAAGTGGTAAATATTATTCAAGCAAAATGTATGCAAACACGTGTTCGTCTCTCCATCCACCGCTTTCGCCGCCTCCAAGTCTGTCACACAGTTGTGTCTGTCCGCATGATCTGTTGTTGCCGATTTGTGTTCTATGTTTGTCAGCATCTTCTTGTCTCCCGAGTGTAACGTCTAGTTGTTATGGTTTCAACTTTTTGTTTTGTTCATCTAGTCTCGTGCCAAATGTTCTTCCTGTTTCGCCGATGTAACACATATTGCAGGTCTTACATGGAATTTGGTACACACAATCAATCTTGCGTTTGTCTTCCACTTTATCTTTTGGATGCACTAGTATTTGCCTGAGGTTTCTGTGTGGTGTGACAGCTGATGCTATATCATGATGTTTTATGATACACTGTACAGGTTCCGTCAACTCTTGGACATATGGTCGTGCAACTACTCCTCTGGACTTCTCATTGTTCTTATCCTTAGTCTTTCTTCTTTAGTTGTCCTGCTTTTCTCTGACTTTTCTTACAGTCCACTTAGGGTACACTCCTGTAGAGTTTTGGTGATAATTCTCCTCTTCTTTCCGTCTGTCCTCTGGTTCTGTGACAATGTTGTTGCATCTGTCTAGTAGTGTTTTTATAACCCCCAGTGTCTGTTGTAGCGGGTGATGTGAACAATATAAGTGTTAAAGAATTTTAGCAAAGTGCATAAGACAATGACAGAATGTGGAAAGTTTGTAACCGAACGGGCATTTGTTGCAACTAATTGGTACAGGTTGTAAACCATCGATGCACAGACAGCCACACTAGTTATATATGCCCAAACAAGCTGCTGTTAACAGAACACAAATGTAAAAACTCGTGGGGAGCGCGATCTACACTTCCTAACACCACCAGAGCCAGCGCAACAGTCTGTGTCTTCAAGACAGCATTGAAGACACATCTTTTTAAAGCTTATTTCGAGTGATACATGCGGACTTTCCCTTGGACATGTTCTGGACTGTATATATTTTATGACACTAGCTAACTCATTTATTGGCATTACTAGTATTGTTCTAACATGATGTTTTTATATGTAAAAGCGCCTCGAGCGCCACCATGTGGCGGATACCGGCGCTATATAAATTGCCATTATTATTATTATTATTATTAATATGAAAACTACCCGAGGCTGCAGAACCAATCCATAGCACATTCGCGATTTCTCGACTGACGTCCTAGTTGCCTGACTGTTTCGACTTTATATGTTGCCAACTAGAGTCACAGGGTAATCTGTAAACGCACGGTATGACCCAGTATATATGTGCACGATATACGCCACCGGTCCATTCGTGCATAAGTGGCGTACTCGGTCCAGTATCACAGAGAGACGCCTGATAGTAGACGCACAGTCAACAGAGATTTAATGACGTATTGCAACCGGATACGTAGAATGATCACGCGAGAAATGGTGGCCGCTTGTGATATGCATGCATATGCATGCATATCAGCTGGAGTCATCAGTGACGACCAATAGAGGGCAGCAGTACGCCCACTGCCAAGTGAACGGACTAATCTTCATCGACATTCAAAGGTGGTCTTACCATACAGATCGCTATTTCGGAAGCTCCTTGTTTACTGGAAACGAACAGCTTTCCTGTTCGTAAATACTATAACTTATTACTACAATATATTCAGGTATGTCCATGAATGTGTGTGTCGAAACACTACTACAAGAAACAAACAATCTACAGACACACTTTGTTGTAAAAAGGCGAAACCGAAAAGGTTCGCCTCATTTTCCGCAGTTGGCTGCACTAAACCACAAACAAATCGACTCGGCAGGTCGCGTATACCAAATACGTTCGTAGTTTACTTGTGGTCTGCCCGGAATAACAACGTCGCGGTTCAAAGTGATTTGTGCGCCGGTTCGCATTGGTTAGTCATTATCTCGCGGCAAATACACACATTGCATTATCAATATTCGAACAGGCGTCTGGCCGTGATGCCAATATATACTGCTTAATCGTTAATATCGCAGATAAAGAGGCCAGGTCAACTACTAGGCTCCCTGGGAATGCATCTTCCTGGTTAGATCAGGGGCTAAGTGCTATTGCGCGTATTCCGGCAAATTGTAATTTTTCGTTAAAATTTACCACACGCAATAAACCCAATATATCACCCCAAACCGCTATGCCGTTGTGAATCTGCACATGAACTAATAGAACACAGTCGCGTCTGGTTAGAATACTCATTTATCAAGTAATTGAACATTCGATAATGAAGAGCGACGGCCATTCTGACGACTTCCGGGCGAGCGATGGACGTCACGCGTCCGGAGTTTAACGCTTTTCTTTCGCGAACAGGATGTGACGACATCTGCCCACTAGTAGGGACGCACGGGGATAAATGTTTGGATCACGTCCGGTTTTATAGCATATCATAATACTATTTGCTAATGATTTTGTTTCTCTTTTCGCATTGCATACTGGGCAAGAATCCGCGATGAACAGAAATCGCGTTTGACGACACGCAAATGGAATTTTCACAATACGAAACCTCCACTAAAGGTTGGTACCAGAAAAAACAGCGACGTATAGTGGAGTTACCTAACGAACTCTGAACAGAGCAGTTTGTCACACTGAAAAGTAACATTAATTACAAAAGGTGTGATCAAATGTGGCGTACGACAGACACCCTG
>OZ024862.1:36260389-36265389 GCA_964017155.1 Oasisia sp. SBJ-2009 | reverse complement strand
TTAACGTTTATTGCGCTGGTTATGCGAGACGACATAAAACGTCTATTTTCGGCTTTCTCTCCGCGTCTTGCACGAACGTCTTACCTATGCTACCTCCACGGAAACGCGCCAGGAGCAGTTATAACGCGCGCCTCGGCAATAAACCGGGCTCGAAGCATTTAACACCTCAACCATCACGCTACCTGGCCGGAAATACGAGAAAGGAAACGTTCACACATACATGACAACTAAAGCGACATTTTCACACTACATATCTTTGATTTGTACTGTTACATGCACACCTGGTCTGCCAATAGGCGGCTACATATCAGACAGATATACGCGTTGACGCAATGTTCTCTACGGCGCGTATAGGAAGGAGCAAACTGCTCTCACCTCAACCAGACGACGCCCGATACATTTTTGAACCGTGAGTCGGCAATTAGGTGTTAAGAGTCGGGAATGTATTACACGTGAAGCAGACTAACTGCTGGGTTGGTCGGGGTGATGTATACACTTACCAGTAGATCCCCCCACCCGTGCCAGCCCAGCTAACAAAATCAGGTTATCAGAACGTTAGCAGAACGTAATTTCTACGTTACGATAACGTCAGCCGGTAACCTTTTCCCAAAGTTTTTTTGGAACGTTTTCTTTTCGTTCCCTTAACGTTACATATGGGAATGTTACTGCATAACCTAATTATAACCTTCTGCTAACGTTAGGGGAACGTCATGTGTTTGCTGGGAGGTCGGTGTCACGAGAGCTACCGATGGGTTTGTTTGGGTGTGTAAGTGGGCGGCTGGAATCACACTACAGTCTACTCACGCCGCACACGCGCTATTGTGAACTCTGACTCGATATTGAACGTTCTTTAGTGGGCTTGATTAAGTAATTACCGCAGTTGACGGGCGCTTACACCTGGCGCTGTCGCCTTTCAATGGCGCGCCGGCGTCGACCACGCAGGTGCACTCATGTGGCCGGCGTATCGGGTTGTACTATCGACCACAGACAGTCTCGTCTTCCGTGTCAATCGCCATCGTCACCAATGGCGTAACCAGTTAATTGCCCCGTCTGGCGTATATATGCGAATACAACATGTACAAATCTGCGTGACACACGTCCGTTCGCGTCCGCCAGAAACTCTGTATCTCTTAGACATGTTTTTATATAACCGAACTCATGTCCGTGGTGTAATTTAAACATGTAAGTGATAAACTTAAGTGAACTCTTGTCAGTTGTAAGATGCGTCGTTTTCTTAAAAGATGGATGAAATGTAGGCCTAGTCATCTGAAATATACAACACAACAAACACAATGCCTAGGCACTCCTGAGGCATGTACACTTGGAGAGTGACGTTGACAACATCGTAGGCTTACCTCGCTCGCTGTCTTCACCTGCACAAAGTCGGCGGTAGCACAGACGCAAGTAGACATAGCACAGACAGTTAAAACAATCACGTATAATGTCTTTTTAGATATGTGATCAAAACTCGCTAGTATCGGTAACGCTGTGACAGTGTCGCCAAGTCCCTGGACGCAACGTCCACTGAGTGTGACAAGACACTGTCGCCGAGTCGACGGAGCCGCTGCCACTTCACCGCTGCCGCCAGATCATTGGCGGCGTTAGGCTGCCGAGTGGCCGACAGGTGGCACCATTGATGCGTGTAGCCAGACATGCTGGGCTCGCAGTCCGACCGACGCCCACCTACACCGTGAGCGAGAGGGAGAACATTTAAACGCTAGAAAGGTGTGTACATCTTGAGATTTAAAAGTTCAATTTAGGTTTGCCGTGAACATATATTTAAACGTTAGTTGAACGTAAAAACGACGGCTAAAATATATGGATTTGGCTACTTGATAGAAATGTCAATAAACAAATGTCTAATAGCGTCATTTTACATAATACTGAGATGTTTTATGAGAACCGACGAAGGTGTCTGGTAGACGTCGTCAACCCACTGACTCAGTGGACGCGTAGAGACAAATGCACACACTACACCCTGCTACCGCAATAAGGACCAACACTGATGTACAGATCTAGTAGATCAGGGAACGTAGATCTGTCTCGACAGTGATTATATATACGGACGGACGGACGGACGGACGGACGGGCGGGCGGGCGGGCGGGCGGGCGGGCGGGCGGGCGGGCGGGCGGGCGGGCGGGCGGGCGGGCGGGCGGGCGGGCGGGCGGGCGGGCGGGCGGGCGGGCGGGCGGGCGGGCGGGCGGACGGACGGACGGACGGACGGACGGACGGACGGACGGACGGGCGGGCGGGCGGGCGGGCGGGCGGGCTGGCGGACGGACGGACGGACGGACGGACGGACGGACGGACGGACGGACGGACGGACGGACGGACGGACGGACGGACGGACGGACGGACGGACGGACGGACGGACGGACGGACGGACGGACGGACGGACGGACGGACGGACGGACGGACGGACGGACGGACGGACGGACGGACGGACGGACGGACGGACGGACGGACGGACGGACGGACGGACGGACGGACGGACGGACGGACGGACGGACGGACGGACGGACGGACGGACGGACGGACGGACGGACGGACGGACGGACGGACGGACGGACGGACGGACGGACGGACGGACGGACGGACGGACGGACGGACGGACGGACGGACGGACGGACGGACGGACGGACGGACGGACGGACGGACGGACGGACGGACGGACGGACGGACGGACGGACGGACGGACGGACGGACGGACGGACGGACGGACGGACGGACGGACGGACGGACGGACGGACGGACGGACGGACACAGAATATATCCCCACGAAAAATTCTTGCATACGCCGGTAACGACAGCAGATAAGCGAAACCCGACAGAGAAACATATGCTTGTTGTGAAGGAATTTCTAGTAATCCTGTGTGCGTGAAGGTGGCTCATAACTGCCCATACATCAAGACAAGCGCCATTAAAGATACTACCTCCTATCGTGGCGTCTGTCCTAGGTAATGATGAACCGATACGTAGGTAATATTTCGCACGTGTTCAGTCTACACTTGAACGATGAACGCTAGCACGTCGGTTCAGATAATCTAAATAACTTAATATTTTCTCGAAGTGTGTCCGTTAAGGATGGTTTTGTTCGAGGCTTTTGTTTTTCGCAGGTTTATTCCACTTGGACCTTTCCACAATGAAAGATAGCCCCTTCCATTATCCGTATGAATATTTCATTCAATTGGTGTCCATTAGTTGAGTGAGCATAGGATTGCATTGCACAATAGGGTCACACTGGGCCAGTTGAGATTAAGTCGTAAGTCCTATTGCTTTCATGACTAATTCACGGTCGCTTGGCTTGTCGTGAGTTTGTCTTGCGAAGTACGACTACTTCAAAAAACAGACAGGTAGTTTCGGATATCATCAAAGTCGGAATCGAAGGTCAGGGCCTCGGGCAGAACAATGCCGAGAATCCGTGTCGATTGACCGAGACAGGTGGAGGAGCCATCTGCTTGTGTAATGCTATCGCGGATACATCATCCAAATCGCAGACCAGAACTTGGAGAGCGATTTAGTTAGAATTTAGTCTTGCCTTTGGCTAAGAGAATTTACTGATTTATTTTTGAATTTCACTCCTCCAAGAGGAATACTGTCGATGGCTCCTACATTATAGTCTAATTATAAATCTGATTTCACAAACATTGAATATACTTGCAACAGATGATATGTTATGGCTGCATCGTCTGAAAGCACACGAAACATTTCATCACAGCTTGTTTGAAGTATTAAATTGACTCTGTCATGTACATGTCATTATAACACGCAATGAACACGCTATAAAAGGAACATAGCTAAATACGTCTGATAAGGTAAGAATAAAGTCACTTTTATACCGGGTTGTCGGCGTTTGCTTAGTATGTGTTTATCTAAAAATCGACTTCCTTGGGGAGCGTATCAAATATCAAAGGTGAAACTGTACATAACTATCCATAATTACCGCCCGCGTGTCTTCCAAGTCGTCTTTGTGTCTCGCCTCTAATGGAATTCCTGCCCTCGGCGTGGATTAATTTGCTTGTAATGTGCGGACGCAACGACACGTAGTTCTGGACTGTCCACTACTGGAAGACACTTCTCTGGACACCGGCGACCCAAAAATATGAGACATTTAGATAATGTAGGCCTAATATCAAAGTTAGCACTTTAGGTTTTAACTATGCATTTTTAATTGTTTATCCAACAGTATATAGGCGAACGTACATAATAAATGTATTATTATATTTTAGTGTCAAGCAAAACTTTGTCCACTACTTTTTGCGGGATAAACCCTTTTGTTTGAATAACATAAAATACCTTTTCGTAAGTGTTCGCAAAGTGTGCGATTTGTGTTACCCTACAAACTACTACTGCTCGGAGAGACGTGTGAGACCGGAAGTTGTGACACCGTCGTCAACAAATCCACAGGTGTTCATTGTGTAGCTTATCGTTGTTGGGAATTCCGATTCGCAAAATGAAATGCTACAAAATCGTATGAACCATTTGCGCGGTGTACAACGTTATGCAAAAATAGTCACCTTTTGTCCATATAAAACATGTCACGGTGAAACATTTCCCTTTCAACCCATACTTAATATGCAATCTTCTGTAGTAACCACAGAGCATATTTTCCAACTGTAAATGACTGCGACAACTTCAAAAACATGAAGCTGCCCAGCAAAAACCCTTACCTAGAAACAGCTTGGTCAACTAACCGGTCACCAAGTCCAAGGACAGTTTGTAAGCTGTCGGGCACAACGACCCGTGAGGCATATTCAATAGGCACGCCATAGCCATATTATTATTATTATTATTACTATTATTATTAAGTGAACCTGAAATATGAAACAGTGTTGTTCTTGGGATGGATGTCTAGGTCGACAGCTTGTTGTTGAAAGCTCCGCTGTGTCTGTATGTTATCTACTCAATGGTTTCAAGCATCCGAAAATTACTGGAACTTCGGAACACATTATATCGTTCAGCTGAAATACAGCTTGGTCGATTCCATGAAACTATGTAA
>OZ024862.1:36250389-36255389 GCA_964017155.1 Oasisia sp. SBJ-2009 | reverse complement strand
CTTTCTAAAAAGCCAACAATAGACATCATTTTTATTAACACTCTTTTGGCTGGGTTCGCACGCAAGAAATCATCCACAATAAGCGTTGGCGTTAAAAAAAAACTCACAGGCACCGAGAAACGTTTGCTTTCACAACGGTGTGAGTAATTCTCGGAATTAATTGGTATTTTATTGTCCCTGCGTGTGATATGCTTTCACTGGTGTCAGGTTGGGTAAATGCTGCAACCCGGAGATCGCAGATTGATCACTTCTGTGAACTTGTCTTAGTGTACTCTCTCGAACATCACAAGAGAATTTCGCGATGACGGTTAAATACAGGTGTTTATGATTTGATATTGATTTGGTTTGAGCTAAGCTTGAACGTTAGAGGTACGTTTGTTGCCGTGACTATCATACTGAATATCCAAACTCAACGACACGTGACTATCATATTGAATGTCCAAACTCAACGACACGTGACTATCATACCGAATGTCCAGACTCAACGACACGTGACTATCATACTGAATGTCCAGACTCAACGACACGTGACTATCATACTGAAGTGGGGAGCTGTGGTCGCGCGGTAGAGCGCCGCACTGTCAATCGAGGGGACGGTGGTTCAATCACACCTGCCGCCGTTTCGAAACTTAGGCAATTTCGTTCACCTCACATTGCCTGTGTCTTTCGGAAGAGACGCTAAAAGCCGGTGGTCGCTTCTATCTGGTGTCTATGCCAGGAGAAGTAAAAGATCCCACACAGGGGGTAAATGTGTAACCTTTAGTGAGTCCACTAATTCTAGAGAAGGACAACTCTGAAAACCAAGTTCGACAATACTTTAGTCACAAACATGTGGCTAACGTAGAGTGATGTGCTAACCATAAGAAGAAGATGATGAATGTCCAGACTCAACGACAAGTCGCGGTGCTGATAATGTTGACGAGCGGTTGTGGACATGTCGTTGATGCTGATTCTGCTGAACCGAGTACTCCACTGATGTCACATCTCATAAACACAACGGTTCGGGTGACAATCAGAAAACCTCACAAGCCTTCTATCCCCGCGTCACCCTGTCGTCCAGTCTTCCGGTCAATGTCCATCCCATCACGCCCCCTGCGGCTGGTGGCACACGACAACATCAACTTGTTATGTAATTATCACTCATGAACATTCGCACAGGCTTTAATACGAATGTATAGTATGATTTGTTTTCTTTGACTTCGTCCGATGTGTCACGATGCCGCAGCAAAAATTTACAACGAATCTACACCAAATTGATTGGCAATCTTTGCTTTTTGTTGTTTCTGCTCGCTCTGACTTGTGACATTGTAGCAGTCACCATAACATATTATGTATTTTACATATATATATATATATATATATATATATATATATATATATATATATATATATATGCGGGGAACGAGGACATAAAGAAAAGCATCACACCCGTGATTAGGAAATGGGCCTAAACGATCTGGCCATGGAACTTCCCCTGAACACACAAACCGAGAACTCTGATTCAACGCGGTTTTGTGTTCCGAATCCAACAGCGGACAAAATACGCAAATGGGATCTGCCTTCCCTAATTAATTTAAATGCCAGACCTTTGAACAGTGAAAAAGTGGACGAATTGCATGTAACTGTAGCAACACATGATGTCTCAATTGTATGTGTTAGTGAGACATGGTTTAAAGACTATATGGATTCAAATAGCCTTACTATGCAAGGGTTTTGCTTAGAGAGAAAAGACAGGGGTCATGGACGAGCCGGTGGTGTAGCTTGCTACATTAGACATGATTTAAAGTATAAGAGATTGAATGATATGGAGGTTGATGATTTAGAGGTAATGTGGATTAAGGTTATGCCAAAGAAAACGCCTCGAAAATTTTCATGTATACTGGTGGCATGTTTATATTATACTCCAAAGACGGAGTATTTAAAAATACATGATCATTTAATCACCAGCATTGACACTGTAATACGAAAACACCCAGAATGTGGTGTAATCATAACTGGCGATTTCAACCAGTTGCGGGATAACTTTATGAAAACCCACTATAGATTTGTCCAAGTAGTTAATGTTGTAACACGTGGACAGGCGATATTAGACAAAATATGGACGAATATGGAGGAGGTATACACCCCACCTCTTACTATCTCCGAACTGGGGTCATCGGACCATAACATGGTTTTGCTTAAACCTAAAGCGAAAAGCTCAGTTGATACTGGATGCGTGACACGGTTAACCGTAAGGTGTATGGGGCCAAAAGAAAAAGCCACATTCAATATGGCTTTATCAGCCATTAAATGGGAACCCCTATTTAGGCTTGATTCATGTGCAGATCAATATTCATATTATCAAACGGTTATTAGCAACCTGATGGAAATATGCTTTCCTACTAAAGTTGTTACGAGGCATACGGCTGATAAACCATGGGTTACAGACTGGTTCAGAGACTTAGTTCGTAAACGACAGCGAGCTCACATGAGTGGTGATATGAATCAAGCAAAAATGTTGCGTAATAAGGTCAACCGAGCCGCGTCGAAACTTAAGTATAATTTTTACCAAACACAAATTGCAGAAATGCATGAATCGGGATCCCACGATTGGTGGAAGCATATGAAAACAATAATGGGACTTAAAACAAATGGCAATTCATGCATGCAAGGTCTAGCTAACAAAACAACGGATGGTGATTGTGGCTTACTGGCCAATACAATGAATGATTTCTTTGTGTCTGTGAGTGACCATTTGTCTCGGTTAAATAAGAACCACAAGGTGTTCGACGTTAACGAGGAACTGCCGGATCAGTATGTGATAAGCGTATATACTACTTTTAAGCTTTGGAGAGTGTTAAAGCCAACAAGGCTAGTGGGCCTGACAACATCCCTGCATGGGTGTTAAGAAACTATGCAAATGTTCTCGCCCCTCCATTAACTGCTATTTTTAACAATTCACTAAGAAAAGGTGTACTCCCTATGGAATGGAAAATGGCCAATGTAATACCGTTGCCAAAAACAAGCCCCCCTGTGTCGATTGAAAAAGACATTAGACCAATTTCACTAACTCCAATAGCTGCCAAGGTGTTTGAATCAATAATAATGAAATGGGTGGATGAAACAATTGAAGGTGAAATTGATGCTAAGCAATTTGGAGGAATTAGCGGAACGTCCACAACAGATGTTCTTGTCGAACTGGTTCATATGTGGTATAAGGCGACAGATAAATTGAATTCTTATGTCAGAGTTGTAATGCTAGACTTTAGCAAAGCGTTTGATCTTATTAATCATCATTTGTTGCTAGATAAGCTACAATCGTATGGGTTGCCCGCACATATTTTAAGATGGATGGCAACATTTCTATTAGACAGAACTCAACGAGTAAAAATAGGAAATGAATATTCCCATTCTGGTCATCCCAATGGGGGAGCACCGCAAGGGACATTGTCTGGACCTAAATGTTTCCTTGTTTACATAAATGATTTAAGAACGACTGTTCCACTATATAAGTATGTAGATGATAGTACGTTATTTGAAATATGCGACAGAAAGGGTGTATCTGTCATTCAAGAGTCGGTTGATATTGCTGCTAGATGGACAGAAAAGAATGACATGAAAATTAATTCCGAAAAATCAAAAGAAATAATCATTAGTTTTGCACAAGATGGCAATTTCAGAAGCACTATCCCGAATATAAAAATTGATGGGAGGGATGTAGCACAAGTTTGCCATGCCAAACTATTAGGTGTGACCATTTCTCAGGATCTGACATGGAACAAACACGTAGATACTATTGTGAAAAAAGCTGGTAAACGCTTGTACATGTTATATCAGTTAAAGCGTGCAGGGATTACACAGAAAGATCTGGTCAGTGTATATGTTAGTGTGGTGAGACCAGTTCTAGAATATGCATGTCCTGTATGGCACACTAACTTGCCCCAATATTTGTCTGACAATATTGAAGTTATACAAAAAAGGGCATTAAAATGTATTTTTCCTGGATTGGGTTACGCGGAGATACTAAGACGTGTTAACCTGGATACGTTGAATGTAAGACGGGAGAGCATTTGTCAAAAATATTTTGATAAAATTAAAGTCGGCACACATAGATTAAATTATCTGCTGCCTGACAAAAGACATACCGAGTATAATATTAGACAAGAAAATGTGTACCCGTTACCAGTTACTAGAACGAATAGATTCCGTAACTCCTTTAGTATGATTTATATTAATATATATAATTTACATTTTTATTTATTAATATACATTAATTTTAGTATTTTTCTTGTGCAGCGCATCGATCCGCCATGCGGGAATTAGCGCTATATAAAAACTGTATTATTATTATTATTATTATTATTATTATTATTATTTATACCGTGGGCTTTATACAACTGTCAGTAAAAAGGTTATTAGTACGGTATGATTTGCGGTATCAAATGTATTTCTATTGTATTTGTATGATGTTTTGATGAGTCAATTGTAACCTATTGTAATGTAAATCCAAGACTATCCATTGACCGTCTGTCTGGATCATAGCATGTTTAAAGACTATTACATTCAAGGCACTTTCGTGTAAGGAACCATCGTTCACTGCTTAATTACTCCGGTATGAAAACTTATACAGCTTCGACCATCTAGTTCTGATTTACGTTTTGTCCGAAAAGTAAATTGGAACTAGGGTTTGCCTAGTAGATGCACCGACTCTTTGGAACACGCTTCCTCTGAGTGTTGAAACAACTACACCATTCCGCCGTCATCAACTTACCTTTATAACCTTGCTTATCAGCATAGCTCGGTGGCTTATCAAGCCATCTGGAATATTGCTTATTAACTCTCAGATTGATAATCCTTTTACCTTTTTTTCTCGATGCGCTTGTGGTCTTACACACACACGCACGCACGCACGCACGCACGCACGCACGCAAAACACACACACGTATATATATATATATATACATATATATATATATATATATATATATATATATATATATATATATATATATATATATATA
>OZ024862.1:36082889-36245389 GCA_964017155.1 Oasisia sp. SBJ-2009 | reverse complement strand
TTATTACATTATCAGGCAAGAGGAGTTTATTACATTATCGGTTGGAAATTATTACATTATCGATTACCAAGTTTATTACATTATCGGTTGATGTTATAACATTATCAGGCGGTTATTACATTAACGTGCGATTTTATTACATTATCGGGTAGTTATTACATTAACAGGCGATTATTACATTATCGGTTGTAACAACACTTCTACGCAGCCATATTTTATAAGCAAGTGTCGGACGAGAAAAATATCGAGAGTGTGGCTATATCCGTCATAGCTAGCTGGCGACAAGGCCCGCTGACTATTTGCGACGTGTCACAGCGGAATTACTTCACCCCCAACAGAGCATCACATCGGCAGCGCAGTGTAGACACGTGACAACAGGGACACGTGTGCTCCCTCGATCGTCTTATAATTTCCCCTTGCCCATAATAAGTTTATTTAATCACATATTGGAATAAATAAGTAACTGTCACCAAAATATGTTTGGAAATAGCATTGAGCCAAGTGATGCCTGTAGCGAATTGCAGGTGTCGTCCGTCCGACGACCTTACTAGCTATTCTTTGATTTCCTGCCAAGTTTCTCCTAGATGCGAGAAATGTGTCGGGCACCGTGACATGGTTGCACCCCATTGACCGACTACGACGAGGGGTCAGAAGAGATTTAGACTTCCTGGTCTGACTCATGTGAAAGTGTCAGGCCTACCCAAAAGAATTGTGTCACTTAACATTTTGAATAGCCATTATCAAGTGAAATGAGTACAATAAAGCAGACACACCAGTATATTAATTGCTACGATGTATCTGCAATGTAATGACGCATGTTAGGCAGTCTTTAATTACCATAGCGATTTTTAACCTTTTTATATACGACCCTGCGGATGCAGAAATACGTGGTAAATTTGATCAATATTGACGGGCAACGCACATGCTTGCATTTCAAAAGAGCTAGAGGTATGTGATTTTGGCAAAATGCGATCAGCATAACATAACATTTCTCTGGTACAGTTTCTTTATAATCGACAAAACGTTAATATGGCCTCTCCAATGGGAAAACAATCATTAACATATTATATTAACGAATGGCATGCAGACACTCTACTATCTAATCACACTCTGACTCGCGGTTGGGACACACGAAATACGGGAGAGGGAGCCCTGGTGTGCACTCACTGTGAGCCAAATTCTTGCATTCTTGGAATTGAACCCAGACATATCGTGGCCGACTGCAACTGAATGGTTCTCCGCACACCAAAACAAGGCCATTCCTCTTCATCGCTGCTTTCGTCGACTTTCTTTCACTTTTTATTAAAAATATTGTGTATGCTATAAATACATCGCAGCTATATTGCGTTTACATGCCATATTCGTACTGCATGGCGGGGCAAGACGGCTCCCGGGACCGTTTTGCCCCGTTCTAACAGGGCCGTCTTACCCCATACACAACAGTGCTGTCTTTTTCACCTTCACATGTAATCTTTTAATATCGCTCCCATTTCGATGAAAGTCATTGAAAACGTCTATAGATGCGAGTGCATTAGTTCCAGTCGCTGGCTTATCATCACACGGTGAACATGTTAGCATCGATTTGACCGAAGGGTGATTATTAGATCACAGGGTATGCTAACCTTTACAAAAGGTTTGTGAACTTACTTTTGGTAGCGTTTAGCCTTGCAGTCGCTAAGCGAATTCGCTAGGTAGCAGTATCATGTTCCACTATTCAACGTTAGTTTGTGTTCACTCGTTTGGCAGGTACGACGGGGGGCCGTATTAACCACAGAGGCCGTTTTGCCCCAGGTTACCCTATAGTTATATGGCTGGATACCATGCATGATTTACGTTGGGCAAAGGCTGATAAAATATGGATTATAGAAGTATATTCTAGTCACCAGCTCGGTTTCTATTACATCATATTAGAAAATCAGGCCATGAATATATTGTGTTATGCCTTTCTTATCTTAACTGACTGAGTTGACCACACTATTACTGTCATGGACGCAGCGATTTGCGTAGAGTCGGTATACGTAGTGCAAATAGTATTAACGAGTTTTTACTTTATAGGCCGTATGCATGCATTCTTTGGGGATTTGCATTTTATTAATTTAGTGAGACTAAAAATATCTTTATCATATAAAATTATATTCTAATGTCATGTGTTACATTAATATGGTTAACAAATATGTAATAATGGGTGTTAAAATGATAATAAAAATATATACAACGGAATTATTGCTCGTGATAAAAAAAACGTGAATGTTACCTTGTTGCAGCTGTACGTTGTGGTTTCACAACAGTCCGAAAAGCATTTACACACACACACACACACACACACACACACACACACACACACACACACACACACACACACACACACACACACAAACACACACACACACACACACACACACACACACACACACACACACACACACACACACTTCTCATACACAGATGTAATTATTAACCACACATGAAGCATTGCTATAGGTTCTGATTTGATACATGTAACGTAATATCTGTGTAAACATTGTAAGAAAAACTTGATCATTTCATTACAAATTTCATATTTGCAGAATCTTTGATTTTATAACATTCACACTGTCGAAGGGTCAACGTTTGTAAGTAAACTGATGAGATATGTTGTTGTTGTCCACATGTCTCCACTCAGCCAGTCATTGTGTTTCCTCTTTCTGTCCTGGTACTGCACTACTGGTCTGATGCCAGCATCTTTCAGCTTGGAGACGTCGAACCATTTCAACAGCCTAATCGGTGTTACAGTTATTTTAAGCTTCAGTCTGATGTGTGCGACAACAAGGTGGTGATCGTTGCCAACATCCGCTCCTCTTCTAAAACGTACATCTTGTAAGGATCGTCGCCACTTGCCACTGATGAGAAGGTGGTCAATTTGTTTCATGTCTCTGGTTAGGTGAGATCCAAGTAAGTTTGTGTATTTCCTTGTGTACAAATAGGATGACAAAGTTGTTTATACCACAGAAGTCTATCAGTCGAGTATGACACAATGTAAGTACAGCATATAACAGTCGAGAAAGGCATTATGTAAGTAAGTCATGTGACAGTAACGTGACAATAAGTATGGTCCAGTGTGAGTTGTTGTACATAAGAGATAGGTGTGATGAAAGTGAGTGTTGGTGAGGCTGAGGTGTTTGGCACAGGGGGTGTAGAATAGGAGGAGTCTCAGAGAGTGCTTCGGTTCCTCCACTGAGAGGCGAAGAAACACTTGCCTTATGTTATATGCGGTGTATGTTTTATATTGACTTGGTTTCCCACACTGGTTAGCAACGTTATGTCGACATCGATCTTATCGAGTCCGCTCTGGGCGACACTGTGACAGTGTAATAATACAGATAGCAATCGATGTATCGGATGTGAATACCTAAGTCGCCAGCGTGTGACTACACTTTGTGTATAGCTGTTTTCCTCGTCATATACTAATACATTATGTGCACGTGTGTATATCTGCAGTGTGCGTGATATATTCCTATTTTAAGAATGTTGGTGTATACCAGTTATAATGGCAATGGCCATCCACATTTCCAGAAAACATCATCTGACTGTGAGAAAAAAAACAGTTATTCGCGAGATTGGGACTGTGACCCAAATCCCCCGTGAAATACGCAATTTATTTCATCCTACGATGAAAGGCAGCGAAATTGGTGCAGTAGTTCCACGTAGCGGCGTTTACAAAACCACAGCGTAAATTTAGTAACACCAATAATCACCAGAGGACACTACTATATTATATCTGGGCGAGCGCTGCCTACATCATACATTAGCAGTGGTGCGGTGGATAAAGCTTCGGATTATCGACTAAAACAACACAGATTCGAATCAAATAAAGATTCTATCTCAAGTCCGGTCAGCAGTTGCCCAAGATTGAGCATTGAGACCGTCTCCAGGTTTGTTTTATGATGATGCAGTTTCTCTATTGATGTATTTTGTTTTCATATACCTTTGTCCGGTTTGCATGCATAGCCATAGTCAAGGCTGATCAATAATTGAAAAAATGTAATTATATAGGTCTGGCTGGCCTCTTCAATCTCTTCGGAGGCGTGATTTAAGTTCATTTGTTGTCCTGGTCTTAACTGTGTCGTCTGACAGAGATTTCCACATTTTAACCACTTTAATACATTAATGCAATTCATTTCTTGATGTGTTTGCATACCACCACTGTAGTTTGCAGTAGAATTTAACCGTGGGTTTTCAATACGTAATTCCAGATGGCAGACAGGGGACACATGAAGTTGAACTACCTACCCGTTGCACCTCAACTATTCACCGAAAACAGCGACTATGCTCTCACAGCAACACGCTGTCGTAGTGCAGAATATGACATCGAAGGTCGGCAGAGTAGTTGCACCAAACTTGCCAAAATACCATGCAAATTTCCACGCATTTCTTTAGGACAGATTCTCTCATTCCCATTCAGAGTAATAACGTGTTACATCGCAGTGCCTACTTCTCAATTATGTGCGCTGGTCGAATACACATGTGTTTAAAAAGACAACTTAAAACATCTTGATAGTAATTACTTTATTTCAGTATTTACATTTGTACAAATATGGCGGGTCATAACAGAACTTTGCCATAACAAATACGCGATACAAACGTCGTGAACCTAAGTGTGAACTGAAACGGCTTGTACAATGTACATTCTACAAGAATCCACTAATAATGATTAATTTGGGCAGGATAATGCATAAACAAAACAGCCTATTATAAAGGTTGCAGAATTTAAACATCAAGGGTAATTTGGCACACTGACATAAGTAATGATACAAAATTATAAAACAACCAACAGAATAAGAAAATCAACTGGTTCTTTAAATTAAATGGATATCAATAATTGGTGAATCAGTATTATTAAAGTCTGTCAAACCAACAGAACGACCATTCTGAGTGGCCAGGCTGATACACAGTAACAAGTAGTATGAGTTGCATAATACATAAACAGTTCATCTCATGGCGAAGAAATCATGTGCACATGACAGCACAATACAGCAGGTAACACACTCACAAAGGCACAGGCGTGTGTTCCCAGTAACACACTAACATTTGGGCGCTTTCAGCAGAGGCCTACACATCCCTGAGGAGAACCAAACGAACGCAACAGTCTTACCGACTTGGGTTGAAAAATTACAAATTGAAACAGTTAAACCAAGCTAACTCATTTGTGCATGCCTCAGTTGCACCAATGGTTTAACACCTGCAAGTCGTCATTCATGTACACATTCTTTCGCGTATCCACACACACACACACACACACACACACACACACATGCGCTAACACACAACTGGTCACAGGACACACACACACACTCGTGGGCTCATCGACGTAATCCAACCCAGATCAGGTTCGACCCACAATATGAACGATTAACTGGTTAACAAGAATCACATTTGGCTTGACATTCATCAATATACTGATAATAAAATTATTCAAAGACACTTCAGACGTTCACTGTGCCTCGTGGTGACGTACTACGTAAGTGCGTCGTCGCTACATTACGCAGCCTGCGAGAGTGGTGGAATAATACTGGTGAGTTAGACGCTGCTCCCTGTGAGACGCTGCTCCCTGTGAGACGCTGCACAGACATTAATCTACAAACACTGGAGGCTCCAGCCACGACCGGCATAATCGAACGGAAGTGACAACTCAGTGAGTAGTTGAACATGTTGAGACGTCCCACATACCGACACACTATCACTTGTACCGATACACTCCATCACTTATGCTGACAAACTCCTTCACTTATACCGACACACTGTCACTTATACCGACACTTTATCACTTATGCCGACACACTCCTTCACTTACACTGACACATTGTCACCTATACCGACACACTCCATTACTTACGCTGACAAACTCCATCACTTTTGCCGATACACTCCTTCACTTACACCGACACACTATCACTTATACTGGCATCTTTGGGTTTTTTCCAGCTCCCTCCAATATACACACACCCTAACCCTATCACCCCAGTGTCTGGTGCCACGGGTCAACGTTTCAATTGATAACAATTCTAATGTTATATTGTTCTATTTCATCAGTGTGAGTCGTTTCAGCGCCTCAAACAAGCAGATCTACTTTGTGTGTTTTTATTGTGCTCGATTTGTTCTAACCCCATGAAACAGCGACGTCTCACACCTGCTGATAAGTTCACAGGTAGTGGAAGACACCACTGCTGAGGCAACTAGCCCTTCTGCTAGAAGACCACATGTGCACGGCCGAATAGTTTTATAGCTAACAAATCTCACAGGTGACCCGTATGACTTGGTCGATGACATGCAGGCTCAATGCACGCACCCACTCATGTCCCGTCAGAGGTTTAACACAGATGATACATTCGGTAGAACGTCTCAAATAAATAGTCTTTCAACAGTCTGAAAGGTCTCCGACACCGACACTTAGCGAAACACCGAAACTGCGTCTGTGGTTACGCAGACTCCCATCATGCAACAGACGAAACTGGCTTCCTTTTGCTGACCGCGAAAGAGGTCCATCCACACTTAACCAGGTCCGCACACATCACGCCTGCCACTGGCTCAGTGCATCGGCTTTGAGCAACTATCAGGTCATGCCATGGTCACACGACCGGGCTCTCCGACATCCCAGTCAGAACATACACATCCTCCAATCCACAAGGTGGCAGCACCGAATCCATCCCGGTGCCACCGGTGAGCGACACATCCATCCGTCGCGTCACGCCCCCTGCTGGCCAGCACACGCCCCGCGGTTCGGGGCACACATAACGGACACGACACCGGCGCCGACCCCATTACGTGGGCAGGCGTCGCGAGCACAGGTACACGACGGCCTCGTACGTGGCCATCATGATGGCCGTGTTTGGGATCTGACGCAGCAGCTGTGCGTTGAGGCCGCGGTACAGGCCCCGGCAGCCCTCCTCCCGGAACACGAGGCCCAGCGTCTGCCAGAACTTGTGGTACTTGTTCCCCTCCTCCCTCAGGCGCGTCCTCGCAACCTCTGAGGACACACAACAGGCACAGTTGACACTAGCGTCGTCATTGTCAACACAGCAAGTGACACAGTCAGAACAAATGCAACCATCATGCAGAAAAATTTTAATATCCGGGAAAAAAATTATCGGCTATTTTATTATTTATTTATTAATTGTAATATAATTTAACTATTATTTCTTTTTAATATCTACTATTTTTAATATATATTATTTATCAACTATTTTATTATTTATTTTTTAAATTGTAATATAACTTAACTATTATTTATCAGTATTAGTATTTTTGTATTATTAAGATTAATATTATTTATTTATATTGAATTTTTGTTGTAATACTTTTATTGCTAGAGATATAGCAGACAAATACTGTATTTATTACTATTATTACATGGTATGCTGAGTGATTACACGGTTAAAACAATCGTTAAAGAAACCAGCAACACCAAGACCAATAATTTTAGTAAGCCCCTGGGTACATAAACATTACCACATTCCTTATACTAGACATTATTAAAGAAAACATTAGCCAAAAGACCATGATATCCTTTGGATTTTTAATTTTCGTGAATCAATGTGACATTACAACATGGAGTGGCAATACAGATTTAGAGAAAATATCAAAACAAAATACCATAAAACATTCATGCATTAAATTCCCCCAGTCTGTTGTCATGCAAATGAGTGTACGTGGATAAGTATATATACATGTGTGTGTGTGTATATATATATATATAAATTAATATATATATATATATTATCATTTTGAAGTTTATGTTTTGGGGTCACAGAAGATGACACAAAATGTGCCATGTGACCACCACATAACAATACTTTTCTATTTGTTTGCTTATGTAGTATGGAATTTTGTTGTTGCTGCAACATAAAATGTGATTGATTTGATACTAGCAGCACTGAAATGCCCTCAGAAGGATTCCATGAAATACAGATTTCCTTTGTGGCACTACAATGGTAGATGCCTGTGCAAAATTAGAAAATGTATTATCCGTTTAAGCTCAATAATATATGCCAATATTCACTTACACTGCTCTGGCTATTGGTGGACACATGTCTGTCAATTTTACTGATACACTGAATTTTGCAAAACAAAATTATTTGCTGATGTTATCAACAATCTTATCACTATTAGTAATTACCTTCTTAGTTATGAGTTATTCGAATAAAAACGTACATTTCACCTAGTTGCCCCTATTAACATTCAGGTTACGCTTTATACTGGACGCTGACACTGAAAGTCGTAACATGGAAACTGATGGGAACTTTTCAGTGTAACATGGATCTAATGTGTTTTTGACATAAGCATCAAGTAACCACTAATAATAGGTCAGACTCAGGTCACACAGACAAGAGTCCACACACAGTAGATAACTGGACCATAGGGTCAGTATACAGGATTATATAAATGTCAGTATACAGGATTATATAAGTTAGTGAATACACAAGTCAGACAAGACAGGACCCTGCAGATGTGAAATTTACCTTTTATGGGAGGCCAGGAGGTGTCTTTAGAAGCACGTAATGAAATTCACTGTGTATTACCTTTTTACCCAAAGATGTATCTATACAAAATTTGAGAAAAAGCAAATTCATTGGTTACAAAAATAGGCAAATTGAAAATGTACCATTTTTAAGCTTCGTTCAGTGATTTTTTTATAAATATTTTATGAAATTCCATATTTGTCCCATACTGATTGTGTGTAACTTTATATGTAGTATAAACATTATAGTCTCCTTTTGAATGTAATTTATTTGGGGCTGCTGTGCACTGATACAGGATTTGCTTTACCGATCCTCTTTTACCTTTTGTCTTATTGCAAACAAGACAGATGAGTTCGTTCACCAGGGACATGGAAATGGGGAGTAGAAAGGCTTTTTGTGCCACCATGAAAGCCTTATGTGCCACCATGAAAGCCTTACGTGCCACCAACGGTGCCAAGAGGAGTGAGTGAGTCAGAGTGAGTTTCTGCAACAGTTTCCATGCTAGCAAGAAACGACGCGACGTACCGTGAGGGTAAGCGAAAAATGTGGCGATGGTTTTCGACACGGCCCCTGCACACATGAACTCGAGGAAGTTGATGGGCGAGCGTTCGTCGGCGTAGAGGTCCTCCCCTCGCAACTCACACAGCTTCGCCTTGATGCTCTCGTAGATCACAAAGTGGATGATGGTCTCCGCGATGCCGTAGTAGGACGCCGTGATGCCCCTGTAGAAGCCCACGATGCCCTGCTGTTGGTAGACTGAGCGAATGCAGTGGAACGTCGTCAGACCTCCGCTCCGTCTGGAACACACGACACTCGTCAACAACTACGACCAGGGGTTGACACTGACACTGACACAGCCTGACACTGACATAGCTTGACACTGACACAGACTGACTGCTCAGGGTTCAACAGAGGAACAATGGCTGACTTCGTTTGAGCTTCGCAAGTAACTTGCGTAACCCGAGGGCTACCAGAATCCCAAACAAACCGCCGAGATCACCCAAGCACGTAATTTTTTTTGACCTAGATTAGCAAGGTGAATCTTCAAGGCTGCTACTCGAGGCAATTGCGAGTTTTACAGGATTCACTCGAGTAATTGACGTCATTAGTAGTGACAGCCAACTGGGAACGTAGGCACCTACTGCATCAGAAATTAATTAAACATTACATGACACATTAATTTCAATATGGATTAAAGTCACCACATTCTATGAATTATAACTTAAGACCAAGAAGATGAATGTCACAATTTACACACTAAACAACTGATTACTTTATTTTATTTATTTTCATAAGGGGTTTATGTCCGTGATCACGATCATCGGTGTTCAGCTGGATTATGCACGAAGTCTAGGCTAGCGCTGTCGATCGCCATTTGCGCCATAGGCGAAACGGTTTTCTATTTGGCGAAAATAGATTAAATCTCTTCGCCAAATTGGCGAAACGTTATATCTGTAATTATTATTGATGTTATCAGCAATACATGACTGCATTATTCAACACCCAGCTCTGTTAAAGTTGCCTAAACGATCACACATTCAACTGACCCAAATAACCAGTCGGCGTAACGTGACCTGCTGGGTAAACAATAGGTCGCTAATCCCTCCACTTAGCCATGCTCACAGACAATAGGGGAGCTTAAATCAATCAAGAATTGTGTTTACTAGACAATGGGGACCTGCCTGATGGCACTAATTACAAGTTTGAGGCTAGTACAATGCTGTACCTGACAGGTTCCATATTATCGCTCAGTATCGCCAGCGCAGTCACATGGCATTGTCAATGATTAATCAATGTGCCATCTGGTAACTATTCAATAAAATGCCAATATAGATTGTAATTCATGTATGTTTGACAAGTTTCACCACCAGAAACATTACAGATAGAAAGATGCATGTCAAAAACGTGTTTTTATTAAATATAGCCTGCGTCACCCAGGCCAGGATTACAGTCAGCCACAGTTAACTCATTTGGTGAATTACTGTATTCAATTACTGAGCAGTCAAATGAAGTTTTAAGATAGGTAATAATTATTATCAACACACTGTTTGAATTACTGCGGGGCAGCAAGAGTAGAGTAGGTGGTTCTTAATTATTTTACCTTGTTATAAAAGTGTATCTTTCAATTTATGTTATACACACCTGTAATGTAAATTTTATTACATTAATAGTATGTGTTAGGTGCTGTTTCTTTATATTTAGCAAAATTCCCAACAGTTGTTCAGGTTTCATTTTATTGTTAAACAATGTTCTGTTAAATTATACTGGATGTTTGTTTGCGTTATATATGTTTAGCTAAATATATAAATGTTTAGTTAATTAAAATAGGACATTTTTTTCTTGTGGATATTGTATAGAATTTTTTATTATATTATGTCTTGTTTTGCACTTTTAAACCGGGTAATTTAATTGATCTAAACTAAAAAAAATGGCTAAAGAGAATCTCATTTGGCTAAACAAATTTCTGACCTTTAGCCAAATTGGCTAAACAGATTTTAGGCACAGCGCTAGCCTAGGAAGTACTGCGCGCGCAGTGTAAATTATCATAAACCGGATACCACGTTGGGGTTACGCAAGTAACTCGATCGAAGTCAGCCAATGATTTCATGAGGCACCATCTGTTTGTAATCATGTCAATCAACTGAATGGCAGGTGTCTGTTGCACAAGATTGAACTGACTTCAATGCAACATGGGTTAAGGGGGAGTAAGTGCTAATAGCAGTTGTTTTTAAACTGTACCTTTTGTTTTTCGAAGATTTGAAATTGCAAATATTGTTTCTGCCTTATTACTATACAAAATAAGTACGGCAGTACTTTCAACGTATTTAGCCCTGTAAGTGTATCAATAACTGTCATGATGGATAAACAACATGGAAACTGTAACAATAAAGTGATTTAATCACAAACGTGCATGAAACAAAAACTAGTGTAAGACACCTATTGGTAATTGTTCATTCTTCGACCAGTAGGACATGTAATTCTAACACTCACTTCTGGTCAAGCTGTAATCGTGTTTTGATGAACCAAATTGGGTTTGTCATCGTCGAAGCAGTGAAACCTGAAAAAGATTATAACTGATCAGCATCAAAACATTATGTACGGAAGCCTTCATTAATTGTATATATCTAAATAAATTGTGTGCATAAAAAACTGCATATTGGGTTGCTACCAGTTATTCTTCTTGTGTTTACTGGCCTAGTTGTTTCACAAACAATAAGTTCAAGCCAAAATCTATGGACAGACCACATGTTATCGATAATCATGAGATCCATGGCCTAACAATACTGGTTTACACGCAGAATCTCCACGGACACCAGTCACTAACATCGTCTAACAAACAGGACCAGAAAACACAACACTAACCAGCGATGAAGGCGGACCCGATGTGGACTAGTGGCGTGTCTGGTGTGAAGACATTGTTGAAGAACACCTTACTCTGAGCGTATGCACAGAAGTATATCGCCCTATAAAAGTAACACCCAATTAGAAAACCACGACAACAAAGACAATACAGCAATACAGTAAATATTCAGAGCATATTTCAATACTGACGTGGATGTCTACACTACTGCCATGACTGTTGATATCCGTGTGCAAATGCAAGTTCTTGTAGACATATCCAGCTAAGATGACGATACTTTAACTGAACACTCACAGACATGCTGAGTGGGATATGCAAATTATATCATGTTACTTAACACATACTGAGAAGGAAATATAAATATTATTATTATGAAACTGATTGACGAGTTGTTACTTTCAAATGGCAAGTACTCTTGATGTGCAGATACTGATGTGTGAATACGCTGGACTTGGATAAAAGAACATATGCGCTACTACTAAACCAACAAAGTGAATGGCAACTGCCTGTGAATAGATAATTACGCGAACCGACTGCTGACACTTTCGAAACAACAAAACACTTATTGAGTGAACACATCTACGATGGATGGGTGCTGCCATGTTTACCATGGTTACGCTGAATGCATGCCTTCCTCCGATTTAGTCACCCCAGCAGCCATCTTGCTCGCGTAGCCGCTGCCATCCGAAAACAATGTGGAGGTTTTTGACTGCAACAGCTGACGAGAAGAAGCCGACTCTAGCCAGAGCAGAGCCAACTCTCCATCACTGCCTTAGCATCTATGGGTGGCGCAGCACGTCAACCATTAACATTCCTAGCCTGGCAGAAGACGCAGAACAGGGGCAAGTCGAACGGAATAGAACGGAACTTCAACGGGATGTTACCCTCGCTTCAGGGCCACATCGGACTCTCTACGGTGATTTGTCAGGGGACCCGGGACCCACGCACATAACCACACTAGTAGGACCATCACCCTTCCTTCCCATTCCCATGGTAATAAAGTCTTGTTAATCCTTCATTTTCAACTAAAATTCAATTTCCTCCAAGGTGGCTGGGGGGTGGCTATTCAATGCTTGTTTCACATCACAAATATGTTGCTTAACGTGTTATATATCAGCACTGCACATTTTATTTTTTATAATTCCAAGCATATAAAAAATTGAGACGGCACCAATAAACTGGGATAATATTGAATAACTCATTCTGCATGATATTAGAATGGCATGATGGCATTTCTCAGTGATAATACATGACAGGCCCTTTATCCAGTGGTGTAAAAATACCATCTTATCAAGAAATACACTGTAAAGTTTCATCTGTTTTACACATAAATAGACATCATCAATGTCTACATTATCTGTCTCTTGCTGCTTCTCTTAAATATTCCACTGTCAGATTTGTTGTATCCCTGCTCTCTTCCATCCCGTGCGAGGTCTGCCTTTCTCTGCCGTGTCCCTGATCTCTTCCATCCCATGCGAGGTCTGCCTTTCTCTGCCGTGTCCCTGATCTCTTCCATCCCGTGCGAGGTCTGCCTTTCTCTGCCGTGTCCCTGCTCTCTTCCATCCCGTGCGAGGTCTGCCTTTCTCTGCCTTGTCCCTGCTCTCTTCCATCCCGTGCGAGGCCTGCCTTTCTCTGCCTTGTCCCTGCTCTCTTCCATCCCGTGCGAGGCCTGCCTTTCTCTGCCTTGTCCCTGCTCTCTTCCATCCCGTGCGAGGCCTGCCTTTCTCTGCCGTGTCCCTGCTCTCTTCCATCCCGTGCGAGGTCTGCCTTTCTCTGCCTTGTCCCTGCTCTCTTCCATCCCGTGCGAGGTCTGCCTTTCTCTGCCATGTCCCTGCTCTCTTCCATCCCGTGCGAGGCCTGCCTTTCTCTGCCTTGTCCCTGCTCTCTTCCATCCCGTGCGAGGCCTGCCTTTCTCTGCCTTGTCCCTGCTCTCTTCCATCCCGTGCGAGGCCTGCCTTTCTCTGCCTTGTCCCTGCTCTCTTCCATCCCGTGCGAGGCCTGCCTTTCTCTGCCTTGTCCCTGCTCTCTTCCATCCCGTGCGAGGTCTGCCTTTCTCTGCCTTGTCCCTGCTCTCTTCCATCCCGTGCGAGGCCTGCCTTTCTCTGCCTTGTCCCTGCTCTCTTCCATCCCGTGCGAGGTCTGCCTTTCTCTGCCTTGTCCCTGATCTCTTCCATCCCGTGCGAGGTCTGCCTTTCTCTGTCGTGTCCCTGCTCTCTTCCATCCCGTGCGAGGCCTGCCTTTCTCTGCCATGTCCCTGCTCTCTTCCATCCCGTGCGAGGCCTGCCTTTCTCTGCCTTGTCCCTGCTCTCTTCCATCCCGTGCGAGGCCTGCCTTTCTCTGCCTTGTCCCTGCTCTCTTCCATCCCGTGCGAGGCCTGCCTTTCTCTGCCTTGTCCCTGCTCTCTTCCATCCCGTGCGAGGTCTGCCTTTCTCTGCCTTGTCCCTGCTCTCTTCCATCCCGTGCGAGGCCTGCCTTTCTCTGCCTTGTCCCTGCTCTCTTCCATCCCGTGCGAGGCCTGCCTTTCTCTGTCGTGTCCCTGATCTCTTCCATCCCGTGCGAGGTCTGCCTTTCTCTGTCGTGTCCCTGCTCTCTTCCATCCCGTGCGAGGCCTGCCTTTCTCTGCCGTGTCCCTGCTCTCTTCCATCCCGTGCGAGGTCTGCCTTTCTCTGCCTTGTCCCTGCTCTCTTCCATCCCGTGCGAGGTCTGCCTTTCTCTGCCGTGTCCCTGCTCTCTTCCATCCCGTGCGAGGTCTGCCTTTCTCTGACTTGTCCCTGCTCTCTTCCATCCCGTGTGAGGCCTGCCTTTCTCTGCCTTGTCCCTGCTCTCTTCCATCCCGTGCGAGGCCTGCCTTTCTCTGCCTTGTCCCTGCTCTCTTCCATCCCATGCGAGGTCTGCCTTTCTCTGCCTTGTCCCTGCTCTCTTCCATCCCGTGCGAGGTCTGCCTGTCTCTGCCTTGTCCCTGATCTCTTCCACCCCGTGCGAGGCCTGCCTTTCTCTGTCGTGTCCCTGATCTCTTCCATCCCGTGCGAGGTCTGCCTTTCTCTGCCTTGTCCCTGATCTCTTCCATCCCGTGCGAGGTCTGCCTTTCTCTGTCGTGTGTCTGATCTCTTCCATCCCGTGTGAGGTCTGCCTTTCTCTGCCTTGTCCCTGATCTCTTCCATCCCGTGCGAGGTCTGCCTTTCTCTGCCTTGTCCCTGCTCTCTTCCATCCCGTGCGAGGACTGCCTTTCTCTGCCTTGTCCCTGATCTCTTCCATCCCGTGCGAGGCCTGCCTTTCTCTGCCGTGTCCCTGATCTCTTCCATCCCGTGCGAGGCCTGCCTTTCTCTGCCTTGTCCCTGATCTCTTCCACCCCGTGCGAGGCCTGCCTTTCTCTGTCGTGTCCCTGATCTCTTCCACCCCGTGCGAGGCCTGCCTTTCTCTGTCGTGTCCCTGATCTCTTCCATCCCGTGCGAGGTCTGCCTTTCTCTGCCGTGTCCCTGATCTCTTCCATCCCATGCGAGGTCTGCCTTTCTCTGCCGTGTCCCTGATCTCTTCCATCCCGTGTGAGGTCTGCCTTTCTCTGCCGTGTCCCTGATCTCTTCCATCCCGTGCAAGGTCTGCCTTTCTCTGCCGTGTCCCTGCTCTCTTCCATCCCGTGCGAGGTCTGCCTTTCTCTGCCTTCTCCCTGCTCTCTTCCATCCCGTGCGAGGCCTGCCTTTCTCTGCCTTGTCCCTGCTCTCTTCCATCCCGTGCGAGGCCTGCCTTTCTCTGCCTTGTCCCTGATCTCTTCCATCCCGTGCGAGGCCTGCCTTTCTCTGCCGTGTCCCTGATCTCTTCCATCCCGTGCGAGGTCTGCCTTTCTCTGCCTTGTCCCTGATCTCTTCCACCCCGTGCGAGGTCTGCCTTTCTCTGTCGTGTCCCTGATCTCTTCCACCCCGTGCGAGGCCTGCCTTTCTCTGTCGTGTCCCTAATCTCTTCCATCCCGTGCGAGGCCTGCCTTTCTCTGTCGTGTCCCTGATTTCTTCCACCCCGTGCGAGGCCTGCCTTTCTCTGTCGTGTCCCTGATTTCTTCCATCCCGTGCGAGGCCTGCCTTTCTCTGTCATGTCCCTGCTCTCTTCCATCTTATGGGAGGTCTTCCTTTCTCTGCCGTGTCCCTGCTCTCTTCCATCTCATGGGAGGTCTGCCTTTCTCTGCCTTGTCCCTGATCTCTTCCATCCCGTGTGAGGTCTGCCTTTCTCTGCCGTGTCCCTGATCTCTTCCATCCCGTGCGAGGCCTGCCTTTCTCTGTCGTGTCCCTGATCTCTTCCATCCCGTGCGAGGTCTGCCTTTCTCTGTCGTGTCCCTGATCTCTTCCATCCCGTGCGAGGTCTGCCTGTCTCTGTCGTGTCCCTGATCTCTTCCATCCCGTGCGAGGTCTGCCTGTCTCTGCCGTGTCCCTGATCTCTTCCATCCCGTGCGAGGTCTGCCTTTCTCTGCCGTGTCCCTGATCTCTTCCATCCCGTGCGAGGTCTGCCTTTCTCTGTCGTGTCCCTGATCTCTTCCATCCCGTGCGAGGTCTGCCTGTCTCTGCCGTGTCCCTGATCTCTTCCATCCCGTGCGAGGTCTGCCTGTCTCTGCCGTGTCCCTTATCTCTTCCACCCCGTGCGAGGTCTGCCTTTCTCTGTCGTGTCCCTGATCTCTTCTATCCCGTGCGAGGTCTGCCCGTCTCTGCCGTGTCCCTTATCTCTTCCACCCCGTGCGAGGTCTGCCTTTCTCTGTCGTGTCCCTGATCTCTTCTATCCCGTGCGAGGTCTTCCTTTTTCTCTTGTATCTTTACATCTGCCTGACTATTTCCCTTGTCTCAGTTAAAACTCAGTTGCTGGCCTTCCGATTACCTTTCCAATACTTCCTTATTCTAAAACAGTATGTTTGAGGTGACAAAACATATTAAATATCCTGATGTTTTGCAATCGCTGCCTTGAAACATGTCAATGTTTCACCAGTCAATAGTTCACCAAAGTCAAATCAAATATGTGCTTTAAAGATAGACGTTTGATTATTAGGGAATTTGTGTCAGAAATCAGCCTTAAAAATCAGCCCAACCACCTTAAAAGCAGGACACATGTCCCACAAATATGTGTATGTTTCAGTGCATCTCGAGTGTCTGTAAACATTAAGTATGTTGTGTGTAATCTATAAAATGGAGTTTATTCATACGCCTACTTTATAGAGCAATAACTAGTCATGATCAATCACTGGTGGACTGGACACTTCTCCTACTGTAATACACCTAGAACTGTCAGCTAACTGTCACAAAGTCAGGTAAATAATAAAGATGAGCAGAAGATTAAATAAACCAATGGCCGACTCACCTAGATGGCGCCACACCAACAAGATTCGGCCCAAGACCTTTAAACAGCCCTCGTATTCCCTCCGTTTGGATGATATGTCTGGAAACACAGACCAAACACTCTAATATAACACTGCAACCAAACTTTCATTTTAATAATATTTATTATTTATAAAACTCAATATCCAAATATGCCCAAAGAGTTGTACAATAAAATATAAAGCTATTTATTATGTGTTAAAACTAATAATAATACTAAATGCAACTGTAAAATTAACTTTCGGATAAAAAAGTAGAAACGTTAAATTATTCATATTAAAACTTTTAATTAAATATTATATAGAATTAACGACGATGAGTAAAATAAATAAATCAATAAATAAAACTAATTAATACTCTATTTACATGCAAAATACATACTAAACAATGGCATGTTTAAACAATGGCATGTTTAGGAGGGCACTGCACCATAGTCTGCATGGCAATCGTATTACTATATGTATAAATGTTACATCACTTCATTGTAGCATTGAAAACTAATTACCAGGCTCAGAAATCCTAGATTTATGTGATTTTCATTTTCATGCAAATGTAACATTTGAAACTGTTACGCAACCATGAATATTTCTGAGATACTCCTAGTTATACCGTAAGCATTTAATGATGACATAAACCGAAGCAATATTGTTGCACTGCTCATATTCAGGCTCAGGGGTCGAAATAGTGGTAGTCTGAGGACTGCCAGATATTCGGAACTACCAAAGATGATGACAGCAGTAGTCCAATGGACTACCACAAAACCTGGGGATTTTTTTTCAAGAACAATTGTTTTGTTTTTCATATCATTTTGTTGACATCTGGGCCATATGACTACCAGATATATCTGAGAACTACCAGATTTCCCAACTAAGTAGTCCTGCTAACTACCTGAACATTTGGAGTTATTTCTACCCCTGAGGCTCCTGGTTCAGTTACATCCTGTCAGATTCCCTCTCAAGAGTAGGGCAGACACGAGACAGGGGCCATAATAAATGAGCACTTTCCATGACTAACCTTTGAATTTTTTTATTTTATGTTCTCCAAATAAATAACACCTGTTTACAGCGTTCACACTGCGAGCTGGGGAGTGTCAACTACTTCTACCAAGGGGTGTACATACTACATAGCTGGTTGAAACCAGTGTCACACTGACCTGAGACACAAGTACAGGCTCATTTTCGTTGAGTGTCCAAGCCCGGCCTGGGAGGCCGTGGTGAGCGTGTGCGTGGGCAGCGACGTGCAAGTACTGTACTTGTAGGTACTTGGTGCCTGACTGGGGCACTGCTGCACCACTTGGTGCACATAGACAGATGTTGGTGTGTTGAACGTCGCACAGGACGACTGTAGTCGCGTCTTGACCACCTCCAGTGGACAGGTGATGACCGCCCCCGCTGTGCCACCGACACTGCAAAAACAAACAGCCAATGAAGGTGATGGCGTCACTTTTAAAAGAATCTTGACACCATGGCAATTTCAAAGAATTTGCACAAGTTATCCCCATCAATCAGGGCTTTATGCAGGATAAAATGATTGGCAGTCACCCTTGTTTTGGTGGACACATGGATGTTAACTGTAAGCCAGTTTACAAACTTTCAAATGTGTTTGATGACCTGAAATGGACTACAATCACACATGTGACACCATTTACACTCATTTTCAAGGCATAACTAACAATATCTATGGTTTGGAAGACCTTATTTTTGCTCCTTCATTTTTTACGGGTGGACGGGTCTCTGCATAACGCTATGCCGTCAATTCTACAGCATTCTCTCATTTTGATCTGCAAAATGTACTCACTTTGACCCAATTCTAGTTCAACCAATGACGTGTATGCATGTACACCACACAGTACTACACACACATGCTTGCTTTCATGCACATATATATATATGTTACTTCAGTTAGTTCAGTAGTTATATGATGATGTTGTTTCAACAGTAGTCCAGCACCATGAAGTTTATTTACTTTGACCTGCAATTTAATATCTTGGGCATTTATATTCTTATTGCACTTTGTATCCAATGCATGAATTCAGTAAAAGTAACTGAATTTGAATGATTTACACTAAGATAAAGATAATTTACACATAGTTTGCAGGCTTGTGAAATACAGTTCAAAGTTGCCTTTTTGCAGGCAGACAACACACAGAGGAACGTATTTTGGAGCATCACATGCCAGATCAGACCAGTCAAGTGTCCTGGATTGAGAAATCTATAAATAGCCTATAAACAGACTGACCCTGGTAAACATGCACTGTCCAGCCTCTCAGAGACCTCAGGTGACCTAGAGTCAATGCCAGGCCGAATTATAAACACTTATCCAGACAACACCGGATAATCAGCCCAATAAACGTAATAGTGCGTAAATGCACTAAGTACGGATGCACTGGTCTTACACAATCGTGCACGCTTGAGTACACGCATGAGTACACATGCATGCGTGTTCACGCCGACCTGTCCGTGCACGTGATGGCTATATCTGCTGACCGTACACCCTGCTGACTGCTTTATGTAACCTGTGCAATACCTGACAGCCACCTTTGTGTGCCTGGCTCATACTGGTTCTGACCAAGTCTTGACCAACCCAGAGGTCAGTGGAACAACTGACCAAGCCCTCCGGGGTATAAACTCTAAAGCCAACAAACCGGTCACCCTTTTGTAATTTAATTTAGCTCAGGTACACGTGTGTATGCATGCAACAATGCGTGTTTGTTAGGCTATTCACATCCAACCTTGAACCCGGGAGGTAAACTTTCAGGTCATCTCCCACCACTGGAAGGACCTGTATACCACCCCCTCAATGTTTCATACGTCAGTCTGATAGTCATGTTTCCCTCACAATTGTTCACAGCCTTCAAAGGTACACAAATTGCCCACCGTTGCAAGTTAGATAATTTAGTTGACATAATTTGGCAATTACCACAATTCTCCCCCACAAAACCTCCATAAATAATCAAAGTTGTGTGTAAAAATTATGTTCAATAAATAATGGAGTTGCACTTGAACAGACCAGACTGTGTACATGTTGCCAAACATGCCATGAATGTTGTTTACTGCGATTTGGGCACATAGTCCCTAACCGTGTACACAACACATCCAATGTTTTCAATTCATGCATACCAGGTACATCAATTTAGTCTGTTAAATGTGACACGTGTCACACAGCTCTTCGTTTCCTACGCCAAACCATTACATATTAACTAAATTAAGCCTCCATTAAATGTTGAATATTGACTTCCCATTAGGTAAATCATCATCAACTGAATAGGGTGTGAGACAGGGTTCCTAACCCTGTCTACTGCACCCTGGTCTCCTGTTTTTTTACCCCATCTCTGCCAAACTGCCATGATCCAGTTGAGACAATCTATAAATATTCTGTGTAGTTGACAGCTTGACTGAACAAGGACGCTGTGTGAATGACGAGGCCTGTACTCAGTGGGCCAAGCAAGAACACTTGTACAGGGGACCTTTCCATACCACAAACTCATAATCACAACTAAGCCCTGTGGCAAATTGTAGCCAGCTAATCAGTTATACCTAGGGCAGGCAGACACCTATTGTCAAGGTGTTGCATGCCGCACCCTGACCGTGACCATGACACATTTTCATTATTTATCAACATCTGTGGTATAAACTAAAAGGGCTAGATATGGGCCAAGTTTGGCTAAGCCATAATTTGAAAAAAAATCCACAATAGTTGTGACATGAGTCAGCTGTATATATTCAGGCTGAAATAGAGGAAAATTTACTGTGACATAGACAGAAATATGGGTATCCAATGCAAGGTACAATCTTGGCAAAGTGGGCCAGTGGCCCATCTAGATTGCTGAAAGGGGTAATTTTGGACGATGCAGCACCAAATGTACAACATTCAAATTATGGATCATTTTTATTACAAGTATTGCTTTATTATTACTATTAATTTATTTTGTAATGAAGCCCACGACATGAACCAAGTTTGTATAACATTTGAAAATTATAATATCATTACTATGTGTACACTCTTTATTTTTTAGCATTGATGCATTACAATATGGTATGGTTCAGTTTATTACTTAAATAAAAAGAATGGTTTTGAGCAGCTATAAAAAATTCACATAGTAGTTTTTAACTGCTGTGATAATAATTTATATTGGATATAACTTTTGTAACAACAATCTTGAGAGCTGCCTCTAGTTTATCACGTACGTATATAATTATACCATGTGCTCCATACAATGACTGACTAGCCTATGTAAACAACGCTCCGTCGGTGTGCTAAGATGGTGGCCTTGCTGCATACAGGGAGCAGATCCCACCTATGACACTGACAGTGTCCAAACAACTCTGTCCAAAACCCTCCCACCCCTTCCTCCAAGATTGTATTAAAAAATCCAGGCAGTCTTTTGCAGCACCTTCCAAACATCTGACAGTACAATCAATTGCCTTGATGATTTTCGATTATGGATTGAGCGCTAGCATGATTTATATCATGCAGATCACAACAATATCACCTGCCACCCATGTAACAAGATCACTTATTGGCTGAACAACTAATGCCCCCCGCCATTCTCCAATCAAATAAGTGCACATAAACTAATTACGTTCAACCATGCATACATGTATACAAGTCTTCACATACGCACAACTGCATTTTAGACATTGCTTAATTAATTATAAATATAATACAATAAAACAAACGTTGGTTGAAATATCAAATAGACTAAGGTATTAGAGTCCCATTTTCCTATGACTAGTAGGGTTACCGAAAGCAGAAACGTTGACTGTAGTCAGCCAGATTGACAATGGTGGCCCATCGAGCCAGTAGAATTTTTAAACTGGTGGCCCACACTGGCCCCAGTTTCAAACCACACATCAAGTTATCGGCCCAGGGCCAATGTTAAGCCCAGACTGGTCACAACTACAGATCAAATGACTAAACATTAACAAGTCAGTGTGACTGACTGGAGCTTTTCCATGAGTTATGACAGAGAAGGCTGGAAATAACAATAGCAAATAACATGTCTGACAACTAGGGCAGGGTGAGCCCAAGCTTGTGAAGCTGAGTAATGCTGCTGTGAGACTGAGTCAGTTGGGGCTACAGATACACTGAGCCACTGGGTCAGAGTACACCTCTAGGTTACAACATGGCCAGTGCAGCAGCTAGGACAAGTGTCTTCAGTGATCTAGCCTCATTCACACCTATCTGTATCACTTCAAATGTATGCACCAAGTCCCTGGATACACACCTACCAGTCTGTTGGCTGCACATTATCCATGTGTCAAGATTGAGTAACATAAGGAGAGAGTACTCAATGTGTCAATGCAATAGGCTGTAGGGTAGTTATTTATAACCAGTGACCATATAAGTCTACATTATGAGCACATGAACTTTAAGCAGGTTAGTTATAAACTGTTGCTTTGTCACACTTTGCCGGGTATAGCGCTATATGTATACAGTTTTTACCCAACAATATTTTGCTGGAGTTTGTTGTTCAGTAATAAAGTGGATCAAGGATTCTTTGCCTGTGAAAAAGAAAATTTAAGTTGCACTAACTTATATGCTATTAAAATTTCCGTATTGGAATCGATTACATTTCTTATCTTGATGCAAACATCAACAATTATGATGACAAACAAATTATATATATATATATATTATATATATATGTCTAAATATAATTATGTGTCAAACAGGACTGGTCATTAGTGGTTTTTAGTCAAGATGGAGTTATCTACTTAAAATCATCCACTCCAGCCAAGTGATCAGAACACAGTTGATATATAAAGTGTACATAATATTTCATTATATTATAGTTGTTCACAATATTAATTTTACAATTTTGTCACCAACAGGTGATACCAGTCACACAATTTTTTAAGATAATTTTATAAGCATCAAAGTATTTCCTTTAATTCTTTACTGGGTAGACAGTACCTGACAGTACTAGACACAACCTTCTTATTTTACACCCTGTTGTGGGCAGACAATTTTTAGATGGCATCCAGCTGTGAATTATGCTGCATGTTGCTTGCATTAAAATTTGGATAATTTGACAACCGATGCACGAAAATATATGAAATGAATTGCACTGTATATGGAATGATTGTGTGAAAAAATGTCTGTGTTGCAATTAATTACATTTCAGATCCTGGAGCAAACTTCAACAATTATGATGACAAAATAAATAAGCAACTTCATCATGCTATATATTAAAACATTCCAAAACACACCAGTGATCCGAAAGTTCAAACTAATATAGCCATTTATGTTAGTTTTATCCTAGTGAAACATTTATCCAATTTTTACAGTTAGTTTTCAAATTTTAATTGCTTTTGTAAACAACGCCAACATGACTGAAGACAAAAATCATGCTATAATTTACAAAATGGCTACCGTTTACCGATCATATTGCCGAATGGAATGTCCTTTTCCTATGTAAAATCAACACTTGAATATCAAACGATAGCACACTCCTTTTACAAATAGATGCTCCTTTATCAAAAGCCATGTGACCATAGTCCATATTAATAAAATACCCTAAAATAAATAAACCAATTGAGGTAAGAACGGTGATTCGTAACAAAAAAAGGCTGCATATTGGCGAAATGAAGATGCCACCGATGGATCACCCTCTTTGTATCTCAACAATGAAAAGTCGCACAGAAAACGAGATGGACAATAATAAGGTCTCCGTGATCGCTGTCGACATTATTCACATTGCAAACTTTTGACTTGAAATCATTGAGAAATTATTTCAATAAAATCAGCACATGTTTCCGTGACCTACGAAGAGCTTAGACCAGCAGTTTGAGCTGGCTGGTTAAAAGAAGGTTCTGATCGGGTAAACAAAAGGCCCATGAACTAAAAGAGTTTTCTGTGTGGTTTTGGATGGTCTACGCATACAAGGGGTTAAGCGTGTTTGGATGGTTTGCGCAGTAGAGTTAACAAATGTAACCTGCTAAGGAATTTATCACACTAGACCACATACACATAGTATAACACCTTTTCTGCCAATGCAATGGTCACACATGGCATCAGTTCAAATAAGGTGTGATTAGATCAAGGGACTGAGCACAAACAATGTGTTCAACATCTTCACAAATATTAACATAGGTCAGTGTTTATTGTGGCTAATTGGAAAGATGCCATTACTGCTGCTGCATTAACATATCTTCTGTCCAACAGTGTGACTGACACCAGTTTTATTTTGACATGACTCATTTCATTACAACACGTCACATTAATAGGTCTGATATCTGAGTGTGCTTGCCAATATGCATGTAAACGTAAACACTCCACAATGAGTGTGGGGAGAATCATCCATCCTTAGATTCCTGCTGCCTGGTCTCCCATGAACCCAACCAATATGATATTTTTTGTTGTTTTTTGTATTGACATACTTTAATGTTGCGTTAGGTTACAGCGTATAGTCATGTAGCCTCAAGGCTTGACTACACTGAGGTCACAACACACCCCCACAACTTATTGCAACAGCGAAGGAAATCAAACAATGTCACCTAATATCGCCCATGACGCGTTTCGCTTGTCTACGTCACAAGTGATACGTTCCACTTATCAGCGTTACTCGCACACGTTCTATATTGTATCATTTGCATAATTTGTTCCACATCATTTATATTTACTCATGATCAGAGGCGGTAGCCTAAGAACTGGGCCTGTGGGCAGTTTAACTGTGGTTATGTGGAGTGTGGTTCGGTAGCCTAGATTCTAGGTCACGGGGAGACATTCGTGCTGAGAACGACATCATGTTGCATAAACGTCAATATTATGATAACATAATGACCAAAACAGTATAATATACTGACTGGTTGTTGTGACATATTTGGTAAATTGTAATTGTTTCACTCAAATAATGATCATAGACGAGTTAATCACGCTTGGCCTTGACAGAAACACGAGGCATGTTCTAGCGTTTACATCATGTTATCTGGTTGAAAACGACTTTATTTCATTTTATTTGCACGAAGTATACTTTACTTACCCTCCGGCTAGCAAGTGGACAGCGGTATTATCAGAAGCCATTAATGTTGCAGGAGTTTATAAGGTAAATGCGCAGAAAGACTACCAAACACGACCTTCCTTTACATACTAATACACATCGTACAAAAGTAAACTCGCAGTCACGTGTCGCGTTATTTATACTACCATTGGTCATTGTAAAATCCCTATGTTTGATTGGCTGTGGGTTAAAGGTCACGTCTTCGTGTACAAGTTTTCCGTTCACATGCAGTTCATTCTCTGGACATGTGAACAGTTACCGCTGATTGGACCAAACATGTATTATGTGTGCCTCCGTAGCAGATGCGACGTATTTTGTATGGGTCTTTTGCGTATAACGGGGATTTCGCCAGACGTTACTTAGAGAGGAGCATCTGGCATGGATGTTGCCGTACCTATTAATAGAACTGGTTCATTGGGAACCGTTGGGAATACACGTGGCAGTGTTGCTTTTTAGGACCCGTAAATAAACACATAGCGTTCCTCTTTACTGTACAGATTGACAACAAAAGTGTCAGTGGTTTACGTAAAATAATGATTTCCTAACAAATGGAAGGAATTCAAGTGACAAGACTGAGCCTGAGGGGCATATATTCATGATATTGATAGTGTTCTATTTTGCCATTTTCTTATCAGTTAATAAACTTAACTTAAAGTATACTTTTATTATTATATGACAGTTGAAGAGTTGTCGAGTCGTGCCAGTGAGTATACGCCTAAACTAAACTTCAACTTGGCATAACTTAAGACACTTATTTTTCAAAAGCAAAGTTCCATGCAGTATCGGTGCGAAAATAAAACCAATTAATTAAGCTAGTCCAACTCCAAGGCCAAGTCCAAGAACAATCAACTCAACTTCTCAAGGACAAGGAATCTGGCGCACCGTCGATTTACCGCTATAGACTCCCGGAATGAATCTCGATTGTTGTCCACTTTTGGTGGCAAATCAGATCGGATCAGCAGCCGTTGCCTTTGGTTAATGTACGTATTTTAGCGATAGTATTCTGTAATTTAACTAACAATTTTCCGTAGATAGAACTAACCCGGGGCCCTTGCCAATGGCAATTGCAACAGATCGGTACGTCATACTCATAGTCATACCAGGTCCAGGGGCGTCGATCCGGTTTTAAAAGTTGGGGGACCAATTTATATATATATAATATATACATATATATATATTATATATAACACATATGCTACAAATATTCATTGTTTAGTTTTATTACAAAAAAGACTTGATCACACAAATTTACTCTTTCACAATGTACATATTCTTAAATTACCAGATCTTGTAAAGCTAAAAACTGCTATAATTATGTTTAAGGCATATCGTTATATATTACCAATGAATGTACAAAAATTGTTCAGAATACATGACTCACGATATTCATCCAGGTATAAATGCAAGTTCAAGCAAATCTATATACGTACTAACTTAAAAAGTATGTGTATTTCTGTTACTGGAGTTAAACTTTGGAACTCCTTCGATAATTCACTGATTAGTTGTAAAAATGTTCATCATTTCAAAAAGTGTTACACAAATAGACTGTTGAATAATTATGTGTTAGAGTCCTAGACCATTTTTTGCTAACAAATTAGATAACAAAATCAAACATTCAGTTTGTTTATTGTTGTAAAAAAAAATTGTTTTTTTCTTTTCAACAAATGTCACAATGTCTTATTTTTATTAAATGTTGTATGGTCACACGTAAATAGTGTTGTGCACATTCTATTGCACTGTTCAGATGCTTTATGTATGAAATTAAGAATTTATAAGGGTAAACATGATAAGTATTGTACTTCTTTTACCCTTTTTTTTCAACAATTTGTATTGTGTGCACTGTATTTATAATGTAGTAGTTGTTGTTGTTGTTGAAAATAAATTTCAATTCAATATATATATATATATGTATATATTATATAATATAACATTTATATATATGTTTATGTATATATATACAAGTGTATATATTTAAATTTTTGGATGGTACACTTTGGACCCATAACTGCTTGCCTGATTCATAGAGTGACACGATGCAAAGCCAAAGCTAGGTTATATGCAGGGATCGATGCCTGTGTAGGACTTACCAATGGCACAGATCGAAAAACTTTTGAACGTCACAAAATAGTTAGCAGTACCCCCTCCCATCCTCTGATGCCATGGTTTATGGTGCTTCCACACTAATCTCCTTTTTCTTCCTTTTACTGGACTGGGTCGTTTCAGGGCTTTAAGGGTCCATGACGGATTATGTATATGCTCACTATAAAAATATATAAAACACTAAAACTTAAGTGCTAAAAGGTGTAGTAGTATAGAGCATTGGAATGTTTGAAAACTATGTATGGTATGCAACTTTAGAGGTCTCAGCAAGAAGTTATATCTGGTGGCAGATGATCGAGGCAGTGAGGCCAGCTTTGAAGGCCTTTGGGTGGTGGTCTTTGGCGAACAGTGCATATATAGTGCCGAGGCTGTGGGGCAGTTCCCCATTATTAATTTACTTTCGATGCTAGATACTGTTGCCATTCCTGGTTATAACAGTGCAGCTTTGGACCATTAACTATAAGGGAACCTGGGTTTGAATCCTGGGCTGCCATGTCAATATAGTTCCAGGCATATCCCTGTACAGTGTGCACACACACACACACACACCCCACACACGCACACACACACACACACACACACCCCACACACACACACACACACACACACACACACACACACACACACACACACACACACACACACACACACACACACACACACACACACACACACACACATTGATCATAGTGTTTGCACAGTAAAAATTTTGTTTCAATTTCAAATGTAATTTGTTGACTTGATACAAACATTTCAAGTAGTGTAATTAGTTCAGATGGAATCTTGTTTCCACATGTTTTTATTATAGGTTTGCAATGTCCCGTGCCACCCACTCTATGCATAAATAGAGTAGCATTTCTGCTAAATTAAATAGCTTTTGATATATCTTATACTTACAAGTAGCCAAACTCTCCATCCCACTACATACACTGTCCATATAGCTCTGCGTTTAGTCTTAGACCATATAGGATGGTCTCTGTCGATACTTGGGACTTGCTGTATATATAGACACTGTACATACTTGGGACTTGCTATAAATAGACAATGTCTATTGTACATACGTCTATCATCAATGCGATCTAAACTGTTATATCCCAGCTAGGGTGGACAACATGCTTCATGTAAGCAAGTGCAAAAACCCAGTAGATCTGGACAGTCATGGGCCCATTTGTTGGTGTAATGAGTTTCCTTACATATGTGCCCCTCTATGTACAGGACAATGGAATCTACTAAGAGACCCGTTAGAACTGCTGGATGAGAAACATTAAAATATTAAAGTGGTGAATCAGGTTGTATAAAGTATTTCACCTTTTAAGTTAACAGTGGTCATGGATTAGTCAGTATCACTGATTTGAATTAACTTCTATGCCATCAGTAGAGAATCGTAGCTATGATATACTTTGCTTACAACCTTACAAGAGCTAAAAGCTCTAATCCAAAGCATTTTTTGTAAAAAGCAGACATATGTGATTTTGACTAAATTTTATAGACCTGTCGATAACATGATAGCAGTAGCTGTGGAGACGAATAAGAATTTTATCAGGTTCAATTTTCGTAATAAAAATTTGACAAAACATAGACTCACCAATCCCATGGGAAGTCAACTGCTCTCTATGGCTTAGCCTCGATGTAGCCAGGCCCCGTGAGGTGGCAGCACGTTTTAGGCCCATAAATCCGCCCTATGCTCTGCCGGTGTTGCCATCAGTGCGGCCTTTCCCAAGAATCAAAAGTACTGGCACTGCTATCTGTATGACTCCAGTGCACGTGTGCTGCCACCTAGCAGACAAAGCAGACATATTTCGCGATGTTGCTGTCTTGAGCGGGCTGGGCAAAAGCTTTTGGTTTGCTGATCGGTTCGGTCAGTCCTTAATATCAGAAGACATGGACAGGGGTGCTGTTTTCAATTTTGAGGCCAGAACACAGGTGACCGTCCTATGTTTTATTGTGTTGCATAGTAAAATTAATTTAGGTCCATGTACCACCGAAACGGTGGGCGTTTCACCCGACAACAATCTTTTTAAAATGCTTTCATGTACACTATATTTTACCTACCAATTAAGCATATATATGTCTGTATCATTGCAGATATCATTATAGTTGATATTTTTTTCTAATGCACATAGTCTAATTTGTGTCAAAACAACTCAATTAATTTGTGTCAACAGGGCAAATACTGCGGGGGTAGCTGACAGACGTAGCGGCCATCTTTAAAATGGCTGCCAAATCCATAGTCTACCAAATCCAATGTTCCCGTATATTAATGAACATCGTCGATCATGTCGAGCAATAACTGATGTATGCAGAATTGCAGATACATGGTTTAAGGGACAGTGATTTCAAATATTAAACTTTTTTACTTCTACGGTTTTCACATGCGCCATTTTTAAAGATACAAACAACAAACTATATCACACAGCAGTTATGTTTATGTCGCTACACAGCTTGGTTGATAGCGATGTCAAAAGATGTTACTTTGATTTTGAAAATGATTACCCAAAATGATCAAATGCAATATAACAAAGAAATATACTCTTGCACACATCTAATGTTCGCTTTAGATAGATTTAAGTCATATATAGACATGGTGGTTGTGAGATTGGTATTGATAATTGAACAGTTATCAGTAATCATTGTCATCATACAATTTGTTACTGTTCTGTATAACGTGTGTGTGTGTGTGTGTGCGTGCGCGTGCGTGTGTTTTTTTTATACGAAATAAATATATAATATTTGCCAACATGGTAACATTCTATCTTTAGATACAATGGCTTTATTAACACAAAGGTAGACGTTAATTTTAAGGCAAACACAAAACGTTGATTTATATACTTACTTTTGGACATGCACATTACCGCTCTTGTCGGTAAAAAAGCGAAATATAGCAGTATTTGATAAACATAGCATATGGTATAGTGCGTCAGGTGTTCGTTGGAAAATTTGTATGGGCGTACGTATTGGTACACATGACATGGGCGTGTTACCCCGGCCTACCGTAACGGTAAACGTTTTAGGGAAATGAGTGCGATAATTATGGCACGCATGTTGATTGGTAACATGTAATAGCAGTGAAATTGTGTATCTTTGAAAGAGTGTAGTTGGCATGGTTAATGTTGCATGACAGTTGTACAATAGCTTGGCTATTTTGGTAAATACAGATGGGCACCGAGGATCGATGTACGTTAAAAGAGCTGGAGGTACGAGATTTTGATGACAATTGGTCAGCATATCAGATTTTTGAATGGGACATGCACTTTCTTATAATCTAATAACGTGTTACTGTTAACAGCGCGGTTAATGGGAAAATTAACATTCGTTAGCGCTTAACGTAGAGTCTACACTAGGCATACCACTCCACTTTACCGTCCACGCTGCCTCAGATCATAACATCGGCAGACGCGAGAGTCAGGTTGAATATTGCAGCGGTATTGCAATTTTCCTGGTCACGACTCAGTCCAGGGCTTTATGCAGGATTAAATTATTGCCAGTCACACATGTTTTGGTGGACATGTGGATGTTAACTGATAAGCCAGTTCACAAACTTTAAATGTATTTTTTGACCTGAAAAGGACTACACACACACATATAACACCATTTACACTCACTTTCAAGGCATAACTAACAATATCTATCGATTTGGAAGACCTTTTTGCTCCTTTTTTTTTTTTACCCATCCACCACCCGTCCACCCATATTTCTACCCGTCCATATTAGTTTATACCCGTCCAAATGACGTGTGGACGGGTCTCTGCATAAAGCTATGCGACTCACGAGACTTCCAAAAACTTAATTTGCACGCCCGAAGCCAAGAACACCTCCACGGTTCTAAAATACCGCAAAATACACACGCACATTTTGAAATACTGCCAATGCAGTAGTGTTGTAAAATGATTGCGTGATGTGACTGACTGCTGAGTTGCTCAGTTTTACTACGCTTCACTGAGTGGTTTTGATGTAGAGGCGTGGTTATCAGGCGGAATAAATAGCAAAACCAAACAGATTGTGTGTCCAAGCACAATACTATACCGATCGCGGTAATGCAGACGACCAGGCCGTGTTACACAGTCTGACGTGTGCACGCAGCCAGTAGAAACAAGTCGTTGATTAGACTCGCTGATTTAACGACGTCTGGTCGCCGTGGTTGGGCCTGCCGAGTACCTGGCTGGCATCGCGTGGAGGCCGGCGCAACGCGGCACGGACATTACTCTGATGAAACATTAATATGTTGCCGCTTCGTGGCACACAGCCCAGGCCTCTCTACGCACTGTCCCACGAGAACTGCTGAAAAGAAGCATCGCTGGTTCGATTCAGAAGCCAAGAACCGGGAGAAAAGGAGCGATGTTTTAAATAAGATGTGTGTGCGTTAGAGAAATTTATACGTCGGATAATGACACACGTGCATGGCTGTTAGGAACTGATCGAGGCCCGAGTGTCTGGCGCACACAGGTCGTGTGCGTGGTGTTGTAAACTGTCTGTAATCGACCGACACGCTCTCGATAGGACAGACATGCTGAGTAGGATGAGATTGGCGGTCGACGGGCATGTGCATGGGCATGGGCAGACGCATGGATGCTGTTAACGTGTGTACTTGGGACTAGGGCCGACAAGACTCTACGGGATCGTCTGGAGGCTTGTCAATGTCGCATCATCGTCCACATTGTTGGCGCCATTTCGTTTGCGTCCGTCAGGCTGACCTGTGAGTACCGAATACCGTTGGCGTGCGACAGTCCTGACAACGTCCCCGTCAATTGTCACCGCGAAAATGCAGTTGCGCGGTAAATCGGGCGCTGGTGAAGGACATTTGGTTGGGCATGTATGTGTAAGTTGAGAACGTACATCGGCGAAGATTGCAAAAGCGATACATCCGTAGTTTGTTGATATCGACCGTGTGTCGTCACATTGCACGCCGATGACGAAATCAATGCTGATGTGAACGAGCAGACGATTGTAAACCCGTCGCCTGATGCGACTGGAGGATGTGTTTATGGCACCGCTGATCTGTGTGCGGTATCGTTTCGTCGGATGTCATATGACGAGCTGATCGTGATTACGGTTTTTGTTGATTCGGACATGTGATACTTTCATTGCGACTTGTTGGGCCTGTTATTGCAAAAAGCGCAACTAATCGTGAAGTTTTGCGTGCATCATCCCGTCCATTAATACGTCTGCGGTTGGGTGCCTTGTCGTCAGCACAAGTTTGGCGGTTTGTGAGCGAGTACTTGATATTAGTGGGTGCGTTCTGCGAACGGCGAGAGCGGGGCAGTGCGTGTGCGCGTGGGATTACGCGTGTTATTGTGACGTTTTACGACTTACCTTTACACAGACAGACCAGACCATATTGAGCGGTTGTCTTCATTCGAACGGAAATAGCAGCAACAATCGACGGACCGGTCCAAATAACTATCATTAATTGTCAGTTATTTATGCTGTCGACTTACGGAAACAGGAACGCGTGTGATTGTATGACTGCAACCAACTATGCTTCGTCGACGATAGACAGATAGGGCGTGAACATGACACGGAGCATTCACATACACGTTCATCTGCTTTATTGCAGAAGGCTGTACTCGAGACCAAGGATGCGGCGCAACGTGAAGATTCTGTTGGCGATCGCCTTCATGATCAATGTCGTCTTCTTCCTGCGATGTAAGTGCGCTGGTTGTGTGCGCGTTTTTGTCATTCGTCCCGGGTCAATATTAACCTCTTTTTTTGCTGCTTAATTACATCCCTTTCCGGAACGCGAAAATCAAATTGTCAACGTCACGCTCTCCTTTGTGTAGAGGTACTAAAATTATAAGTGACGACACAACAGCTATACCATGTATGAGCATTCAACGACTTGACTCCTAAATAAACACTCGTGCTTTTATGGAGATAATTATAAATATAAAAGAATTATGTACAAATCGTTTCCATATGTTGCTTTTTAAAACAACTACGTATATAATCTGTAGGTACTGAAACAGTTCAGTTATTTGGTTTGCATGCAATTTATCATATTTAGTACGATTATTTATGTTGCAATGTGTTCATTTTGGTTTCGAGTAGACGAACGCTAACCAACTCGCCGTCAATATTTTGAATTCGTATAGTAGAAAACAACAATTAACGTGTAACAATATAAGCATAACAGATTATTACTCTCTGTTTGTTAATTTCATCATGGTGACTGATAACATAAATTATACAAATATGTTTACATGAATTCAGATTAATATTGTGATGTGCTGGCTGAGGAGCCTAACATTGGCGTTACCACAATTGTATTTAATGTAATGGTTCAGTATGGTGATAATTAGTTTGTCACACAGGTTGGCTTGGATATCTGATAATTTTGTTTCAAGGGCATTGAAAAGTAAAAATTGGTCTTTTAATTAAAAAAAAAATTGTGATTTACATAAATAGTAGGCAATTTGTAAGCAAGAGTCTAGTTAATTTGATGTACTCATGTTAATAATAAAGGACATTATTCCCCAAATATTTTAGTGTGTAGCACATTCTGTCTTCATGACGATAATAATCACAGGAGCTAGAACATTGCACTCAAGAGAATTTGGGTTCAAATCTTGTGCGTCTGTTTTGAATCTGTGCATTCACTCTATTCACTCTACTTAGTTCAATTCAATGGGAACGTTATAACAGGATTATTACTAAATATACTTCTACATAAAGGTGTAATTGCTGGGCTCCTATTTGGAAATTGTATACTAAACAGTAATTTCTTATACAGTATCTAGAACTTGGTACTGTTCAATGCACTTTGTGCGTTATTCCCTGACCAAGAAAAAAACCAATTTAAAACTATGCACATTGTTGTATTTTGCAATACACACTCGAATATTGCCAGTGCTCCATTGCCTAGTTTAGGCTTGGGCATGGACTTGGCGGCGAGTTGGTTTGCGTTTAGATTATTATTATTATTTCACTCAATTCGAAACCAAAATGTACAAACTATCTCACATAATCGTATTAAATTTAATAAATTTAATGAAGACTATTGCTGCTGTTACTACTACTACTACTACTACTACTACTACTACTACTACTACTACTACTACTACCACTACCACTACCACTACCACTACCACTACCACTACCACTACCACTACCACTACCACCACCACCACCACCACAACCACCACCACCACCACCACCACCACTCGTTTTGTTGTTGTTCAGACGTGGTCTTTAAGATGGGCGAGGTGACCCGAGAGAGCGACGTGGATTTCCCTGCATCTTCGGCCAATGACGCCGAGCATCGGGAAAGAGTGTGGGTTACGAGGACGCGACAGGAGACGAAGGAGGAGAAGGAGGGGAGGCGACGGACGCTGCAGTACTGTGATCCCTACCGGGAGCGACCTATAGGAGACGAAGGTACACGGAGGGGCGACGTGTTTGCAACGTAATGGGGCGACGTGTTTGCAACGTAATGCGGCGACGTGTTTGCAACATAATGGGGCGACGTGTTTGCAACGTGATGGGGCGGCGTGTTTGCAACGTAATGGGGCGACGTGTTTGCAACGTAATGGGGCGTTGTGTTTGCAACGTAACGGGGCGTCGTGTTTTCAACGTAATGGGCTCTTTTTTTTTAAACGTCCATTGTATAATCGTGCTAAAGCCCGTCTATGACGCTAAACACTCACCCATCGAATAGCGTCTTCTCCCCTCTATTAACCAACTGAAACACATTTGGATGGTAACGCAATTAACTTTCATTGTGTTTTAGGCAATGTTCCCGACGAATTTAAGCTACTCAATGTGCACGTTGTCCTTCGTCACGGAGATCGCACGCCGCTATTCAACCTACCCGTTCGCCAGGAGGCGACACTGCGATGTGACGTCACGCCGGCGGACGACCCGCTGGTGACGCGATACGTGGAGGCGATGACCAGCGCCTCGCGGACGACCGCGAGCGGGAGCGTGGCGGCCCGTCTCGGACTGTTCCCGCGCCACCGTCAGTGCGGCGGCGGCGGACAACTGACGGGCGTCGGCGCCGTTCAGCAGCTGCGCAGTGGCGACTTCCTGCGGAGCGTCTACGTCACGAAACACGGGCTCCTCGACGGTGGCTCCTCGAAGGGGAACGACGTGGCGTTCCACACGACCTACACGCCCCGCACCTTCCGTAGCGGGATCGCCTTCCTGCACGGCCTGCTGCCGCGGGCCAACCTCTCGGCCCTGCCCGTGCACGTCAGCGACAGCATCCACTTCTGCAGGCAAGTGGCGCTTCTGCTGATGATCATAAGAGCCACCTATAACATATTGCCTTTCAAAAAGAGTATTTATAATTTGTAACTTGCATACCTGTATACCTTAAATGGTAAATTGTTTTAATTCATTCATTTAAATTATATTTTCGTCAATCTTTATGTCTAGAATTTTGTCAATTAATTCATCGTGTTGTTTTAATTGCAGTAATGTCGTATCAATTAATTAATTATATATTTTTTTAATTTTACTATTTATATTTCCTTAGTTAATAGTTTTGTTTTATATTTATATTGCTACTGTTGTGAATTTATATATTTGATCGAAAACAGTCTAAATGTGGTTGCGAGAGTACATAGCCCCATTGAAAATCACGAAAACTTGTTGTCGCGCTTACATTTTTCCGGTCGTTATAAACTTTCCGATTGACGTATCTGCGCACGCGCGAGAAATGTAAAATCATCAATGTGCAGCGAACCGACAATGCATTTTTGGTGTAAATTCCACGGGCTGTTCGATAACTCTCCTGTGGTGATTACTGTGAAGAGTCGCTTAAAATGTCGTTCAATACAATAAAATATTACCTTTGTTTAAATCACTGTCACGGATTATGTTGCACTATAGTCACGTGATTTACGCTTGCTATCAGAACATGCCTGAACACTTGTTTGCCTCGTGTTCATTTGCGACTAATAACTTTGCTGAGAGGTTATATACTTCCTGACGAACAACCCGTAGTATTTATACCATAGATGCTTTGTTCTTTCGTATACATTCTTGATTTTACATTTATCGCGCATGCGCAGGAACGTCAATCAGAACGTTGTTAACGACCGGAAAAATGTAAGCGCGATACCGTATTTCATTCGGTGAAAACCATTCCTAAAGTGTGATCATGTATGATGTCGTGATATTAACCGAGACTGAGTCGATCTGCGTAATCTATTATTTATTTATGTTGCAATTTGTCGTATTAATTTTATTGATTACTCCTAGTAAGTAATTATTTCTACCCTGGTGGTCCGCACGTGATCGGTTATGTTTAACCCTAATGGGAGTCTCACCGACCGTCATAGGACGACTTTGTTGTATTGATAATATTTCACATTTACACAATTTAAAAAGTAATCGCCCATCCAGTATATACAATGCTGCACTGAAAAAGAAGGCCAGGCAAATATTTTACGATCCTACCAATCCTCGGAATGACGCTTTTCATAAACTTCCGTCAGGGAGACGTCTAAAAGTTCCACTTGCTAAAAAGAACCTATTCAAAAAATCGTTTATACCCTCTCCCATTTTAATTTTGAATGGTAAATTTGAATGTAATGTATACTTCTTTTATTCCATACACTTATTATACTGATTTATCTAATCTTATTTTTTCACCTATTTTAGTACATATATTATTATTAATGTTACCATATAACCATAGAACCTTTTAAGGAATATTACTTATTTATTTACTTATTTATTATTTAGAGTACTTATTTATATTCTTAATTTATTTACCTTATAGATTTTAGTGCTGATTAGTACTATTACCATTTTAATGTGTCTTATTAACCGTATATATTATGGCTCACCAATCTTATTACTGTCATTTTACTATGTAACTGAAGAACAATTTCCGTTTTTAATGTGATGTTTTAAATGGACAATAACATCTTTTGAATCTTGAATCTCCCTGTGCAGACATCACGTCCACGGCCTGCCGTGTAGCTGCGCCCTCGTCGGGCGACTCAACGTCAACATACGGCGTAAGAGGACGAGAAAGGCCGAAACCGACGCGGTCAGGCGGGACCTGGCCGGGCCGTTCGACCGGCCACCGAACGACGTGCCATCGCCCGGGGCCGTCACGGACGGACTGATGGCGTTCGCCTGTCACGGGCACGCGCTGCCCTGCGGCGGCGATGACGGCGCGCGGTGCGTCACGTGGGCCATGGTACGTCGGATCTGGCGCCTCGTAGACGGAATCACGACGGATGACGCCAACAACTTCGTCGTCACCAAGCGCAGTCACCTCCTCGCGCACCCGTTCCTGCACGAGGTCGCATCGCGCATGCTCAGCGTGACGCGGGGGAATCAGACACCGAAGCTGGTCCTCTATTCCGGCCACGACACGACGGTGACCCCTCTGATGATCGCGCTCGGCATCTACGACGGACGTTGGCCGCCCTACGCGTCCAGGGTAGTGTTTGAGCTGTACGGCAGGGGGCGCGGCGGTCGCGGCGACGCCGAAGACGTCTACTTCCTACGGGTGCTTTTTAATGGCGAGGACAGGACGAAATATCTGCGGTTCTGCGCCGAGGCGCAGCTTATTAAAGGTCTCTGTCCACTTAGGAATTTTATACATTTCGTTCGCCACGAGCAACTGCAACACACGAACTACACAGTCGCGTGTAACGGCAGATAGCCCGAGACCCGAGTCCACTCTAGGGGCGAGAGTGCAGTTGCTAACCGTGGCCAGTTGTGGATTCCATTCAAGCGTCGGCCCGGCTCAACATTGGGTGCAGCCGAATTGCTCTACTATCATTGCACTTAGACTCCAGCCAGATGGCATGAAGGATTGCGCAGGAGTATTATTTTTGTTACGTGAGTTCAAGGCAGATTGGATATTTACCCTCTGGTCGGGGATTTTTACTTCCCCAACTCAGTGGCTCTTAGACGCCCTGTCCATGACAGTAGCCTGACTTACCACCGTTACTTGGTCGCGAGATTTGAGTAGCTTACTTTCAACTTCCAGCACTAGTGTCTGACGCTTGTATTGCTCATTACTTCGGTTGCGGGAAATGTCCACTTATTTGATTTTAAAGATTGCCTAAGTTGACCTATGTTTTATATCAAGTTTGTTTTCTTTTTACTTGTGTCCCGTTGTGTGAATTTATATACATACATATATATATATTTTGTAACTGCTTCTGTATATAATTCGCGTTGTTTGTATACAAAGTATAACAACACATATAATTATATTTTCATTAATGATGTGTGAATCTCTAACCAGATACATAGCTATTTCCAGCTAGAGACAGTTGCTCTAACAAGTTTGGTACCGATATTTAAGTATGTGTTTCGTGGATCTTTTCTAACATTCCATGTGTATTGACGGTTTAGTGTGTACTAATTTTACATAGCGTGCTTTGTCTCACTAAAAATCGATTGAAATACATAATAGTGTTCATAGCAGACGATGTAAGACCACAATAAGGTGTTCGCCCGCCATTACCCGTGCGACCGAAGAGTACCCTATACAAATAGCATTATGCAGGTTGTCTGAATTTCTGTGAGCACGTGTGTAGTGTGGAGTGAGTAGAAATAATGTTTTTTCTGTGCAGCGTGGCATCAAAGCTGTCAAATTATGACAGTTGTCAGTCGATGCATTTCTGCGTATTAATACAGTTGTCATTTTGCTTGGTGATGTAATCATGGGCAATCCGTGGGTGGTTCAAGCAGAAATGGAGGGGTGTAAGGTTTGAAAGACGTTTGTCAGAGCCTGAGGTATGAAAGGTTCACGAATTTTTCACAGAACCTCTGCCTATGGAGGGTAAATATGCTGTGAAATTGTCAATAACAGATCTCATATCAAGATTTGTAGGAAATTAAGGAAACATTATACTATGGAAAATCCAAATGTGGTCTGACTCCAGACGTGCTCTTAGCTTATATGGACGACATACTATTGTCGTGTTGAAGTTATAACTTTCTTCACCGGACAGAACGACTGCATTGTACGGCCATTTTAAATAATGCTTATTCGCTCTGGTTTACAATCATCTGTGATTACATGTGGCCGTTTGCATATGTGTATGTGTACTGGTTATGGTCAATATAAACGACGTATGTATCAGCTGTTTAACAACGAAGGCAGATAGGCAAAGAGCCTTCGGGCAACCAGAAAAAGCCTCTTAGCGATAGGCGTTTTCCTGACAGCATATGGCGACAAGCGCAATTTGCATCTAACAACTAACAGTTCGCATGTTCAGCTCTGTTCTAATGACACTCTAATGACCCATTTAGTGTTTGCAATCTGTGCGCTCATAGCGGAATAAATTTGTGTTTACCTTTTCTGGTGAACATGTGTTATTTTTGTATTAGCCACGTTTAGCCGGATGGGTGTGAGAATCTGCTGACTTAAGTCTGCGCTTTCTTGTTCTTACGTAGACCATCTAATCCAGGCTTTTCCATCGCAGTACTAAACTAGTTGGACTTCCACATCAGTTCTACCATTCCTTTAACTAACCGAACGAGCTGGGAAGTTGACGTTACACAATTACGTTGGTGAGACGTTACACAACTACGTTGGTAAGACGTTACACAACTACGTTGGTGAAACCATGGACATCACTAGGCTCCCAAAGCCACCAATGTTTGCAGCGAGCGTGGCTCCAACAAGTGAGTTGGCTTCTACATACTCGGCTTCTGAAATATTCCCATTTAGGACGGGTTACCATGGCGACAGAGGCGCACATGAAAACGTCTACAGGGTGACCGAACATGTCAAGGTGAGTAAGCGGATGACGTCATCTGAAAGATTACGCACATGTTGTATTTCATACTTTTATACGCATACCTTGGGTTGCAATATATACGCACGGAATAGTTTACCGAGACAGGAATCGCACATACGACTGGATAAATTATGGACTTTCGCGAAATTAAAATGCTATTCCGCTCCGCCGATAAGCGTCTCCTGCCAGTATCACGCCACAATTTAGAACGATATGATCGGCGTGGCTTTTCAGTGACGGCTCCGCGCCTGTGGGACGATCTATCGGACAGTCTGCGCCTAATAGACTCACTTGAACTTTTTAAGTCCAACTTAAAAACACATCTTTTTAAGGCCGCATTTGTAACCTACCTGTAGGTTATTTTATAATGAATTTATTTAAACTGTAATTATAGTTTGCAATTTTTTACTTACTTTATTATTAAGTTATGAATATATTTTATTATTTTATCTATTTATTGTTGATAAGTTTAGCCTACGATCTAGGACTTTTAGAAGCTTTATTTAATTTTATATTTATTATCATTTAACATTTCGTCTTTACGTGCAAGTTTAAACTGATTATGAATATTTAAATTATGTATGTGTTACAATGTATTTTATGCGGCTGTGAGCGGAATTTTATTTTGGATATACGGCGCTTTACAAATAAAAAATTATTATTCGGATGGCGAGATGCTCGAGATAAGTGACTCTATGCCATTGAGGTGCGATTACAGCATAAGCCGTCTTCATCCGATCACATCCGATCAGTTGTGGACGTTGATTTAGGTAATAGGGCCCGTAAGTGTGTCACGATAAATGGCGTGACTCCGCGCGATTGGAACTCATTGGGGTCTAAGCGAGACAATTGGGGATTGGTCACAAGAATAATACACAATAAAATAGTTTACGGGATTTGCATTTTACATTGCTGTACATTGTGGTTTCGATAAGCACTTATATCTGACAAGTTGTCTAAATTCGCATAATCACAACACATGTGTACGTTTGCCCCAAACAGGTTGTACTACGCGAAAAATGGCACTTTTCATTATTAGTCAAGATCGCCAAACGCAAGTACTTGCCGCTATTGCCATGACAACCACCATTATAATCGATTAAAATTCATGATTTCCGTGATCATTGTCACCGGCAAAGTGTTCCACTGCTTCTGCTTGTAATAATCCTTCGGACAGTTTAACTGAAATAGTTAGACTGGAACCGTTCGATTATTACAACCAAAAACAAAACGAAGTCCTATGCGTTAACATGGAGAATATGGACCTCGTGCCCCCAACTGCCCCCAGCCTCGTTTTCGCGCGCGAGACTTACTCGCCCTATTGGGTCAGCCTTCCCGCTGACGAAAATCTCGGGGTGCTTGTGTTCGATGTGCCGACATCACACTAACGTTCCAGGTGGGGTTCGATGACATCTTCAGCGAGCCGCGCGCCGTCAAGACGGGAGACATTGGTCACGTGTTGGCTAAACCCGTGCGCAAGGTCTTCAGTCTTGTCTTCCAATACAGCCAGGTAAGTAGTGGCGCCTCCCAGTTCCCGGTGAAAGGCCAAACATATATGTACATTAGGGGAAGATGGGGTAAAACAGGCCCATAAGTACTAGGACACGGCCGATATCGAATGCCTTTGCTATGACACGCTGTAGCGCTTACATTTTTCCGGCGTTATAAACGTTCCCATTGACGCTTCTGCGCATGCGCAATAAATGTCGTGACAGTGATTTAAACAAACGTAATATTTTAATGTATTGAACACAATTTTAGGCAACTGTTCACAGTAGTCATCACAGGAGGGTTAACGAACAGCCCGTGGCATTCATACAAAAAATGCGTTGTCGTTTCACTGCACATTGATAATTTTACATTTATCGCGCATGCGCAGAAACGTCAATCGGAAATTTTATAGCGCCGGAAAAATGTAAGCGCTACAACGTCTTTCAGTTCTCGGTCAAAGGCCAAACATATATGTAGGCCTACATTGGGGGAAGGTGAGGTAAAACAGACCCATAGGTAATAGGACACGGCCGAATGCCTTTGCTATGACTCGATCGCCACCGCCGAGTATGATGATTGGGCCTATGATAATAAGGACACGCTCAATGTAATTGCTGTACTGATACGTTTCCGTTCGCTACACTGAAGCCGCACGACAAACTCATCCAAAGTGATTGCATATACGCGTAACTTTGTTTGTTTGAGTTTGATTGGAAATAATGACCGTTTCGTCGACGGAACGAGTGTAAATTTGCGCGTTATTACTTCATGAATATTAATGAGTACTGAGTAGTGTTTGATATACAAAATGATCTGTTGATACATATTATGCAAATTTGCCAAACATATTATATATATATAACAGGGTACCTTATTCTTGTTTTCGCGCAGAAACGTCTATTAACGAAGTAAATCTTAAACAATTCGAAACTTTACATTAATTAAATAGGCGCGAGTCAAACTGGTAACCGGACAGAATCCCTTTATTTCATTTCTTCGATGTTTTGTTTGAGGGATTCAATGTCTTACACAATTCATTATCCGATTTGAAACGTTAATAACGGGACTTTGTCTGGAGAGGATTTTGTCCGAGGGGATTTTGTCCTGGTTTCAGTCAAACCAAAGATGGCAAAACATTGTCATTGAAAAATTATGAAAAAATGTAGGCCTACCGTGGCTAATGAAATCAGAGTCACATATCTTCTAAATAGTATGTTCTTGTGTTTTGGTAATGCTTGTTCTAAGCGTGCTAGCTCCCCTTTAATTACAACACACTTATAGTATTGATCGATGTGTCGTCATCACGTCACGTCACGTGTGTTTCAGGCGGCCGTCTACTACTTCCTCACTATCGTCGCCGGGGTCTTCCTCGGGCTTGCCTGGGGCGCCATCTTCGGCGTCACGAACTACGTCATCGTCTGGCTCGTCCAACCAACGCTCGCGCTCTTCTTCCTGCTCGTTCGAATCGTTGCCATGCCGACGCGCGCGCTCGTCCGAGCCCTGTGCGACCCCCCGTTCCAGGCTGCGGGGCAGGTGTTCGGCTCAGTGTCGGGACGATTGAGGGTGAAGGTGTTCGGCGCCGACCAGTCGAACGGAGAGATCATTGGTCGAATGCCGCCTTCGAAGTGTTCGTCCACACAGTCGTCCTACCCGCAGGAGTGGTTCGGGTTTGTGTGACGGTTGTAGTGTAGTAGTAGAGTCACTGACATTTGACAGATAAATAAATTGAATAGTGAAACACGCCGTCGTTCACTTTTCCCCGCACTCCGATCTAAAGAACGTCGAGAAATGCGCTGTCCAGGAGTGCGTTTCATATATATATATATATATATATATATATATATATATATATATATATATATATATATATATATATATATATATATATATATATATATATATATATATATATATACGTCGTTTAAAATGATAAATTATCCATTGAAAATTATTATAGTTCCATCGGTCTGCCATGCTAGAATACGGGTGGTGTAGTGGTTACCACACCTGCCTCTACCGCCGGTGGTACGGGTTCGATCCCCGGTACCGGCAGTTGTGATGTAAAAATCTGGCTCTCAACATTGGGGACTGTGTATCCCTCGTGAATCGGAGAATCACGTTAATGTCGGTCCCGTCTCAATTTGGGACGTAAAAGAACCACTGATGACGACAAGCACCCTGGCAGTGACCACCCTCAGTGCCAGCATAGAAAGGTCGGCTTGGCGTGATGTTCTGAAAAAGGCTGACTAGTTAAATGAGACCTCATAAGATCATACGTTGTAACCACAATATACAGACTAGTCAGTTAAAAAGAACGTTGCCGAGTGCTGGAAACAACTAGAACTAGAACTAGAACACTCACCCACCATTTTGTCAAGCCTGCTCCTCTGGCACTGGCTGATGCCTCGGACTCACACGCATGAATGAGCACACCCTCAACAGCAGAACGATATAACTGAACAAGAATCTCCCTCACCCACATTGGCGTAATGACTTTCGGGTTTTTGACAATTATGACATCGAAATAGGGACCTCTGGGCTTGCCTTCCAAGAATTGAAGCGTAATCGTTGTCTTCTTATTATAGCCATCACATTATTTTCTGACGTCATGAGTATTGTCTACACGGAACAATCGCGTCTTGTCACGTGTCTATCAAAACGCGTTCATAATCACGTGATGCTAATAGGCCTTGTGAGGTCAAGACGAATAGTGATGTTATAAGGATACGTATGCATGTGTACGATCTGTGCTCAAGATGAACGGAGGAACAAAAAAGGACATGTAACATTAAGTCTGGGCCTGCAACCTTGTTCAAGACTACAATGGGGTTCCACAAATCCACGTTAGTCGCTAGAGGCGCTGATATGCAACTAGACCCTAGTTGCGTATCAGCGCCTCCAGCAACTAACGTGGATTTATTTGCATGTTTTGCGGAACGCTTGTTTAAATCATCCTTTTCGTATAATGATATGAAGGGTAAGCTGCTGACTGTGCAGGTGCATAGCCAGCGGTAGTATGTGTGGTCAATAGACAGAACAGCGGTCGGATTAGTTATTGTGGTACCTCATTATAACGTCATTACTCCGAGATGAGATATTAGTTGTAACAAGAAAATGGTTGCAGTACGCTAACGCATAATATTTAAACATAATACAATGGTGTCACCAACTTGTATTCAGAATATTTGTGAAATGAAGCATGTCATTAATAACGAGGAATTTAATCAGCCTATATTACACCCATATAATGTTCTAAATGTATGTGCTCATATTATTGACAGAGGTTATATACAATTGTACACAAGCAGCTCCATGGTCATGGGCCGTCGTACAAGTAATCTAATTCATGTCATTGCTTATTAACGAACACATCTGTTCACCTATTTTCACCGACAACAAACACAATGTTCATAAACCAAGAATACACAATTTAATATCTTCAAATACTGAGAAGGTGCAACAAATGTCGCCGATTGACATACTACGCAGTACAAAAGCAATAAAAACAAGCGCTGACGCACTCGCAACTCAGGCATCTGAACCGGCCGTGTAATAAAGAGCTGTGCGTCTGTCACAGCATAGCAGATTCGTGTAACCGATAAAAGACGGAGATTACCATAGATCGTTGGCAAGCCTTTGCGGTGTCAAAGAACATTACGATATGTTATATTATTGGCTAATCAGCAGGCTCTCGAAATATCTTCATCGATGCTTGTACGCAGGACGCACACATACAAACGTATACACGCATGCACGAGTGTGCAAACATGCGTGATAAACTATGAACATATACTTAAAACCATACGATTGTTAGTAATAATATACCCTGGGAGGAGCAGCTGTCTATGCCAACATAGGTTATATATATACATATACTTCCACCAATGACTTAATAATTAATTGAGAAATACAAAGTGCAAACAGAAACAAACAAATACACTAGACAAAACATTAGTAATATTACTGAAATATTAAAACGTAAAATGCTACATTTGAATTAGCGTCCATCTCTAACTACAACTTAGCAACATAAAATATGTTTTGTAGAAATAAAAAGTATTCTATTTGTGTATATATATATATGAGTTGTAAAAATAACATTTGGAACTGTAAAGATATAAAACTATGCAATGAACGTCATGGTGGCAGATGTTTGCATGCATGCTTAGTTTCAGCAAATGACCAACTGTCAAACTTAATAAAAACGTTAAAGCAAGAACAGACTGTAAAACTTAGTCACATCAACATTAATACAGAGCTGATTAAGGGATACAATAAATGATTCTGTCAAAAATAGCTTTGGCACAATTGAGTAGCTATGAAACACAATCCAACAATATAATTAGTTCAGGTAGAAACTGATTTCGTCTAGGATAATATCAAATAAAGAGATTCAGTTGGGAACCAGCCAACCAACATGTCCAACCTGTATCAAATATGTCAGTATTAACTCACAATGACCCTGATGTGTATAATAATGACAAGCCATGGACCACTGCTATCAGTACATTCCTATCCTGGGATTAACTACAGTGAGTGATAGATATAGCCAAACTGTGGCAAAATATGGCCTCTAGAATGAGGCAATGCTCAATCTTGCATGTAGATCTATATCACAATGGATCTAGTATTAGTACAAATTCATACATGTCATGGTGTGAAACATTCAAGTAGAGTGTCTACAGTTGCCTGGGAGATCCTTCCAGCCTCACAGTGGTACTAAGGTCTGATTCAGACTGTGTATCGTTGTCTCAAGTGAACTGTCTACTGTTGCATGTAGGGATACTTCCAGTCCCACAGTGGCACTGAGGTCTGATTCAGACTGTGTATCGTTGTCTCAAGTGAACTGTCTACTGTTGCATGTAGGGATACTTCCAGTCTCGCAGTGGTATTGAGGTCAGACTCAGACTGTGTATCGTTGTCTCAAGTGAACTGTCTACTGTTGCATGTAGGGATACTTCCAGTCTCGCAGTGGTACTGAGGTCAGACTCAGACTGTGTATCGTTGTCTCAAGTGAACTGTCTACTGTTCCATGTAGGGATACTTCCACTCTCGCAGTGGTACTGAGGTCTCCTTCACAGACACAGGTGAGTTGAAGCGCAGCAGGTAACTTGGACCACCCGCCTTATCATTCGTTCCTAGAAAAACGAGGATGTGATACGGTGAATTTATGGTATGAAAGTAACCCACTCAGACGCCTGCATAGACCTTAATAAAAGCTTCAATACAATAACATTAACACAGTTCAGTGACAGTTGACTGTGACAGTCATAACATAAACAATAAACTGTTAAAGTTGTAGCAATTTCAACAATACAAATAATACGTTATATTATTCTGTGTTATAGCTTTCAGTAATTTTGATGCTACAGTGTATTGTACTTATTTTCTATTTAAGTGGTGGTGGTTGCTAATTTTAACATGGGAGGGATAACATCTGTGGGGAATTTCTTATGGGGTGATATGAATGTTGTTAATATTAAATTTGATATACTAGGGTATTCTTACACTTCATTTGTATGGGTAATATAATTGTGGGCATCAGTGTGATTTTTGTACGTTGTAATATGTTTGTAAATAAAGATTGTATGCTCGGGATTTTTTTTACACAAATTCCTGTCTCCAACGAGGGGACACCTGCAATGTAGGGACACTTGCTTGGATGGACAGGTGTCCCTACAAGACAGATTCTACTGTATTGCCAACACTTGTCAAGAAGCGACATGATCTCTACAATATCTTATGGCTGCTGACAACGTCACAGTAATGTCTTGGATATGCTTCTTGCATTAATCAAAAACATGCAGTTACAACACACACTTCTAGATGACACATGTGCCGTGTGTACCTGACTTCCTGGCGCCTCCAAACGGCTGCTGGCAGATGACGGAGCCGGTGCACTTGTCGTTGATGTAGAAATTGCCCGTGGAGAAGCGTAGAGCCTCCGTCGCCTCCTCCACCACTTGGCTGCACAAACAGCAGCAGTCTCAGTCAGTATAAGATAAGATAAGATAGCTTTATTGCCATGTGTTCACATTGTAGTTACAATAAAACATTGGAATGTGTAATGATATTGGTCGTCGTACTAGTACATTCACATGACAATACATTCACATGCCCCAAACGATGATGATAAAATATACTACTTCTTTAAATAAAATAAATAAATAAATAAGAACAATCACATAAAAGGTCCAAATAATTTTTTTTCTTTTTAACATTGATAAATAATTGATATGATCTAGTAGATATATATTAGCTTAAAATGTAAAATATGAAATAAAATAATATATAATAAATTATGCTAAAATATACACACTAAACACTCATCGGAAAGTGGAATATGTGTTTGTTGCGGGTGGGAGAAAAATCACTTCTGTTTTGACAGAGCTTGGACGGCTAAGGGGAAAAAGCTAGTACTAAAGTGGTTGGTCCTGGTTTTAATGGATCTGAATCGGTGACTAGATATCACCAATCACAGAGGAGTAAAAATGAATGGAAGAGTTCGTTTACTGTATGTGGTGTGTGTGTGTGTGTGTGTGTGTGTGTGCGTGCGTGCGTGCGTGCGTGCGTGCGTGCGTGTTACCAGTGTGAATATAGTTATACACTAAGAAACATTTACCGTGGAAGAGTGGAATTCACATATGTATAAAAACAAACCGACTCATGATATCCCAGGATTCGTGTCCATTTGCCATCTACAGCCAATTCTCTGAATGGAAATCCTGTTTAATCTTGCTAATCTTGTTTGTATGTCTTGCCGAATGGCAGATTTCTTATTTAGCAGGATAGATGTGAGTGAGCTGTTTCATTATGTTGGACATGTCTTCTTGATCTGTGTGTTACGTTGTCTAGTGGACATTATAATGTCATTATTAAAAGAACATCTGATATTTTGCCTCCTATCACAAATAGTTCAATTGTTAATTTCAAGGGTAAACAATCATTCTTGCATTGTGATATTGTCACAGCAGACTGGATAGTCTTGAAGCAGTAAGACAACTAGAACAATCACATCAACGAAATAGTTGCCCTTGTATCGATAAAGTGCCTGATATGACATGACAGTTACTCACGGATCTTCTGCATAGATGGCGCCAGTGAGCGCATATGCTGACGTTTCGTCAATCAGTTTGAACACGTTCTTGTAGTCAGCGTCTTCATAGACATATACCGCAAATACAGGCCCAAAGATTTCCTACAATTCGTCCAGTTAAGAAGTTTATTTAAAAAAATATCAATAAGTATCACAGGAATTTTAGTGTCTTACAATTTGCTTTGTCTAAACACATACATCAACAAAGTATACAGAGTGAGGAATGGTTTTGATGAAAAACATGGAACATATATATATATTACAGAAAGATCAGAAGTGAAGTTAAAACTATTCACAATCTCCTGTATGAACTTATACGTAATTTAGTGAGCCTTGCATGACTGGTGCAATTAAACAACTGGTTCATTAAAATGCTGAAACTGCAAAATCATTACAAAAACATGCGGACGTGGAAGTATACTTGCAATATTATACAATATTCTTCTCCCATTGTTTCTATCACATTATACATGCAGCAATGCATTCTGTGGCATGCTACTCTTACGTATGTTATACCAAAGTAATGTTAAATTCTATATCTACATCAGCTGCACACGATGTTAGTTTAAACTTTCCATGAATGACATCGGCGTAAACATTATCTGTCATCAAACATATTATAAAAAAGTACATGCAGCATCATTTAAAGGGTCCATCCTTGGTTGCTGTACTTCTGACCTAACTGTCAACCAACTGCAGACACCCACGCAGCGCAAGGACACTACTTGTTTACACACGCATGCACACACACACGAATGCACCCGCCCATACACAGACACACACACGCATGCATGCACCCACCCATACACACACCCATACACACACCCATACTCACACACACACACACAGACACACACACGCGCACACACATGCACACACACACATAGACACACACACACGCGCCCGCGCACACACACACCAGTGACTACAATTAACACACACACACACACATACCAGTGGCTACAATAATTGAGATACTCACCTCACTCATAATCTTGTCCTTTGGATCTGTTGTCTCTATGATTGTAGGCTCGACATAATAACCTTTGCTGTAACCAAAATAAACAATAAATATTAAAATATTATAGCATATTAAAATTATAGCATATTAAAATTATAGCATATTAAAATTATAGCATATTAAAATTATATATATATGTACAGATGTGAATCATATTTATTATACAAAACAATGTTTTTATATATAAATGTAATAAACTGGTAAAAAGACCGAAGGTAAATTTAACAACAGTTACTGTCACGCTACGCTATAGAGCCATATGAACAATATCGAATATGAAGAGCATTATCAAGTTCCGCCATGTTCCCCATGGGGAGAAACAACCATCTACACAGATGCACAGCAGAATGGCTGACAATTTCATGTAATCATGTCTGCATGCATAAGCATGTGCTTGTGTCGGAACAGAATGCAACAGAGTGTCTACAGTCTACACACAGATGACTGAGACTGCTTCGGCTGCGGCTCAGCCTCTTCCCACAGTACTCACCTGTCATCACAGTTGCCTCCGGCCAGAATCGTCAAGTTTGGGGACATCCGCGCATATTGAAGGTATCCTTTGATTCTGTCAAATGCCTGAAATACGTAAAACTGTTAGGCACATGTCCAAATATCACGACTGTGGGTGCGCCTACTCTTTGGAATGTGCTTCCCTCTAGTGTTGAATCAGTTGAAAGTATTGCAAAATCCCGCCGTCATTTAAAGACATACCTTTACAACCTTGCCTATCCACCATAGCTCTCTGGTGTATCAACCAATCTGATGACACCTCCATTTGTTTATTGACTTTGAAACTGACCAATCCTTTTGTACTGATGCGCCTCTGAGCTTGGTTTCTAAGGATATAGGCACAATAGAAGTTACCTAATTATTATAATTATTATGATGATAAAAAAGCAAAAAGGCAAGTTCTTATATAGCGCAGTATCCAGTCCTCAGGACCGTTCAAAGCGCTTTACACTTTACTTCCCTGACAGACCTGTTCACTCAGACACCATCTCCACTTCTCTGGGAAGCATCTAGCCACATGCTACAATTAATGCGTAAAGGCTGCCCGTACACACATCCCCCACTGTATATAGCCAGGTACTCATTTATACAGCTTAGTGAACTGGCGCAATGTAGAGTGAAAAATCTTGCCCAAGGTTTTAACACTGCAGCACAGGATTCGAACCCGAGTTCTCGTAATTGAGAGCCCAGAGTTCTACCTCTGAGCCACTGTGCTCTACATGATACCCACCTTGTCGTCAATGACAGCAGACAGGAAGGAATCGGGCTCCAGGGGAGAGCCCAGTTTGATCTGGGAGTGGATGGCCAGGAGTCCTTCCTTTATCTCTCCCCACTTGCTACGAGGCACATACAGACGCGAACATGCGGAACATTTCTGTCCCCCGTACTCAAAGGCCGCCCGGATTGTTCCGTTCACGACACTTTCTGTGTCTCCGGACGGATGCATGAAGTGGAAGTTCTTGCCACCACATTCTGACACAGAACCAGGTGGATTAGTTTATTATCAATCACAATTTCCACTAAAATACTTGAATGCTGTATAATAATATTTATTTATTTAGCGCCACATACATAATCGTTCGTGGCGCTTCACAACATATTACAATTTAAAAGACATAAAAAGATATATGTATACAATAAGACAAATACTAGTGTTTTTAAATAAATGTAAAAACTATATATGTATATGTATATAAATAAATAAAATTAGTATGGTATTAAATAGCATAGCACTTTTAAATAAATTAATAAATAATTACGTATTAGTTATAAAAATACATAATAATCGGTCTAGTGTATAATTACATTACAATGATACTGATAAATGATGGTATAGGTATAATTATTATATAATTATATGAAACATTAAGAATAGCACAAATGCGTGTACAACAGCAAAACAAAAGCAAGTTGGATACAATTATGGTGTAATAATCATTACAAAATATTATTTCAATCACAATAAAAGCTAGATTAATTACTACAGTATTGAAAACTTGTTAATAAAGAGTAATTACAGAATACTAATTTAGTAATTACAGTCATATAAAATATGTTATGCAATAAATGTTCATAATATAACATTACACCAATGCTAGTTAAGGCTACCCTGAGAAATGACTGTCTGTGTTAAATGACAATTAATAATCTAGACGAGCAAAGAGAACTATTGCTCGCAACATTATAATGTTATCATCACCTAAGAAAACATCTACTAATTAGGTCAATGAAGTAACACACAGACAGCCTAAGAAAAAATGGTAACTTTGGCGGACACAACATGACATTACGTCACGACAACATGACATTACTTACAGTTGTGTGTCTGACGAATCAGCACAGTTACTTAACTGCAATAACTACCCCGGGGCAGCCATATACTAACAGGTACTCATGAAAATGTTCATCAAGTTGGCAGTATATTATTCCAAACAAATTTTATAATTACACAACTAGCAATGTTCTACTTACTTCTACGTATCGACCACCTTCAGCGGTTGAAACCGTAACATCTACACGTTTTATGCGGGAAATAAGGAAAATGTTCGACAAACGTTGAACACAAATCGGCCATAACCGACCATGCGGACAGACACAACTGTGTGATAGACTGGGAGAGAGAGAGAAAGTGGTGGATAAAGAGACGAACAGGTGTGCGCTTTGGATAAAAGAAACCAACTGGATTAAGAAGACGGAACCAACTATGAACAGAGACGAGGGGGGCTACAGACTAAGTCACATGTGGGACAGTCTGCTCGCCACGCCATCCAGCGAGCAGTGACCACTGAACATTCACTGGTCGAAACGTAGAAGTAAGTAGAACATTGATAGTTGTGTAATTACGAAAAAAATTGGAACTAACACATACTATTATTATAACAACACTAATGTGTGAGTCAAGTAATGACGTGACCAACTCACCTCCAATGAGCCGTGGGTAGCTGCGGTAAGTTTGTATGTTCTGAGCCACATCCTGCCACAGCTGGTGGAACGTCCTGCAAACAGCGTCAGATAGTATCACTGGATAGTATAGAAAAGAGCTGATAGTATCAAGTTTCAACATATATTTTGTTCTCTATGATGATTGCCAATCGATGTTTGCACATATATTACTTCATTGCCATAGTAATGTATGCAAACCTTACAGACCACTGTAGGGTGATAAATTGGTATGTTTTAATACGTTATTCTGTTGAATAGTCACCGCCTCTTGTGTTCCAACTAACTGCATCAGATGGCAGATTGGAAGGTGGACGGGAGAGTACACTGGCTTTGTGATGAGTCAATATGACGCTTGAAAATCAGAATGTACCATGTGACAAAGGCATCCTCATTAAATGCAGCTTTTACTACTTATTACTACCAGTATCTACAGACAGTATGAGAGTATCTATAGGCATTTTGAGAGTACCTAGTACCTACAGACAGTATGAGAGTATCTACAGACAGTATGAGAGTATCTACAGACAGTATGAGAGTATCTACAGACAGTATGAGAGTATCTACAGACAGTATGTCAATATCTACAGACAGTGTGAGAGTATCTAGACATTATGAGAGTATCTACAGACAGTATGTGAGTATCTACAGACAGTATGAGAGTATTCTCAAACACCAATCAACTGGCTGTAACGTTGGTTCTACAAGTCTGATCCAGACTTACTTTGTGCTGCCGGTGAAGTTGATGCCAGCGAGATGAGGAGACTTGGTGATTGTTCTCCCGAAGACGGGACCGTCGGCCGGCACAAAGTTTATGACACCTGGGGGCAGCCCAGCCTCTCGGAGAATCTTGAAGACAACGTAGGATGAGAGGACGGAGGTGTCGGATGGCTTCCACAGCACAACATTGCCCTACAAACACAGGACAACAACTTCATGTGCTGCAATGTTGTTTCATAAAAACAAGACCGTTGAGAGTGTCATAACACTGACATGTGTTCCAAAGAAACATACACAGATCAAGTAATACTGCTGTAGTATCGTACCAATCAACCTAATATTAAAGCGAAGTAACGTCAAACTTAATACAGCCACAAAGCTTAATTGTAAAGACATGAGCTCTGAAAAGAAAAATAAGATACTCTTCTTCTTCTTCCGGTAATCCACTACCATCAATTATGACGACTTCATGGATAGTGTGCGCATATTTAAGTGCTGAATACTGCTGATTACAAATGTTATAATAAAATTACTTACTATACGTAATAATATATATTTTAAAAAACTGCAAGTGCATGTTAAAAACAGCAGTCACGATACGTTAAGCCTTAAGGTCTGTCACAGCCATATGTAGAGCTGTCACGCTCAAGGCACTGCTTGAAAGGCTCTATGGAGGGAGCATTTATTGTTTGGACTGTGAGTTTGTTCCAAGGTTCTATAGTGCTTATGAAGAAAGAATGCTTATAGGCTTGTATCTGGGAGCGTTGAACCCTGAGTTGTAAGGGGTGCCCTCTACGCCCAGCGGCTAGATGTTCTGTGGCACAGTGGGTGTGCGCTGGCTGGGTGTGTTTGCTGAGAGGGATGTCAACTAAGCCGTGTTGGATTTTATACATCATAGTGAGCCTAGCTGTGTGTTTGCGGTGTACTGGACTGATGATTGTTGTAGAGACCCTCACCATGAGAGCAGGCGCTCCGGCCAAGTGGCCGCTGATGGCGGTGAAGTTGAAGGGAGCAATCGCTGCCCAGAAACCCTGCAACACAATGGGAGAGTTATACCAGAGTCACTGGCAGTCAACGCTGCAGTTATTACCAGAGTGACATTTAGTTACTACTCAAGTTACTCCCACAGTCACAGTCTGTCACTCAAAGTCACAGTCTGTCACTCAAAGTCACAGTCTGTCACTCAAAATCACAGTCTGTCACTCAAAATCACAGTCTGTCACTCAAAGTCACAGTCTGTCACTCAAAGTCACAGTCTGTCACTCAAAATCACAGTATGTCACTCAAAATCACAGTCTGTCACTCAAAGTCATTGTCAGAAGCATTTACGTTTTCAAACCATCAGATTCTATAGAATTATTTTTAAATCATGAGTATAGTTTTATCACAATGAACCATACCCATAAGTACACATGTAGGCAACATTAAGAAGTCGTGTCAACAATAAGAAGTCGTGTCAATAGTAAGAAGTCCTGTCAACATTAACAAGTCCTATGACCTTGACCCACCTCTAGTCCCCGCTGGAGCAGGGTGTTCTCACTGATATCTGTATCCAGGGGTTTCCATTTTGCTGCCTCCTGGAAAACATTCAAGAAAACATTTAAATTATGGCATCAATAACTGAGTGACAAAACATTGTATATCTGGAGGGAACATAGCCACAATTAAACGGGAATTCATAAAACAATATACAGGTACATTCTTCCTGATATTTGTTGTTAACTCTGAAAAGTTGGTTTATGGATTAACTAGACGACTGCAAACATACCACATGAAATCTATTGAGACAGATGTTTGGATGCATGTGACAGACAGGGAACCTACCAGGGCAAACTGGACGTCAAACCTGTAGAAATCAGCGAGTTCACAGGTAGCATCGATCTCACCCTGGATGATAGTCTTGGCCTGCAACAACAACAGTACTGGTTAGTCAATTAACAACATCCACTTCGTATCAGTAGAAATCATTTGCACTGAGTTAGTACTGGTTTGATACTCGATATATTGAAGTATCGAGTATCGGTATACTTGCAAAAGTTTTATATCAATACTTTGTGGTATTGTGATATTCGATATACACTGTATATAAAACTTTGGTACCATTGATTTATCAATATCATCTATCCTTCAATACCATTGACCTCTTTGATACAGTTGGTCTTTTGATACCATCAATCTCTTTGATACGGTCGACCCATTCGATATCTTTGATATCGTCAATCTGTTTTATATATATTCAATGTTCCAACATCTGTACCACTAGCACTGTGCTATTGTTATGGGCTTCAGGGTAAGGGCAGCCTTTTTTCTTTCCAATGGTGTGACTAATTCATTTTTAACTAATATTTTTGACATGTAACTCATTTCATTAGAACAGGTTACAATTATCATTTACCCAGGTAGAGCCGACACAAGAACGTAAAACATTGTAGACAGACTGGCACAATGACTGACTTAACCAGTATCTGTAGAATAAGGTGGAGACAGCAGCCTATTGTTATATTTGGATATTAGCATTCATTTATTCATGAAAACAAATCAAGCAGGTTTCCCTAGTGAACAAAGGGTGTGTATAAAATTATGTTCCTAGAAAATGTTTTAAATGGCATGACACAAACATTTTATAGCAGTTTTAATTACATAATAATAAGCTGAACACGCTACGTAAGCATTTCACAATTTCAAGCAATAACCAGACGTAATTGTTACTGTTATTTTGCACCAGCGAGGCACAAAACGATCCTATTTTAACCGGAATCATCTGTGTAGGTTACAATGTTGGAAAGAAATACAATAACTTAATACTACTCATCATATGTGCCCTGCATGGGACTGACCTGTCCAAGCATTGTGGCCGCCATCAAGTCCATCCGATACTTGCCGGTCATCAGGTCAGCCGCTCTCAGAATGATCTCTCCTCTCTCCAGTAGAGGGCGGGCCTCCCACGCCCTGCGAGCTGATAGGCTCACGTCTATTGCCTGCTGGATCAGTTTCTATAACAGTAATCACAGCAATATGCAGGGATGGTGAAAACATGATTTCTATTATTTTATGATGTTTTTTTAATTATTTATTACTTATTAAAAAATGTCAATGACATTTCAATTACTGTTTTTAATGACACATACTTTATTTATAGTTTACTTATGAACATATTTACTTTCATTGAAATTAAATGATTTACTTATTACCTTTCATTGAACATTGAACTCTTTTTAGTCGGATACATCTGATACAAGATCTTTTTACTCTGATGCATCTGATACATGATCTGTTTACTCTAATACATCTGATACACAATCTGTTTACTCTGATACATCTGATATATGATATTTTTACTGATACATCTGATACATGATCTTTTTACTGTGATATATTTAATGCACAATCTTCTTACTCTGATACATGTGATACTCAGCTTTTACTCTGATACATCTGATAAACAATCTTTTTACACTGATTTATCCGATACATGATCTTCTTACTCTGATTCATCTGATATATGATCTTCTTACTCTGATACATGATCTTCTTACACTGATACATGATCTTCTTACTCTGATACATCTGATACATGATCTTCTTACTCTAATACATCTGATACACAATCTGTTTACTCTGATACATCTAGTTTAACTGCTTTCAGATTCAGAAGGAATGGCATAAGTGAAACATGATCTGTAATACAACCATAGTAGCAATGATATAATTATTGCCTAGGATAACAAATTCACCAACACACTTTAAGGCGCCATAAATACTATTTGACTTTCAAAAAGGATTTTAAGTAGAAAATATGTATTTGTAAACCAAAAGTTAATTTCATCTGGTTTTTTTTAGTTAAGACTTGAGCTGTTCTCGAAACAAATCAAAGTGTTGGTTGAATAGCTCACCTCATCTGCATACGAGTACTTTGCCAGTGTTTTCTGGTGGTCAAACGGCTGTAACAGAGGAATATCTCACATTTGCCACAGGTGGACGCAAGTGGCAAAACATATACAATGTTAATTATGACTACCTTGGTCATCAATGACAATATTATATTTGGCATAGCAACTATTGCTATTTTAGCATTTGCCTGGTAAACCTTGACTAGGTAAGAGCTTTTGTCATTTTGGCTAAACAAGAACCATACTATTGGCATTACGATATAGATAATTTATGCAATTAATTACTCAATAATATACAAACATATACAGTGACACTGAAATTTTTCAAATGTAGAAAACTATTGTTAGACAACAATTGCACAATTTAGGGTTTTGTACAGGATAACATTTTTGCCAGTCACACATTTGTTGGTAGACACAAGCATGTTAAACTGACACACATACACACAAGTCAGTCGAGATCTGTGATTATGACCTAAAATAAACTATAAAAACACATGTGATACCCATTTTCAAAGCATAACTGGCAATCAGACATGATGTCAAACACTTTGAAATGCATTTAAATACAAATACTTTTGAGGGATACAAATACAAATACTCTGTGAATGGGAAATTATTTAAATACAAATACATTTCAAAGAGTTTCAAATACTTTTGAAATACCTTTCACTTTTAGGATATATATTAAATAGGTAAACGGCTTTTCTTTGCCGATATCAAAAGTATTTCAAATACTTTAGTAAAGTATTTAAGCATAAATATTTTCACTTCCTAAACATAAAATATAAATACTTTAAAGAAGAATTTAAATATTTTCAAATACAAATGTATTTGACCCCATGTCTGCAAGCAATATCTAAGATTTTGAAAGATCTTTTTGCTCCTTATTTTGTACCCACCCGTCACCCGCCACCCGTCACCCGTCCAGTGATATTTCTACCGAAACGATGGGTGGATGGGTCTATGCATAAAGCTTTGCAAGCATCTCTTAGTCTTACCATAACTTGATGCATGATCTTGCTGGACTGAATCTCATCGTCCCCAATGACAATGGGGACATCGTGCACCGTGCTGGAGTACTGGGCTAACTTCTCGTCCAGTTCCAGTCTCTCTGGACTGCCCTTCTCATAGCCCAAGATCGGCTCATTCTTCGCCTGGTAACCCTCTGTGTAATTGGCCACCCTCACTCCAGCATTGGCTGTACTGTATCTGCAAACAACAATTGGCATCTAAAAAAGCAAGTTCTTATATAGCGCAGTATCCTGTCATCAGGACCATTCGAAGCGCTTTTCAGACACCATCTCGGCTTCTCTAGGAAGCTCTGGTGGCTACAGCGGCTGACTCTGCTCGTTAACGCGCAATCGTGTTTTCTACTGCATTTGTTCCATAAGGGATGGCATCATTGCGGCGCTTCGCCATGAAGTGTAACAATCAACGATCGTCTAAAGGTTAAGTTGCGTCCAAAATTGCAGGGAACGCTAAAAACAGCTGTCACGATAAATAAATCTGCACGTTGTTTCGTACTGTAGGCCTAGTAACAAGAACTATTTCATATTTGTATGTACAAAAAAGTTCTTATATAGCGCAGTATAGTATCCAGTCCTCAGGACCATTCAAAGCGCTTTACACTTTACTTCCCTGACAGACCTGTTCACTCAGACACCATCTCTGGGAAGAATCCAGCCATGTGCTACAATTAATGCGTGAAGGCTACTCGTACACATATCCATCACTGTCTATAGCCAGGTACTCATTTATATAACTGAGTGAACTGGAGCAGTGCATAGTGTAAAAACTTGCCCAAGGTTTTAACACCGCGGCACAGGATTTTAACCCGGGTTCTCGTAGTCGAGAGTCCGAAGCTCTACCCCTGAGCCATTGCGCTCTAGTAGTGAAGTGGGTAGGCTTGACATTGCCTGACAGAGTTGTTGTAACCTTATTCTGTGTCAAGTTGGCAACCCCTTATTCTTTGTCCCTCAGTCAGTTCCAGCAAGGTAATGTTTCCCAGATAGACCTTAAGTTTGCTTAACATACCAAAAATAAAGTAATTTTTGATGGAGGCTAAATCTGTAATCTGTTACTAGGGTTATAAGTTACAATATTTCTACAGTAAACTTCCGGCAATGGGGGAAGAATTCTCACAAGGATTCTTTGCAAGAATAATATGAACACATGGTAGAACTAACTGCACATCATATACAATGGATGACCCTTGTGGGAATTTTCCATTGTTACTGGTCTCTGAATCAGATCATATTAAGTAGCTTCATTCAGCTGTCTGAGATTGTAATGCTATCTGGAAGTGTCATCAATTGATTTACTGTGACCAAACTAGTGTCCCAATGTGGTGACAGCATCTAATTAAACCTCCATGAATAATTAGTCGCCATGCAGCATGTAAAACATTTTACTGGGGTACTAGACCTGTCCACACTGATAGAATACACCTGTGAGCATCGCCATAAACACTACTGACATGTTATCAAACAGTTCTTAATTATATCATTTGAAATATTTCATGTTTTCTATGTCACTTATGACTAATTCACATTGATAAAATATGCGAATGTGTTGGAAACCCAGCCTAGTTTTTGAAATGAATGTTGTAGTTAATAAAAATGCTGATCTGCAAAGTTCTTAGTTATGTAATTTGAACTAAATATTTCTTGTTTTTCTCTAAAGTAGCAATTACTTAATTAGTCTCTAATTTATGCACCATAAAGCACCTCTGGAATGTGATAATTGGAACAGATCTGCCCATTAATTATGCATTGGCTTAACTCTTTCCACTGATTACAATTAATGCCTGGCATAAAATTGAGCAATTCTGCTGTCTGAGAGTGTTGTATTGTTACACATTGAGTGTTCTATCACGTTGACACACTGGCTGAGTGAGTGCTCTATTGTGCTGGTACTAAATGCATTCCACTGATGCTAAAAGAATACTTTCCCACACAGTGGACATTCCCAAGACAGCCATCTCAGCTCCATTAGGAAATAGCGTCAACTAACTTGGCACTGTTGATGTTGCATAGTTGTTGTTTTTAGTGACACAAGCTGTGCATTTGAATGGCCATTTATTCTACTGGTGTGTAATGTTTAATTTTAGATTTCCTAAACAAGCATTACATAACAGTCTCTTAACTATCTAAACATACAGCAAGGACACGTAATAATTTATGCTAACTTCCTTCATATGATCATATGGATTACATCTGCTTAACATTTGTGTTGTATTTTGTTAATGACGTTACAGACGGTTACATTCAGATAATTTAGCAAACCAGTTTGGTACACAGAAAACCACTTCCCTTATCTGGTTCTCCCTGTGTTTATGTGTTTTCACCACTTGGTGAGTTCTGTATACATTGAGTCATGTGTAAATATTTTGAAATCTAGTGCCACATGGCGGTGGTCTTACCACAGAAAGCTCAGCGGTTTTCATGCAGGGTGTAAGGGATAAAACATGGTTATTTACAATACTTTGAGCATCTAAAATGCTGAATTTGTAATCCAACAATTTTGTTGAAATATTAAAACTGAAAATGCTGTTTGATTGGATTTTAATTATACCTACTATATAGCTGTATACTCAATACAAATTAAATTTTTGCAAGCTAGACTTGTATTATAATTTATCACTGAATTCCATTTCAATCACAAATTTTTAAGTTAACTTCAGCCTTACTTTAGTCTCAGTGCTGCATATTGCTGCTCACTTATACAAAAAATAGTATCTTTAACTATGTGCACAAGTTAGAACTTAATTTAAATGGTTGAAAACGGTGAAATGAGAAGAAAAGTACAACTGGTTAAACTGACTGTTAGATGAGGCACGGGTGGTGTAGTGGTTACCACATCCGCCTGTCACGCCGGCGGCACGGGTTCGATCCCCGGTACTGGCAGTTGTCATATATTTTATGTAAAAATATGGCTCTCAACATTGGGGACTGTGTATCCCTCGTGAATCGGAGAATCACGTTAATGTCGGTCCCGTCTCAATTTGGGATGTAAAAGAACCACTGAGGATGACAAGCACCTTGGCTGTGACCACCCTCAGTGCCAGCACAGAAAGGTCAGCTTGGCGTAGATGTTCTGAAAAGGGCTGACTAAATTAACAAGATTTAACAAGATTGCCACCTTGAGAATCAACTCTAGATGGCAGGTGGACAAGGAAGCCATTTGGCTTATCGAGAGTCCAACCTATCTATCTAAGTATACCCCGCCCGTCTTAGGTATATGTCAATTTTATTTTTAAATATATTAACACTACTAGCACCTACACAATCAGCTGATAATCTGTTCCATTCGTTTACTATTCTTTGAGAAAATGAAAATGTTCTAATATCTAGTCTACACTGCTTGTTTGCTAATGTAACTCCATGTCCTCTAGTCCTTCTCTCTTCCTTGACCGTGAAAAAAATATTTCTATCAATATTTTCATACCCATTCAATATTTTAAAAACCTCAATCTGATCTCCTCTCAATCTTCTGGTTTCTAGTGTTGTTAGACCACATTCTTTTAGACGCATTTCATAACTAATATTCCTGAGTTTTGGTATCATTTTTGTTGCTCTCCTTTGTACTCTTTCTAGCATATCAATATCCTTCTTGCGATATGGCCTCCATGCCTGTATACAATATTCTAAATGAGGCCTAACTATTGTTTTATAACGCGGTATTATTAGTTCTTTTTCTTTGTACACTATATTTCGCCTAATTAATCCAAGAATTTGGTTTGCCTTCGCTGCTGCAATTCCACACTGCTCTGATACCTTCATGTCAGCACTAATGGTTAACCCTAAGTCATTTTCCTTTACAGTAGTATTTAGTACAGTACCACCCATTGTATATTGTGCATTTTCATTCCCATGTCCTGTGTGGAGGCACTTACACTTTCCAAAGTTAAACAGCATTTGCCATTTCTCAGACCATTCTATCAACTTATTAAGATCATCTTGTAAATGCTGTCTATCTGCATCACTTTTAATTTTCCTAAACACTTTTGTGTTGTCCACAAACTTCAACACCTTGGTTGTTATGTCATCATCCAAATCATTGATATATATTAAGAATAAAATAGGTCCCAATACTGATCCTTGCGGTACTCCACTCAAAACAGATTTCCAATTTGAAACCTCCCCATCAACTACTACTCTTTGTCTTCTATCAATAAGCCATTTTTCTATCCAGTTAATCATACTATTTCCTATGCCATGGGCCTTTAGTTTAAGTAGTAATCTTTGGTGTGGCACTTTGTCTTTATTAAATTAAATGAGACCTCATAAGATCATACGTTGTAGCCACAACATATACAGACTAGTCAGTTAATAGAACATTGCCGAGGGCTGGAAACAACTAGAACTAGAACTTCTTCTTATGGTTAGCTTACCACTCTATGTTAGCTTAGTGACTATAGAGTATTATCGAGCTTGCATGGTTTTCTGAGTTTTCCTCTGGAATTATGAGTTCACTACAGGTTACACATTTACCCCCTGTGTGGCATCTTTTACTTCCCCTGGCATAGACACCAGATAGAAGGGACCACCAGCTATTAGTGTCTCTTCTGAAAAACACAGGCAATGTGAGGTGAACAAAATTGCCTAAGTTTCAAAACAGTGGCAGGTGGGATTGACTCACCATCCCCTCGATTGATAGTCCGGTGCTCTACAAGATTGTGTTAAACTGAAACAATTTATCTGCCCAGATCTAAGCCTTGGAAGTATTTCTCACTGCATTTTCATGCATGAGATCTGCTCAAGGAGTAAGATTTAAAAACTGCTGTATTTTCGAGCTGCTCAAACAAATATTCTTCATCTTTCTATTACATATGTGTACACATGCTTGATATGAAAAACGGTGTCAAGTTTAATTACTTTTAAAACAAATATAATTGTTTCCCATGTGTACACCTTGAACAATTTACTATGACTAATTGCATAAATTTGCATGCACATGGAACTGAGATCTGCTAAAAATAAAAACCTATACAAGATGCTGTGATGGCACACCCCAGCAAACAAGGACCCGCATGATTTCACATGTTCTGTAAGTGAATTCGTAAGTTCAACTGGTTCAATTCAAGTGAATTCACCGGATTCTGTGAAAAAAAATTTCTGTGTCGATACGTGTTTCCCGTGAAAACACGAGTTTTTCACGTGACAACACGTACCAGTGAAACCGTACCAGAGCTGACCAAGTAAGACTCGTGTCAATAAACTCGTTCAAAACTTGTGACAACAGGCAGAACACGTGTGTTCACGTGAATACACATGAAAACACATACTAGTGGAGCGGTACCAATTATGAACCAGTATGACACCTGCCAACTAGTACAGAAATGGTTCCTTGTTTGCTGGGACCATGTCCATGCCATCACTTTTAATTCACAGGCTGCTTGCCCAAACTATATTACGTGCGTGTTACTTTCCGAGCTGTTAAATACACGGATTGGTTCTTACCTTTATTACCCGTGCTGCTCAAGAAATAACCAAGCCGAAGTTAAGCTGCACACATTTTCTCTTCAGCTAGCTAAGCTGTAATATATAGCTATACAAACAGCAATATTCTAGAAGCTATAGGCTGCCCTCAGCTCAGACCACACTCAATCCGGGATTGGAGATATCACTGCATGGTTATTACTGACAGATTCAACGCGTTCACATATACCACGGCTTATAGTAATACTGACACAAGATAACGCATGTATGCCGATAACCAACTATGACAACTGACTAAGACAACTGACAACATTCAACAAGTAACTAAAATAGTTTGACTAAACAAGTGCGATTTTGACAGCTGACCCAACCAAGGACAACATGTTACCCAGATAGCCAAACGATATTGGCCCAATATCGGCCCGATCTCGGCCATCTCGGCACCGACATCGGCCCGATCTCGGCATACGACATCGGGCCGATCTCGGGCATCTCGGCCCTATGTCGAACCGAGATAGACGACATCGGCCCGATCTAGGTTTTGCACATGGGATCGATCTCGGTCCGATCTCGGCAATCTCGGCTGCATCTATAGCATGCCTAGATGAAACCGATATAGCCTAGATGCAGCTGAGATCCCCGAGATCGGACCGAGATCGGACCGAGATCGGTGAGATCCCCGAGATCGGACCGAGATTGGACCGAGATCGGCAATCTCGGTTTCAGCTAGGCATACTGCCTAGATGAAACCGATATAGCCTAGATGCAGCTGAGATCCCCGAGATCGGACCGAGATCGGACCGAGATCGGTGAGATCCCCGAGATCGGACCGAGATCGGACCGATCTCGGTGAGATCCCCGAGATCGGATCGATCTCGGCAATCTCGGTTGCATCTAGGCTATATCGGTTTCATCTAGGCAGTATGCCTAGATGAAACCGTTATAGCCTATATTACTTGGATACACTATAGGCTAGCTGTGTGTGGCTTAATGAATAGGTAACAAAGAATGCAATGACATATTTTGTTTTATTTTCATCACACAGTGGCAAAGTTTCCGAGGTTCTTCTCTTAGCCCTGTCCCCATTCCAGTCTTTGGGCCCCATGAACCATTTGGACAGACACTTCTGGATGGCGTTTTCTGTAGGGCCTACGAGGTGTCTTCATTTCTCCTGATGTCTTCTGCAATTAAAATGAAAGAGACATTAAGCTAGATACCATCTATATTTAACTAATATCACAGACTGAGCAACAAAATAATTGTTTACAAAACTATATATATATATATATATATATATATATATACATGGTTTTGTAAACAATATATATATATATATATTCAATTTGTGGCATGAATTTATATGCGCACGCTTGATTCTGTTGAAGATGATATACATTTGTTTTTTATATAATTGTTTACAAAACTATATATATATATATAGTTTTGTAAACAATTATATAAAAAACAAATGTATATAATCTGCTACAGAATCAAGCGTGCGCATATAAATTCATGCCACAAATTGAATATATATATATATATATATTATATAGTTTACAAAACTATGTATATATATATATATAGTTTTGTAAACAATTAAACAAAACTATATATATATATGTATATATATATATACACTATATATATATATATAGTTTTGTAAACAATTATATAAAAAACAAATGTATATAATCTTCCACAGAATCAAGCGTGCGCATATAAATTCATGCCACAAATTGTATTGAATTGAAATTTATTTCAACAAACAACTACTACATTATAAATACAGTGCATAAAATACAATATAAATTGTTGAAAAAAGGGTAAAAGAAGTACAATACTTATCATGTTTACCCTTATAATTTCTTAATTTCATACATAAAGCATCTGAACAATGCAATAGAATGTGCGACAACACTATTTATATGTGTAACCATACAGCATTTAATAAAAAAAGACATTGTGACATTTGTTGAAGAGAAAAACAAAAAACAAAATCTTTACAACAATAAACAAACTGAATGTTTATTTTTTTTATCTAATTTATGTTAGCAAAAATTATCTAGGACTCTAACACATAATTATTCAACAGTCTATTTGTATAACACTTTTTGAAATGATGAATTTTTTACAACTAATCAGTGAATTATCGAAGGAGTTCCAAAGTTTAACTCCAGTAACATAAATGCACATACTTTTTAAGTTAGTACGTACATAGATTTGCTTGAACTTGCATTTATACCTGGATGAATATCGAGAGTCATGTATTTTGAACAATTTTTGTACATTCATTGGTAATATATAATGATATGCCTTAAACATAAGTTTTTAGCTTTACAAGATCTGGTAATTTAAGAATATGTACATTGTGAAAGAGTAAATTTGTGTGATCAAGTCTTTTTGCACCACAAATTAATCTTGTAACTCTTTTCTGTAATAAAACTAAACAATGAATATTTGTAGCATATGTGTTACCCCATACTTCAGCACAATACATAATATAAGGCATGAAAACAGAATAGTTCAAAATATGCATACCATGTTTGTTAATCAAAGAACTGGCTCTATACATAATAGCACAGCATTTTGACAGTTTAGATCTTACTGATAAAATGTGACTTTTCCAGTTTAATTTGCAATCAATTAATTACTACACCTAAAAATGTTCTGGAATGTACTCTATTGATTTTCTCCTTATTTATTCTAAATCAAATGATTTGTTAATCTAGAAATGTACAAAGGTTTACGGATTTACAACAAAATAAATGATTAAACGTACCTTCTCCACTGTAGCTGTGCTTCTCTCTAAATCCTCTATGGCAGTGCAGTCAAGATGCATGGAACCTAGTCTCAAAGGTCACTCACTACCTCCAGAGTTCCAGGCCTGGGAGGCTGGACTCCCCAGCTGGACTACTGTTACATCACTAGCATTGGTGTCACTGGGGCTGTAATCACTGATCTCTCCACGGGGTATCATCAGGCTAGGCTAAATTTAAGGACCTTGGAGTTCATTGACAGTTCAAGCTATATTCAACTGTGAGAAGACATGTTTTGGTATAGTTTTGTTACAAAATATACTAATATTGTTTTGAATATATTTTCACAGACTGGAATTTCTTTGGATGTTAAAACTGTTTCTTCTAAAGATTATTTTCTTAGAAGAGTTTGTTTTTATAAAAAAAATTGTTTTTAAAAACACTTACGTGCAGGGAATATTATGTAGGTACACCCTTGGTTGTGTTTTAGTAGGCCCTATGACAGACGGCGGGACAATCTGATTATAGTGGCGCACAAAATATTGGAAACATTTAATAAAAAATAAACACATCTAAACTCGCCCAAATTCTCTACTAATTACATTCACCACAATTAATGCGATATGTATTAAATTAGCTTTGCATACGTTCACATTTATAAAGGATAACAACATTATATTTACTGCCAAACCCTTGCTGCATATAACGACATGGCTTATCTTGGTCCGATCTCGGTCCGATGTCGGCTGCATAGGTGCCTACATACTGCCAGTATCGCCAACATCGGAACGATATTGGCCCGATGTCGGCTGCATAGTGCGTACAGGCAGTATAGCCAACATCGCACCGATATCGGCCCGACATAGGAGAGATAGGCCCGAGATTGCCGAGATGCAGCCGATATCGTGCCGATATAGGTGGCTATCTGGGTATGTACTGCCTCGGCTCTGGCTCTGCAGACAACGCCGATTTGGTGTTGCAATTATTTAAAACGTTCTGTGTGAATAACCAATGTAAATGCATTTTAGAATGTATCGAACCGTTTACTTACCGGCGACCCAAATCAAGCAAATATTTCCTCAACCCAATCATGTTTCTTGTTGTTGGTAAATGAATCGCCAACACGATATCACGCAAATAAACAACACGGGTCACATCGCAGTTCTAGTAGTACACACGGTATAAATACACTAGATAATGTAGTGCAAAATGTATATCATGATTTTATGTAAATTATATTATTATATATATAACACTTACGTAAGGCACATTTATAACTGCACGTATAGTATACTACATAATGTTGATATTTCCAAACAATGTTTTGTTGTATTTATGACATTACACTGCAAGTGCGCATTAATATCCAGGAGTGTTTTCGACGACCAATCAGACCGCAAGTGCCTTGACACGCCTCACGTTTAACATTGACCTTACGACCTTCGCATGGTCCAGTGACTCGCACATTTTCTGTTTACGTGCACCGGCCGCTTGTTTACCATGCCCATGGCATTGGTCATACTCATGCCCAGTCATGGGCTGATCCTGTTTACGCCTGTTTGCATAGGCAGAATATTACCTATTTACAAGACAACGACGCGACGTAGTCGTAACTATTATGATGTATGTTGACGAGATGTTGACACACGAACGTACGCTATTAAATTAATATATGCATCATAGGCCATATATGGTCCTTTTAATTAATTGACATGTATAAACTCGACGCAGCCCTTCTATTCTGGGGCTAAAACGTAGGAGTTAATTATATACAGTGCGGTGCGCGATGATAATTAAGGGTGCATGAACATGAAAGGGAATTTAGAAGAAGAAGAAAATATAAATGAGTAACTGTCAAAACAAGTGTAATAATGTGTGCAGATTAAAAACAGTCTAGATGTCTCTTTTTAAGTACATGCAGTCTGGTGAGGTATCGTGGGATTAGTTGCATGGATGGTACTGAAGGTTAATTTGTTGGAATGGGCGTTGTGTCGGTATGCTGGGGAGTAGCTAGGTTCCATGCAGGCTCATAATGACTCGAGATCTCGGATAGATAGCTCGAGTATGCGTTTGTATTGATGCGTACATGGATTTGTATGTACTTGTTGTGATTGCTGTTTCGTGTACGGGAGCATGGGGAATTATAATGTGTTGCGGTATAATGTGATAATTGGATCGAGGTTCTGTTTTATCTTGTAAAAAATGTGAGTTGGGTCAGGCCCGTCAGGGTTAGGGTTTCTTTATAAATCTTGTTTCACTTACTTTTGCGGCGGTGGCCATTATAGTGTAGGATGTGTCTGGCTGCATGCGCTATATACTCTGGATTTTTGTTTCAAGGCTATCAATGTTATTCTGTGCGGGTATTCCACACGTACTGCGGTTCCGTTTTCAAGTTTTGGTCTAGCTATACATGTTGTAGGCTGTTTCTTTAACGTACTTTAGGTGTTGCAGGGTGGAGATCGAGTGCGTTTAAGGAAGCCAATTGTTCCAGTACATTGAAAGTAATGCATGCAATGGTGTGGACATACTTTGAGCATATTATATAGTTTTGAGTTTATTGTGATGCCTAGATAAGGATGTGATTCAACTTGGGAGATTGGTTGATTTTATATGGTATACATGTGAATTAAGTGACTAGGCTTCCGTTTTGTGTAATTCTGAGGAGGTGACATTTTGGGGTATTAAAGTTCATTTGCCCATTCAAAACGTTTGTTTAGATCTGTTCGAAGGATATTATGGTTTTCGGAAGTTTGGATTGATCTGTATAGGATGTCGGCAAAGAGTATGAATTTCTTGAGTCAGTGCAGTCATTTATATACAGTAAGAAGAGGACAATTACAGGGCCAATTGATGACTGAATCTTGGGGCACACCAGAGATGACGTTTGCAGGAGCTGAGTGAGAACCATTTACTGATAATTATACAGTCTGTGTGCGTTTTGACAGAAATGAATTTATCCGTTTTAATGCGTCACCAGTAGTTTAATTTAAGAAGACGCTTGTGGGGAACTGTGTCAAAAGCTTAATTTGGAGAAGTCGAGAAGGAGGATATATATTTATTCGCTTATGGTTGTTCATAGAGGAAGCCCAATCATGGAATGAGCTGAGTTTGAGAGGAGAGCCCTGCTTGGAACCAATGCTGGCCTACGATAACAATAATAAACTCAACAACCATAAACCTATGCACACCATGCAGGCATTCATGATGTTGGTTAATTTAATATTAGTCGTTTTTAACAGTGTTAAAGATCATATGCCACTGCTGGGCAGCCAATGTGAATCAATGAATGTTTTCTTAGATCTGTGTAGTTCTGTTAAATTGTTGATAGCCTAAGGATATTGACTCGGTTTGATTGAGAGTTTGTTATCATCTGAATCTCCGGGGGTGCAATAATAGGTACAGTACACGTTACTGTACACGGTGTGCTATATATGTACACAGGTGACAGATAGTGACCGCACCATATCTAGGATGCCGAGTCAATGAATCGGCCGCTACCGCTATGTAGGGTACTGTGGGGAAAGATGGTCTATTGTCCAAGACGGTCCGAGCTAAGGTTAGAACGGGTTTAAACTGTGTTATGTGCATGGATTTTTCTCCCAACTTTCATAGAAATAATCGCTGGTCCCTTCGCTATTTTGGGCGACAGCGGGAATCCGTAAAGGAGGACATCTTGCGTGCTCCAGGATGTAATGTTTTAAGGTAAGTCAAAATGAAATGACTGAATTTTATGGTGATCTAATATGGAGCACTCATGTAAAGTGCTAAAAGGCAGAACGAATGTAAGGAGAAAAGGTGATTTTCATACTGTGAGGATATTAACTTTATGGTAGTAGATGGAAGTATGGATAAATCTGCCGCCATGACTGAGGGAGCATTTATTTATCAAAATAGCAGAAAAACACATATGGGGGAAGTCGGATCTAATCAAATGGGGAAAGATGGACCAATGGTCCGTCTTTCCCCATGTTACTAATTTCGTATTGTAAAGTGAAGTTGCCTCATCAAGCAGATTACTCTATTTCTGGAGTGCTATGGTGTATGTGTAGGTCATTGCCATATTGTATATGTGTAGGTCCTAGCCATGAATAGTAAGTAAATTATATCATGATTAACATTTCCTTGCATGAAGAAGAAGCTTCAATGGATGAAGTAGTTGTACAGAACAGGTTCTCTAACTGTACAATAAATGTATTTTGAGACAATTGCTGTACACTAAAACATTCACAACATGGTGCGAAATTATAAACGTAAATCTGCCCGTGGATCATGGAAAAAAGAGGACATGGAACGTGCAATTCATTCCATTCAGAATCAGATATGTACCATTACAAAAGCAGCGAAAGAGCACAAAGTACCTAAAAACGACCTTGATCAGGCACTTCCATGGTGAATTGAAAGCTAAACGTCCAGGTGAGCTCAGTCTTAGTAGGGCCCCAACAATAGGTTCCCAAAATGAAAAAGCACTGGTTGAATATATCAAAGAGATGGAATCCAAACTGTTTGGCCTCACAAGGACTGATGTGCGAAAACTAGCAAAAAACATTATGAGTTTGCAGTACGGAATAACATCACTCACTCATTCTCAAATGACAAACAAATGGCCGAAATAGACTGGTTATATGCCTTTATGAAAAGGAACCCTGACATCAGCCTTCGAAAACCTGAACCAACATCACTTGCACGTGCCATGGAATTTAACAAACCCCAAGTTAAAAGATTTTATGACCTACTTGGTGACATTATGGATCATGAGAAACTTGAAGCTTGCAAAATGTTCAATGTTGATGAAACAGGCTTATCGACCGTACAAAAAACCCAAAGGATTCTTGCAACCAAGGGGAAAAAATCAGTTGGATGTCTCACAAGTGCAGAACGGGGTACACATACCACTGCAGTTTGCGCCATGAGTGCAGCCGGACAGCTTGTGCCCCCAATGTTGATCTTTGCCAGGAAAAGAATGAAAGACGAATTGGTGGATGGTGGTCCCCCGGGGTCCATTGGGCGTTGCAGGGATTCTGGCTACATAGACAAGGATCTCTTCTTGGAATACCTGCAACATTTTGTATCTCAGGTCAAGTGCAGCAAAGAACATAAAGTGCTACTGATACTAGATGGGCACACAAGCCATACAAAGAGCATTGCTGTTATTGACTTTGCAAGAGACAATGGCATAATCCTTATGTCACTGCCACCGCATACCACACATAGATTACAACCACTGGACACATCCTTGTTCAAATCCGTTGAAAGTTACTACGACGAGGCAATTAGACAGTGGCTGCGTAATCATCCTGGTAGCGCAGTAACAATATGGCAGGTGGCAGGTCTCTTTGCAGAGGCCTATGGTCGAGCGGCTACAATACAAACTGCAGTAAATGGGTTTCGATCCACAGGAATTGGCGGTATCTTCGCTAATAATTGTGATAGTGACGTAAGTAATCCGCGACGTAGGCTACTGGATACATCAAATACCATTGGACAGATATAGGATGTTCGAACGTGCATGCGCCAGTGACGTAAGCGGTTTACTTCACTGGCGTATAAGTCTCAAGATGCCTGAATCCAACGCGGAGTGTTTCTGGTACAATTATATTATAATTAATTGTTTATTAACGATCTTTGTGCACAGTTACTATGGACAACCAATATATTTTACAGATGTAAGTAAATGGTGTGAATCTCTCACTGATTGGAGTATCCCTTTAATGGCACATAGGCCTACTGCGTCGGTTGTGCAAAGAGCAAAAGAGATCGCAAAGATAAAGAACGGCTGAATACCTGCACCCAGTCGGTGGAAACCTAAACCTGTCCAACTGGCCATTAACCGAGGACACTGACGAGACTTCCATCGATGCTATTTTCATGCCTGCTATTAATTTAGGAAATGAATAGTTTTAAGACATTACAGTCATATGAAAATTGATCAACAATAATACATGTTGGATGAATTATGTACCAAACCGATTTGTAATAATATTACAGTGCATAGTCGTAGTGTGAGTGACATATTTTATAATAATCTAATATAGCCAATTTATAATATGGTACTATTTTATGACTACTAATTATTGATAATGGGTACTGCCTTCTGCAGATTCCCAGATGAAAAGAAAAGACCTGAATGCCGAGCAAAGTAAAAGGGAAACTGTGGTAATTTTAAGGAAACCTGTTACCATGACATCCCTGCTGTTGTGTTGTAGTTTGTCTATTACTATTGACACTATCTTATATTACTATTGACACTATCTTAATATTACTACTTTTCTACCTTTTCTACTACTGTTGTTGTTAGTAATATTGGCAGCTCTATTTTGGTGGTTTTCCCTATTCTCTCATCCACTTTGCATGGTCTGTTTTTTAATCTGTAAAATTGTAATTAATTATATAGGTGTGGGTGTTCTCTCCAATGTCTTTGGAGGACGGACTTCAGTTGGTTGATTTTTAGATGACTTTTTTGTAAAACACCACAACAATTGTGGATCTAGTAGAACAACAAATTAAATAGTACTAACCTGTACTCACCCCTCACACAGCGAGACACTGTTTACTAAGTAAAAGCCTGTTGATTTGTTTCATACTGGCATATCAGAGAGGCAACTATCTGAACACATTGTACACAATTAAACAACACTGACTAACTGATGTCAGTAAATAAATAACGTGATAATTATGTAGAAAATTTGGTGCAGTCCTATGTATATACAGTGACTGCAGTGGCCTTTCTGCCGTGCTGTAGCCTGGCTGTCACCAGCCGTGTTGCCATCAGAGAATCATGTGTCAACTGATAGCGACCAAGCTATCTTGTTGTACTGGCATGTTCTTCCACAAACTGTGTCACTGTAACACCACCTGACTCCAACCACTACCACCACCACCACCACCACCACCACCACCACCACCACCACCACCACCACAACCACCACCACCACCACCACCACCACCACCACCACCACCACCACCACCACCACCACCACAACCACCACCACCACCACCACCACCACCACCACCACCCGCATCCGCTGTCACGTCGTACGGGATGTGTGCTAGTGCTAACGTTGACAATCTGCCCTGGCACATGCTGGCCCACATGTCTGTGTGCAGTCGCCCGAGTGCGCGTGCGCTGGCGGTCACTCCCCACTCGCCTGATGTCCCGGGGGTGGTTCACCAGACTTATCGTCTGTTTAAAAGAGAATTGTGTCACAAATGCGGATGATAAGAACATCCTTATAATGCAAGGGAAACATTTGTAAAAAACAAAACGTGATTTAAATATTGAAATAAATAAAATTTCACTTTGGCTTAAAATTAATATACTTTCATTAAATATTAAACACATGTAGCATAACATTGAGCTACATTCATAATTACCGAAAAAGACGTATCAACACACACATACACACACACGCACGCACGCACGGACGCACGGACGCACGCACGCACGCACACACACACACACACACACACAATGACTAAACAATGCCACACCATCAACCTCTGTGCGGAATCTAGGCCTGCCCTTTGATCATACCTACCAACTTTAGACAACATATATCTGAAACGTATCGTTGCTGTGTATACGATATCCGTGACATTCGCAACATTTGGACGAATGTCGCGTTCAATCGCTAAAACTATCGTAACAGCTCTTGTTAGTACTATGCTTGATTACAGTAATTCCCACCTTTATAATATTGCAGGTAAAGACTAAACTTCAACGTGTCCAGACATTTTTGGCAAGGGTATTTCCCAATTTCCTCGTTTCTCTCGCTCACTGCCACTCCTACAACCACGCGTACTGCGCTGGCTTCCCATGCGATTTCGCATTATGGTCAAGATAATACGCACAATCACCAATCAAGCCCTTTCATCTAAACAACCTTCATATTTGTTCTCAATGTTCACGCCAGCAAGACAGCATAAACAACTCTGGTCGTCAAGCACAAATGTACCGGCTGTACCTATAGTCGCGACAAAGGCCGGAACTCGAGCTTTCTCAGTTTCCGCGCCTCTCTCTGGAATACCCTTCATGCGAATTTTAATTAAGCAGAACACGTGACTACGTTTCGCCGTTAACTAAAAACGTATGAGCTTTATCTCGCCTATCTACCTTAGCTTCTCAGCGCACCCATCCAACTGTTGACGACATTTGCATTTCCTTTCACTTTAAGAAAGCTTAATTCTTGGTTTTATTGCACCATTTTGCTCAGAATCTGAGGATGTTGGCGACTTAGAAGTAACATAATCACTATTATTAGTATTCAAGAGCACATTGTACGTTCAGGCGCATATACCAGAATATTATTCCTTGTTTTTGTGCCAGCATTTGTCACGCTTCAGCAGCATTTGGTTATCAGAAAAAATGTATTGAACCAGGCAAATTGTAATAGGCTTCTGACCAGGTGTACATCATTCCAGCCGTTTCAACATCAATTGGCAAACTGTTGCTATGCCAATAAGTCCTATACATTGTTGTCAGCACAGTTTCTTTTGATATTTAGTATTCATTTGCTGTGGCAATGCATTGTTTTTGTTTTGAGCTTGACCTGTCGTATATCTATGTCCTCTCCTCGTCAGACGTGCTACACAACCAATAGAATATGTATAACCAAGGCAGCTAGTAGAGTATGACATCCATTCCATGTTATATAATGAGTTTGACCATTAGACTCAGCATTCACCTCCAACATACTTTCAAATAATAATAATGTTATTGATAAAAAAAAAAAAATAGTAATAATGACTTCTTATGCGTTAATTTCCTTGAACATCAAGCTCAGTTGTGCGACAAAACCAAGGGATTAAGCAATATAGTAATCGTAAACAAAGTCGTCGACGGATTGATGAAGGTGCTAGGAACCTAACGAGGATAGGCAGCATTAAAGAATTAGTGTTTTTTAGGCGCCGGAGAAATGAAACTATATTTCCTTCTAATTTATCACTGGCAGGAAGCTAATTCCCCAAGAGTTGATGCAGCGCCGGAGAAAGCCTGGGTCCAGCTTTAGTTTTCACCCGAGGATCCAAAGAGGGTTACTAGCTATACTGATTGATTGTAACTGTCTGGAATGTCTTGCTGGGGTGAGCGTCGAGTTAAGATCTGCTGGATGTGTTGATGAGACGGCTTGATAGGCTATTGTACAAATCTTGAAAATAATGCGATAGTGTACAGGGAGCCAATGCAATGATTTTAGAAGCGGCACTGAGCGAGAAAATTGAGAACCCGTGACTACCCTTGGTAAACAATTTTGGACAAGTTGAAGTGTTGTTATGTCCTTGTTTGCAGTATTGTAAAGGAGGGAATAGCAGTAGTCAAGTCTGCTGCTTACTAGACGTGTTGCAATGGTTTTAGCAACGGAAAGTGATATAAATCGGCGAATATGGCGAAGATCACGGATATGGTAAAAACAGCAACGACATTCAAGATTCAAAGATTCAAAAAACTTTATTATCCGTTTAAAAACATATTAAAAACGGAAAATTGTCTTTAGTCACACATAAAAAGACAGTAATAAAACAGTGGTGAATCATATCTACAATTGTCAATACAATATAAAATGATAGTAAATTTAGTCATCACTAAAATAGGTAAAGTATCATAATAAATAAATTACGAATAAAAATAGCTACTAAAATAAATAAATAAATAAGCATGTATAATTTCTTTAAATGGGTCTCTGATTTGAGACAATAACATTAGCAATAACATAATACTAAAATTGATAAATGAATAAGATGTTTCGATATAGGCTGTTTGAAATTGAAGTTTTCATCAAACGTTACTCCGATATTTAACACTGACGCGGTTGGTGTGATACTCTGACTCAATACATTTCCCAGGAAAAAGCCCTCAAGTTTTCGACGTTACATTGGGATACAAATGATGAAAAATTCGGCCGTATCATAAGCTTTTATTTACTGTTTTTCATCCTAAGGGAGATGTCTTGGAGACAATCCTTGAGCTGGTTAGCTGGTTTAGGGAGCGATAAGTATCTGGTGTGGCCAAAAAAATGTAGATTTGTGTGTCATCTGCATAAAGATAATGATCGAAGTTGTGACTTTGGAAGACAGAGCTTAGTGGCGCTGTACAGAGAGTGACAAGTTATGGCCCCAAAATAATCCGGGGGACACCACATGAGGTGGGCAGCATAGCATCTCTCAGCAAGGTATGAAGCAATCCAGCACAATGCTGTGCTAGATATGCATTCCACGTTCCACATTGATAAACGTCTAATGAGAATGTCGTGGTGAATTGTGTCAAGAGAGAGATAAAGCAGGGTCAGTATGGTAACTTTGCTTTTATCTATGTCAAGTCTATTGTCATTATATAGCATTAAAAGAGCAGTTTTTGTGGAGTTAAATTGTTTGTACGCAGATTGCGACATATTAGATAAGTCACTTGTGCAGATGTGCCACCTAAGATGGTTAGTTAAACCTTTTCAAGTACTTTTGAAATAAAACTCGTTTTGGAAATGCGTCTGTAGCTGTTTAGGTCTACCTTAAGCGTTAAGAACTGGATTTATATGCGCGCATTTAAAATCATCAGGAAATAAGCCGGAACACAGTGATGTATTTATTATATCTGGTGTATGTCTAATTAATACGTCAAGACATGCTTTCAGGAGTATGGTCGGGAGTGGATCGAGATCAGAGGATTTACTTGGGGACGACATGATTATTTTTCTCAACTCAGTGATTGTGGCTGGTTCAAACGATGCGAGTTAAGAATTTACTTGCGGAGAGTCAGCATTTACAATGTCTGGAATATGACCTGTGAAAGGGGAATGAATAAAGCTAATTTTATCTTTACAATTACTAGAAAAAGAGTCACACAATGACTTGATCGATGAATGAGTTGGAAGAGAAGGAGCAGGCCACCAGTCTAAAATTTGATTTATGCATTTTCATAGCTGTTATGACGTAGCATTTGTTATTTGAGACCACATTTTTGTATGTGGTCATATATACATAATATATATATATATATTATATTATATATATATATTATATTATATATATATATATATATATATATATATATATATATATATATATATATATATATATATATATATATATATATATATATATATATATATATATATATATATATATATATAGAGAGAGAGAGAGAGAGAGAGAGAGAGTATTCGAACTTAACTTCATGAAATCGTCTTAAGATAACACATTTTCGCGTCTAAATCATACCAAATGACTAACGCTAAATGGGCATACTGTAGGCGGAGGGTAAAACGATACGATACAAATAGCACATGGTAACACTAGCACTAAAGTGCTACTACTAATTTTGATTATCTTATTTTCCTACTTGTAGCAGTTGGGCGTCTTGCCCTACATATATTTGATGGGAGTCATGTCCAACATATGTTAAACTTGCAATACCAAACAGGTAACAAATGCAAGAAACGTACCCCACCAATCGTCGGATTTACAGGTAGTCCATTTGTTATCACGGTCGACGTTTGCGGTAATTCCGCACCAATGGCCAAAGCAAATGGTTTTTTTGTACACCGGTAAAACCTCTCATCCAAATAGATGAAGGGAAAGTGGCACTTTGGCATATTATATATTCCAAGGACTAAACAAAAGAAAACATGAATCAATCCACATTTACGTATACGTCGTTAAATAGATGAACTTGTGTGTTTGTCTATATTTTATACGGACACAATATACATATTATACATACATATATACATACATAATGTTATTATATATTCATTTGTAAATGCAGCTTAGACAGAACGCTCCATTATAAGAAATTGGACATAAGACATCCGAAAACAATGCTCTCAAAATCACAAACACATTTCATTTTCGTGCAAATAATTATTCATATTTTTTTATTTATGAATATACTACATTCATTAACAGTTCAAATTATAAAATAATATTTAGTATACACGGCGCAAAGATTACCAGAAGCAAAGTTTACCGGAAGCAAAGTAAACCGGCACGAAATATTCTCGCTTAACCATCTGTCGGTCAGCTGCGGAACTACGCCGAGAAGACAGTCTGATTACTTACTCGGCTTTTGTTTGTTTATCCGCGTGATCTATACAATGCTGCCACCTCACGGACACTGCAGTAATAATTTTTTTTCATTAAAACTGCAAATTTGTATTTCTATTTATGTTGTGTTTAATGTATAATTAAATTTTTTTTTTATTTTAATAAGTTTAATTTTGAATAGTTTTTATAATACAGCATTATTTGATAAAAAGGTATTCTTATTTAATTTGTATGCTATCCGACAGACAATGCTGCCACCTCACAGATACTGGTTAATCCTGCCGTCATTCTTATTTTATAAACAACTGTAAAATTGAATTTTTACTGACTTTTATGTTAATATAAGTTCAATGTTAAATACTTTTCATATGATATCATTATCTTGTAAAAGTATATCGTTAATTTAGTTTTTATTTCAAAGTTGCCCTGAGAGCCAATCAGTGTCTCTACCCTAATCTGGGGTAAGGCCGCCCTGGCGGGTCGAAAGTGCAGACCCATTGTTTCCCCAGGCGGGTGTGAGGGGCTTACACGTGCGGCCACGTCACGGAGCCTGGGTAGGCGAGACTATGGATTACCTAAATGTGACAAGGTGCCATATAACCAGGGTTTATATATCTCCTTTGCACGTCACAAACAGCTCGTATGACACATTCTAATTTTATTTGCAATGAGCTATTTTGCGAAAGTTAAGGAGAGCTTTTATCGTGTTTGTGAAACCACGATGCACGTACGGAGCAATCTCAAATCAATACAATGACTAGACCTGAAATGAATTTACAAAATATATCAAAATTTATGAACACTGAAGGCCGGTATAGAATATTTCAAAGCCACTACTTACATGGTGGTATATGACAGTTTACTTTATATTAACATCTTCACAAATCATTCCCAAAGAAATAACACCGAACATATCGGCCGACCACTGTACCATATTGCCTACAAACCCAATAACTTAATCCTACCCTCTTATGTTTCCTAAACTGCCGCGCTCAAACATTATCGATTATATGTGAGTTTATACCTAAATCAGGAACGATCATTACAGGAGAGTGTAACGCAATACATGGACATTCTTTGTGACATTCTTGAGAAACATGCACCGTTGAAAACTAAACGGCTCACTATCCGCCCTGCTGCACCTTGCAACTGATACAGATCAAATGCACGTACGTACAAACACCGACAGCGCGATTGGGAAAACTCTCAAGTCTTCCCAGCAGCACCTCGCAGCACTAGTCTTCCGACCTGTCCCTAGCTATGAGTACAACGAGAAGAACGAGCAAGACGCCGCCCTCGATCAGCAACATAACGTTCCCGTTGGCGTTGCCTTTCCAGTTCAAGTCAGCCATGTTGCACTTCGAGCCTTTGCGCCCGGTTGGCTGCTTAAATAGCGCAGACTCTTTGATTTCGTCCAGTCGTAGCGGGTTCTTCGTCCACTCCACCACCTGGTCCATGGACACGACGTAGACATCCTTGACGGCGTGCGCCAGGAGGACATCGATGAACCTCTCAATGGCCTCCAGGGCGTACGGGTCCCGACTGAACCAGTAGGTGCGCGCGTTGATGATGAACGGCGCGCGGTTGGTGGAGTAGTGTCGCCAGAAGTTGTTCGCGATCGTGTAGTACAGCATCTCGACGTTCTCGGCCGAGTCCCAGTCGTCGACGAAGTCGTGGGCGGAGCTGTAGTTGTCGTAGAAGCGCTGCACCGGCACCTCCCACACGCCGGGGTAGCAGGCGACGGGGTGACGGTTCTGCGGACGCACCACGTCGGACACGCGGAAGTCCATCGTGTAGGGCCACAATGGGACGACGTTCTTCTCGCCAATCGCGATGCTCGAGTCGTAAGGTCGCCAAACGTGTTCTTTGTATCTCGTCTCGTTCGACATATACTGTATGCCGACGAACTGTTGGTCTCCGCCTGCCTGCAGCGACGGCGCACGCATGCCGCGGATGTCTTCCTCGTCGATCCTTGCCTCCGTCGTCAGGTTCGCTCTCTGGCCCATCATCGCCGCCTCCCACGCCCGCGGCTTCAGGCTGGCCATCGACCAGCTGTCGTTGGTGCCAGCCACTCCGATCTCGTGGCCGTCTCGGTAGAACTCGCCGGCGCGGCAGTAGTGGTCCGTGCCGTCGTCCGAGACGAACAGCGTCATCGTGATCGGTTCGCCGTTCGGGTTCAGCCGTTTCTTGCTTCCCTTTCCCTCGTTGGCGAAGATCCTCCGTAGGTGATACCAAGAGTCATTGTTGAGTGGACCGCTAAAAGCGAACACGACCAGCTGGGGAACCTGTTCCGGGTCCATGGCTACAGGAGGTTCTTCACTGACGCAGTTGCAATCCGGCAGGTGGCAGTTCACCTTCATCCGACACACCTCCGAGCTGGCGGGACAGACGTCAGCACGGACAGTGAGAGTTGGTAGTGAGAGGAACGTCGCTAGCAGTGAAGCGGTGAATACGAATCCACGTGGATACGTGAAGCTCATGGCCGTCGGTGTTGTGGTGTGACCGACCGAGATCCTGCTGAAATCACTCAACCACCTAGGCAAACAAATCGAACATTAGAGGGGCTGTGTGCATTGCACAAACTACACGTTATATATTACACAGTTAATGATAGACGGGTCTAATGCAGTTTACCCATATAATGGTGCGTGGTGCGGTTTATGTATTATAAACGTACATGTATAATGATATGATCGCTCTTACATACGCTCGCTCGCACGCACGCACACACGCACGCCACCTAAACATACGCGTGCACTCGCACACTACCTGTGCAAAAACAAATTTTGCAATAAAATGTCTATAAAATAGCTCTAATTTCGAAACTTATGAATGTCTACGAACTGGTCACCCTTGAACGTATTACTATTGCAGTGTTCCAATCATCTCGTGGAGATGGCAGACATGGTGTCAAATACATTTGTATTTGAGAGTACTTAAATACTTTTTAAGTATTTTTATTTGATATTTTGGAATTTTAAGTATTTATGTTTAAATACTTTCCTAAAGTATTTTAAAAACTTTTTCAAATACGTAGGACATGGTTATTAATAAATTGCAATTTAAAATAATTTTTCATTACATTCTTAGAAGTCAAGTAATTGTACTGTGTCATTCGGCAATTCACTCAGAAATAATGGCAACTTAAAGGTATTAATTAAGCCATAATTTAAGAAGTCATTGAGACCACTGCATAAGAAGGTGTAATTCACGGGAGCTATTTGTCAGTTGTCACTGTGGTGTAGTTAACAATAACAACGCTCCGTTGCACTGGTCTGCCTGTCGTTTTTATGATTCTTTCCATGCATCAGTCAACAAAACTGAACTCGCCGCACTGACAACACCTTCTGATGTTCCCGTGATGCAACTTCAATTGAACATCGAACACTGAACATGACATTCAATTGTAAGTCGAACACTGAACATGACATACAAATGAACATGACATACAATTGAACATCGAACTTTGAACATAACATACAATTGAACATGATGTACAACTGAACATCGAACTCTGAACATGACGTACAATTGAAAATGATGATGTGCAATTGAACATCGAACACTGAACACGACGTACAGGCGGCTTAATTTATTGTGCTCTTTTGAAATCGCTTAGTTAAGTTTAGTTGATTAGTTAAAATGGTGTATGACCAAAACACGAATATCAATAAACTAGATGTCTTGATATATGATTTTCTATTCTTTTACCTATAGTAAGTGAAAAATATTTGAAAGATATTTTTAAAAGAATTTTAAATACTTTCCAATACATTTGTGCTTAAATAGTTTTGCGTTTCAAAGTATCTGTATTTGAATCCCTCAAGAGTTTTAATTTAAATACATGTCAATGTATTTTTGACCCAATGACGGTAAACATCAGTCGTCAAGTGGGAAGTTCTCGAGCTACTCCAATTAGCGGCTGATACATTTATGCAATTGGGTCACAAAAGGGTCACGAACTGGTGTTCACGGTAAACACTGGTAGGTGGCTGGGATGCAGCATTAGTCCAACTCTCCGACTGTGCCTTCAGTGGATCTATTACATAACATTTCTAACCCCCCGCATAGCGACACGCAGTTTCCTTATTCACACTTCACTGGCACACTGCATGTCCATAGGCCTACATTCGCACTCATCTTCACATTTACACAGCACATTGCCATTCCATTCTGTCGGGGATTGTCGTAGTAAAAACGTAGTAACAACGGATGCGTCCAATGATATGAATACCCACCTATGACCACTCTGCCGTTCTTGTCGACGTTCCCGGAGTATGGACGAGTTTGGTTCACACGAAACACACCCTAGCTGTATTGCAACCATCGACGCCCCTCGGCTGTGTGAGGATCGTCCACTGGCCGCTGTGTTGACGACGTCTGTCGAGGGCACAAACCCATTGTCACGTGCGCCAAGTAGAGCGTGACTTGTTGGCTGACCACCACCGTGTGGTTACGTATGCGGTCGCTGAATAGTCACCGTAGCATCACCGGAGCGTGACAAAAATTAAGGGGTGTGACACCGTCCCGTCCCTTGCGTCGCCACCCGTCCTCTTATAGTTGGGAATGGGGGCGTTAAGAAACACAAACAAGTGAAATGAATACTGTTGTCACCCTTCTTCATCGCAATGATTAAGTTGTCGACCGAACACATCACTATAAACAGTATCCGCTACAAGACAATGTCCGTCCAGTTTGACCATTTGTCGTAGTAAAAACGTAGTAACAACGTATGCGTCCAATGATATGAATACCCACCTATGACCACTCTGCCGTTTGATATCGTATATAAGAGACAAAGCAATAAGCGTAACAACTATATGTGTAAGGTAACACTCTGAATAGGTATCATTGTTATTAAAAATAAACAAGCTTTTTAGTAGGAATCCTTAGTTTGTGCAGACTATTATTTATAGTGGGTGAAATAGGGTAATCTAGCTTTCAACAAGATTGTAAACAAAATTTAGCAAATCTGATAAATTGATATGATATATAACAGATAAAGTGGTAAGCAAAACAGCTGCATACATAGGATAATTCTTTGATTCGGCGCCATTGTTATTAAAAATAAGCAGGTGTTTTAGCAGGAAGCCCTAGTCTGTTTATATAGGTAGTGTCCAAAGTATCCGCTAGGGAACGGAACCAGTACAGAATAAAATTATTGTTCATGGTAGCATAGGTAGTAAGTTGTTTATAACACGTAGTGTGCTGCAGTTGCTGTACACAATAAACAAACAGTCTTTCTAAAGACTAAGTTGATTTGATCAATCGTATTATGGCACCTTCCAAGCGGCAAGTGAAGGCAAGGAGGCACTTGCTGTGTGATCACTGCCACAGCTTGGTGGATTTTGCCTTATCGGGGTGCGGAAAGTCTTGGTCAGAGACAACGGAGGAAGGGTTTACTTTCCAATGTTTAGGGTGTTGGAAAGTGGACTGTCTGACGGCAGAGCTAGCTAAGCTAACGGATCTTGTGAAGGGGATGGAGAGAGGAGGGAGGATGATAGCAAGGAAAACAAATGGAGAAAGAACAACAGAAAACATGCCATGCATGAAGGAGACAGTGGAGAAAGTGACAGTAGAGAAGGAGGGGGGGGGGGGACAAGGGGACAGGAGATGATAGAAGTAGATACGACAGGAGGAAAGACGAAGGGAAGAAAGGAACTGAGAGTAGATATGACCAAACGGAAGTCAATAACAATGAAGAAGTCAGGAAGAAAAGAGACAGGAAAGAAAGGACCAACAGAGAAAGCGGCAGGGGGGAAAGTCAGCAACCAGGGAGATGCAAAACGGAGGAGCTACTCTGAAGCAGTGATCGAGGGTGCATTGAGAACAGAAAGGGTTTTTATGGGCGACTCAATTTTGCGAAAGACGGACAAGACGTTAAACAAAGGAGAAGATGTTGTTGTTTGTCTTCCGGGCGCTCGGATTGAGCATGTGACAGATAGGGTAGAGAACGTGTTGGGGCATGGCCAGGGAGGATCTATATTAGTACATGTAGGGACGAACAATGCAGACAGGGAGGGGACAACTAGAATAGTGCAAAGATACAGACAGTTGGTAGGGAAACTGAAGAAGACAAGAGTTGAACAGATCATTCTCTCAGGAATCTTGCCAGTAATCGGAGGAAGGGGAGCAACCTATAGAAACTGTAAGAGGATGGCAATCAATGCTCTGGTGGAGCAGATGTGTGAAGGAGAAGGAGTTGGATTTGTAGATTTGTGGGGATACTTTGTTGGGAAGGAAGATATGTACGTGAGAGATGGCCTCCATCTAAGCGGAAAGGGCGCAGCAGTGTTCTCCGAGAACCTGCTTCAATCTATGGACAGAGGAACAGGTTGCAATTTTTTAAACTAGTTTCGCAGGGGGGATACACAGAGAAGCCAAATACTAGAGGCATAGCTAAAGACAGCAAAAAGAAATCAGCAAAAAACAGCCTGGAAAGCCCTACGAAATTTGGTTATAAATGTGTTTGTTTAAATGCAAGGAGCATAGTAAACAAAAGAAATGAACTAAACATTATGGTAGAAGATATTGACCCTCACATAATAGGTATAACTGAATCTTGGGCCACCCCCGATATATCAGATGCCGAATTAGGAATGACAGGATATGTAATGTTTAGGAAAGATAGATTAGGAAGAAGGGGAGGCGGAGTTATTTTATATATTAAAGAATCCATCCAGGCTTACGAAATAAAATTTAAAAAAAAGAAGCAGAATGTGAAGCTGTCTGGTGTAACATAGTTACAGGAAACTCAACATTAACTGTTGGGTTAGTTTATCGTAGTCCAAACATAAGCATAGAAGAGAATGAAAAAATGCACAACGCTATAAAAGAAGTGAGTAAACGGGACTGTATTATTATGGGGGATTTTAACCATGGGCATATAAAGTGGACATCTCTACAGAGTCCTGGGAGAGAGGATCAAGAGTTTTTAAATTTAGTACAAGATAGTTTCCTTTTTCAACATGTGTTAGAACCAACCAGGGACAAGAACGTGTTGGACATAGTTTTGAGCTCACAGAAGGAATTTGTTGATAATGTCAATATATGTGAGCCACTGGGATGTAGTGATCATAACCAGATACATTTTATCATCAAAGTAAAAGGAGAACGGAACAGAAAAATACGGTACAGGAAAAAATTTCACAAAGGAAGATATAAGGACATGAGGGAACATTTAGCGAAGATAGACTGGAATAACACACTGAAGAATAAGACAGCAACAGAATGCTGGAATATCTTAAAGAGGGAAATTGACTGCGTCGTTGACAAATTTGTCCCCTTGAAAAAACAGGGGAAAAGGTCAAAGAAGAAACACTTATCGAAGGAAGCCATTAGAAAAATCAAGTACAAGCAAATGATGTGGAAGACATATAGACATACTGGAAGTGACGAAGACTATGCCATTTATAAAGAAGCACTTAATCAAGCTACAGCTGAAATTAGAAATTCGAAGAGAAGCTATGAACAAAAAATAGCTTTCAACATAAAACATGACAGCAAGAGTTTTTATGCGTATGTTCGAAGTAAACAGAAAGTTAAAGATAAGGTCGGGCCACTAGAAGGTAGTGATGGAAACATAATAACGGAGGGATTCTTAATGGCAGAAAACCTAAATGAATACTTTAGTTCGGTGTTTACCAGGGAAGATATTAGTACATTACCAGTACTAGAGACTAAGTTCGAAGGGAGAGAGTGTGACTATTTAGGACAACTAACTGTAACCCCAAAAATGGTAGCTATGAAAATAAGAGATATGAAGGATAATAAATCACCAGGAGTGGATGGGATTCCTCCCAAATTACTACTGGAAATTGTAGAACAAATTAGCACACCACTTGCAACAGTGTTCAATTTGGCATTAGAGGAAGGAGTGGTTCCGGTAGAATGGAAAGAAGCAAACATCATACCATTATTTAAAAAAGGATCAAGAAGCAAGTCAGAGAACTATAGACCAGTGAGTTTAACATCGGTGATTTGTAAACTATTAGAAAGACTAATTAAAGTTCACTTGGTTGATTTTCTTGTTAAAAATAAATTGATAAACACATCTCAACATGGGTTTTTAAAAGCGAGGTCATGCTTAACAAATATGTTATGTTTTTTGGAAGATGTCACAAAGTGGGTAGATGAGGGATCACCAGTAGATATAGTCTACTTAGATTTAAAAAAAGCCTTTGACAAAGTGCCACACCAAAGATTACTACTTAAACTAAAGGCCCATGGCATAGGAAATAGTATGATTAACTGGATAGAAAAATGGCTTATTGATAGAAGACAAAGAGTAGTAGTTGATGGGGAGGTTTCAAATTGGAAATCTGTTTTGAGTGGAGTACCGCAAGGATCAGTATTGGGACCTATTTTATTCTTAATATATATCAATGATTTGGATGATGACATAACAAGCAAGGTGTTGAAGTTTGCGGACGACACAAAAGTGTTTAGGAAAATAAAAAGTGATGCATATAGACAGCATTTACAAGATGATCTAAATAAGTTGATAGAATGGTCTGAGAAATGGCAAATGCTGTTTAACTTTGGAAAGTGTAAGTGCCTCCACACAGGACATGGGAATGAAAATGCACAATATACAATGGGTGGTACTGTACTAAATACTACTGTAAAGGAAAAGGACTTAGGTTTAACCATTAGTGCTGACATGAAGGTATCAGAGCAGTGTGGAATTGCAGCAGCGAAGGCAAACCAAATTCTTGGATTAATTAGGCGAAATATAGTATACAAAGAAAAAGAACTAATAATACCGCTTTATAAAACAATAGTTAGGCCTCATTTAGAATATTGTATACAAGCATGGAGGCCATATCGCAAGAAGGATATTGATATGCTAGAAAGAGTACAAAGGAGAGCAAAAAAAATGATACCAAAACTCAGGAATATTAGTTATGAAATGCGTCTAAAAGAATGTGGTCTAACAACACTAGAAACCAGAAGATTGAGAGGAGATCAGATTGAGGTTTTTAAAATATTGAATGGGTATGAAAATATTGACAGAAATATTTTTTTCACGGTCAAGGAAGAGAGAAGGACTAGAGGACATGGAGTTGCATTAGCAAAGAAGCAGTGTAGACTAGATATTAGAAAATTTTCATTTTCCCAAAGAATAGTAAACGAATGGAACAAATTATCAGCTGATTGTGTAGGTGCTAGAAGTGTTAATATGTTTAAAAATAAAATTGACATATACCTAAGACGGGCAGGGTATACTGAGATAGATAGGTTGGACTCTCGATAAGCCAAACGGCTTCCTTGTCCACCTGCCATCTAGAGTTGATTCTCTAGGTGGCAATCTTGTTAAATCTTGTTAAAATTTGCCGCAGGAGGATCGTCGCAGACTCCTCGGTACGACACTTGCTTGAGCATGGGTATCGAGGAGCGGAATTGGCTAAAAACTCCCCCAAGACAAATAAAGGCAAATCGGAGGCAGCGCAAGTCCGGAAGACCGAACTGACGTAGTGAGATGCAAACATAGCCATGCCCGCTCATGGTACATGACGTTTTGATTTTTGTATAATCGCATTCGAAATCGTCACTGACGGAACATGTCGATTATTCAGGAGCATTGAGGTTCACCAGAACTCCCCATTGCACCCCTTTGAAACCAAGACACATTTTATAGACTCTTCAGACACCTCCAACTGCGTTGAGTGCAGCCGACCGTGACGATGCCAGTCAAATAACAGAAAGGAGCACTGAAGAAGAAGATTAAGGACACATCCTGGCTATAGGAAATTCATACAGACGCTGGACTTCTGGCTCATGCAGATTGTAGTAGCATGCCCTTAATAAGGACTTTTTATGTTGTTTTAATTAAACATTATGCCCTGTTACATGCTGCTTCGGTGACTGCCAAATGAACAAGTCCATTGCATGTGCGCTGAAGTCATGTTCTCTTGGTGTGGGAGTGGACAGTCTCGCTTAAGTAACCAACTCTCGCCTGGTGTAGCATGCCGGCCGTAAGTTCCTGTTTAAAAGTGTTCACGCACTGTGTTTATAAGCGTGCCGGAAGCACGCGCTTGTAAACGTGTTGTACGCGCATCAGCAGACGACGTTCTTCCTCTCACTTTCAGCACGGAACTTACGTACGAGCAGTGTATAACCGGGGAAATATTAAGATTTTGCAGGTGTTATGCTATCGCCAGCATTTAACGACACATTACTAATGGCAGTGGACACCAAATAACTGCGCACACATATCAGAAGTTGAATTATGTTCTTTAATGGCTTAACTTCCCCTCCTACACAATGACATGCTGTATTTGCATCATGGACATTTTATTACATATTGTATTTACATTAGGGGAATGTAGAGGCAAGACGGATGCACAATACACAATTATAACTGTATAAATACAATGCAACATTCTTATTTATGATCGTGTCTGGTGACTTTTGTATGTTGCGCCTCCGAGTTCAACTGTTGATTACTAACATACTATACAATTATCCAATATATCTACTACAACGCGGATCACGACTTCGGAACAATAATAAGTGTGCACAGCAGTTATCATTAATTATGTTAATCTGATATAGTAGGCCTACACATTATATATATATATATATATATATATATATATATATATATATATATATATATATATATATATATACACTATTCACACACACAAACACACATCACATATATGAGTAATAATTATTATTATGTGTTATATATTATTTCGACAGATATGAGTTTTTTTATTGATGCTTTTCTCTTTGACCGAATATAATCTGTTAGATCATTCTATCCCGCATATAGTTCTCTCTTAACCTTATGTTTTACCACACGGAAAGCACATTATCTGAATACCAACATTTCAAAAAATATATAACAAATAGGACCGATTACCCGAACGTTCCACGTATTCGGCATTCAATTCATGTGTTGACCTACTTTGTCGCCAGGAATCAAGTCATGTAATATATATATTTCAGCTGCTGTTTTCAACAAATAACACCTACTCTCTTCGCGGCCACTATATTGATTGTACTCCAGATGAGTGTGTTTTATAACTGGCGTTTGTAAGGGTTCAGAGAAATGTAACAATTGCATTTTCCTTAACTATACTTATCAAACCATATCGTATAGAAAATCTCTTATTAACAAGACATAGCATAAAAACAATATATGTTATTAGTGTTTCGTTTGTTCTAACAATATTAATTTTAATAATACAAATTTGTTATGCGCTAATATCGTCGAAGATCAAGCTCAGTGGTGCGACAAAAATTAGAGGAAGGTTACAAAATGAGTCAATCAAATTTAAATTTAGTGCACAACATTCTACAATTAAATATTAATTTTAGAGTAGGCCAGTATGTACTGTAAGATATTCAGAACACAAGAAAAGCAATCTATCCAATACTGCATAATTAAATTAATTACATGATTGTAGTATCTACTATTACAACCCTTTCCTGAATAAATCACTGGGTCAATTCTCTTGAGAGACTTGACATTAGAACGCTGTCCGTCGCTGTGTTGTGTCTGTTTAAAATATGGATGCCTACCAATGGTGGTTCATACTCCAATAAACATTTTATTTCAGTGTGGTTGTATGAATAACCAGACAGAATGATGCACAGTAAATGTATACCAACCACGTCTTGTAGAGATTATCTTAAATATGTTGTCATCGGAAGCCAGATGACATCACCAAAGCAGTTATTCAGTGGAAGAGAGCACAAAACGTTGCACGTGCGCTGCAGGAGCGTGCTCCGCTGTCTGCTTTACACTTCTCTGACGACGACGCCGCGACCTCCCTGCCTGCTGTTGCCCTTGCTACTCGGCGGGTCCTCCGTGTCCTCCTCTCGCGACTCCTGTGTTCCCGTCTCGTCTGTCGCCTGCCACCGACCGCTCGCTCCGATGTCGTACGCCTCCTGCATGACGAGACGCCAAGAACTGTGTTACATATAGACATAACTGGCGACGTCTCCTCTGCGCCTCACTGACTATAAATCAATTAATGTGGCAGATGCACACTTGTAATGTGTCGCTTAATTTAGTTTTATTTGCTTTACCTTTTGTTTACGAATGAATGCTGCCAGCAAAATGCTATAGGAACCAATGTCAGAGGTCAACAACGTTGTATACATCTCTCATCTCTGTTGTCGTCACAACAAGACTTCACTTCAAGACTGCGACAACAACTTGACGTTTGCGGGTGTGGCCAATAGCTGACTGAAGAAGGTAACAACGACGCAACACAAACAACATTGATTTAAACCATTGTGACATTTTCAAAGTAGATACCTTTCTTGTCACTACGGATAGTCAGATGCATGCTATGCCATGTGTGGTAATATATCCTTCCTTATTGGCATTTGTTACTTTAAAGTTTGATCGTTCCCACGCCTACGACCAATGAATAAATGCTGCCTAATTGCAACAGATTATGTGAACTTATAATTACGCATTGGAATAGCAAAACACCTTTCGACATATACATCCATAGAGAAACAACTCACTAGTACAACACATCCTCGCAAATCAGGTATGTTCGCCATGCAAACTGACTCTGCCTGATGCCCTAGTTAACTCAAATTGACTTCCCCAGTCGCGACTGTGTTAGCTGTGAGAACGGTACAAATACCTGCCACAAGCTGAAAAGACACAACTGGTGGGAATCATAGCATAATGACCTGTTCGCATGCTAAATATTGCTGCATGGTTGGCTGAAATATATTTATATCATGGTCCCCTGACCTAACGATAACCAAAACAGCTGGTGGGAGATTTCATTGGTTGAGCTTAAATTAAGTGTTTTGCAAAGCCATCAGCTAGGCGTATGGTCTACTAGGACCTACTGACTGACACTGATGTAATTAGCTACAGCGACACCTGCACGCAAGGATGGTAAAACATACGGATATGTGTAAATACACATAAAACAATGCAATTTGTCATTTCGCATCACCTGCAATGTTTGGAGGGTCCGGGCGAGGCGTTCAGCTCTCTCGCCACCTCCAAACTTCTGTTTCAACCGTTCGAATCCTCTCTGCATCTCTCTGCGGCGCCACATGTTCTGCTGTTCAACCCCAATCGCCATCTGGTGGCGTCTTGATGCAGCCCTCTTCTGCCCATCCTGTTGTACACGAATAGGCCTAACGTTATTCATACACGCCATGCAGGATTTCAGTCAGGCCAGTAGGCTGGGGTTGTTGAATGGGTGTTTACGCACCCCACTGAAGCAAAATAGTTCCGCTTGGGGAAAGAGTTCTGGTTAATCTGAAGTCGCGATGTTGAAAAAATGCAACCTCTTCCAAAGTCGTGTGTTATTTAAAGCATCTGAGGTCCTGCCCCACACTATTAACCTAGTAGTAATATGACAAAACAAAACAGAATAACATAATGCACCAAATTTGATCTTCAATAACAGAAATGAGTCTTTGTCCTGTTGTCTTCTTGCAATGAGCTGTGCAATTTGTTTTAGATCTTATTAATCCTTCAAAATCTGAATTTCAATGTTAATAATAATAACAATGACCTCTTAATGCCCCAATATCATCGAAGATCGAGCTTAGTAGCGTGACAAAACTAAGGGATTAACCAATCTCGTAATCATATAACAATGCGCGAGTCATCGACGGATGGATGAAGTGCTAGGAATCTAAGGAAGAGATAAGAAATAGATAGGTTTTTAGACGCCGGCGGAATGATATTATATTTCCTTCTAATTTAACACTGGCAGGAAGCGAATTCCACAGAGTTGGTACAGCAACAGAGAAAGCTTGGGTTCCAGCTTTCGTTTACATCCGATCGAGGCTATACTCTTAAAAAATACATGTAGAATCATCAATAATTGTTGTTGAGTTTATATTTAAAAAATATTTACCTCACAATTTTGAATGCATGCCTTTGTATCATCTTTACCTTTAAAATAGAAGAAATCGACGAAATCGACTAAGTACAAGAAACCAACATGAAATCCACGAAAACGACTAAGTCCTACGAGAAATGTGTACGTTATTACATTATCAGGCGAAAGTTATTACATTATCAGGCAAGAGGAGTTTATTACATTATCGGTTGAAAATTATTACATTATCGGGTAGCAAGTTTATTACATTATCGGTTGATGTTATTACATTATAGGGTGGTTATTACATTATCGGTTGATTTTATTACATTATCGGGTAGTTATTACATTACCGGGCGATTATAACATTATCGGTTGTAACAGCGCCTACAGTCTCGGTTTTATCGTCTCACCTTATATGCGATGTCGTCTCTGTCAAATACGTGCACGACGGGTTCTCTAGCTCCTGTCCAGGCGTCATGCGCATGCGCTGCTTGTTTCCGGCGGATTCTGTGTGTTAACCAAATGATGTGATGTCTGATTGTCGATTGTTGACAACATTTAAGTAAGCATGCAGTGGGAAGTATACCGGTGTTCAAAATAGTCCATGCACCGACTCTATTGGGGCGACCAGTCAAAATGCACAAGAACAACCCAAGTGATCTACACAGACAACTCAAGAACCATCGCAGGTGTATGCAGTGCTTATTCAGTTATGATTAGCCGGCGTTGCCATTGTTCATGTAAGGCCACTTTAATAATTATTATTATGTTAATAAAACATTTTATTACATATAGCGACACATCCATAATTGTTCGTAGTGCTTCACAATATATTACTATTAATATAAAACAAACGATAATTTTGGAGAATACTTATATTATAAAATAATACTAAACATATATGTGTATGTAGGCCTATATGAATAATAATGAATATAAAAAAATCAATAAATTACGTATTAGTCATAACAATATTGACCAATGTTCGAGACCTGAACTGAAATGCTTGTCATCAGAAAGATCTTTAACTTTGCGAAATGTATGCAGGTGGTCCACGCAAAATATTTACACATTTGCATTGTCTGTTTTGGATGTATATAAATGTTGACATTTCCTGAAAAAAATTACGCGGGCCAGCAGTTTGTGTTCATTAAATACTTCTCGCGACCATCCTGTGGTCTCGAGTTTCCGGGCTGGCAGTAATTTCAAACATTAATACAGTCATTTGCAGTGGAACCCCGCCATTTTGTCACTTTTAGGACAGTACAAAACCCACCCGATTAACGAGGTAGACGTTATTAGTGGAAATAATTTCCGATATTGCATACGGACGACATTTGGGGATATCCCAGTGTGACTTTATTTGCGAAATGGTTGTATCACCGAGATGACCGTGAAGTGAGGTTCGACTACACTATTATGGCAGGGTAATATGACGTCACCGACCGTGACCTGTTGCGCTGGATCTCCTTGTAGCTGGGGAACATGCTGTTTCCGGTGTAGGCCGGCCGACGACACTGGCCAGGAAGACGCTCTGTGGCCGCGTACTTCACAATGACGCCGTGACCTGGCGGACAGTTGAAGTACTTCTTTCCCTTCACGATCCCGTTGTCGGCAAAGCTCACTGCAATACCAACGTCGGATAAGCCACACCGGTGTCGTGTTTGTAGGGTATATAGTAGTTTGTGGTAACTGTTTCCAGCGATCTTATGGTCTTATGAAGTGTCATTCAAATAGTTTTGCAGGACATTATCGCCAGATCAGCCTTTCTGTGCTGGCACGGGGGATAGTCATTGCCAGGGTATTTGTCGTCCTCAGTGGTTCGTTTACATCCTAGTTTGACAAGGGACTGACATTAATTTGGTCGCCGAGTGACGAAGGACAAAACAGACATCAATGTTGTAGTGTGGAAACTGCATAACATCGAATACTCAACTGTGTGCTTACGACGTACGACATAATATAAGTGCTGGAGATTCATATTGGATACTGACATTTGTACACACGCATTCAAAACAGGGGTTGATCGGAGAAAGTTCACATTAAGCTCATGTGTTAGAGGTAAACTAATTCTAAATGGATTGATGAAGATGAAATACTTAGTTTCACCAAAAGAAGAAGGGGAACGCTGGAAAAGTATGTACTTCGAAACACATGTACACGACCATGTCTTGTGGTGTTTACCGACCTATAAAGAGAACGTACGAGAAAGAAACAAAGAAGTAGAAGAAAATGGATGTAAATATCAATATCCGTAAAAGACATCAGTTACGTTCTGCTTGACAACTGTTTTCAGCGTTTATGTCTAGCATTTATAAAATCTTTATTTTGCATATTACAATGGCAATTCTTTAATATCCATAATAATGCTGTTGACATCATCATCATATAAAATTTGACATCTCTTAAATCCATTTCTAATATATCTATAATTTCTGATAAAATATAATTGTTTACATTGGCCATAGCTGTGTTTGACAAACCAGACTGTCACACATGACTTATATAATTCGCAGACATATATGTTATACGCTACCTAGTGTCGAATCCATTTAAAATTTGACGATAATTAAATTACAAATAGATAATGGACTTCTGATGGATACACTAGCTACAAAGCTTACTATCAGTGAAGAGTATTCCAAAGCTTTATTTATGAATGTGAAGAAACTTTGCTTTAAAATCACCAATAACACTAGTCAATAGGGAGACAAACAACCAGTTGTGAATACTTAGTTGTTTTTTGACCGACCTTTGGACAGATAAAACGTTGGTCATTGAATAAAAACCATGCGAACGTCGAAATTCATTAACACTCGTGCTGTACCTTCTTCATATAAATGAACCCCGACGTACGTTTCTGGGGCGATCCTTTCGCTGTCGAGAATCCCAATAAATTTCACCGTGCCTAGCAAAAACAAACATTACCATGTAACAACTGTATGTGTAAAAGATAAACCATTAAAACAAACATTACAATGTAACAACTGTAAGTGTAAAAGAGAAACCATTAAAGCAAACATTACAATGTAACAACTGTAAGTGTAAAAGAGACACCATTAAACAACAAACACATCATCATCATCATCATCATGCTGTCGGTCGAGAAGCGACAAAGACTGCTTCCATCACTTGACTGTTGCTCTCCATTTAACTCTCTGCTGTGAGAGTGATGTCCAGGAGTCGATCTTTATGTCTCTCAGCTTCAGGTTTCTCTTGATGGTATCCTTGAACCGGAGACGAGGGCGCCCTCTCTTTCTCTGACCAGAAGACAGTTGGGAGTAGAGAACCTGCTTTGGTAGCCTGTCTGGTGACATCCTCATGAGGTGTCCAGTCCACCGGAGATTCTTTCTGATCAGAAGATCTTCCATACATGGCAGCCCTGTCCGTTCGAGTATTTCCTTGTTTGTCACTTTTTCCATCCAGGTTACCTTCATGGTCGATCGCAGATGTCGCATCATGAAGGCATGCAGCTTTTTCACCTGTCGTCTGTACACTGTCCAGGCCTCGGCTCCGTATAGGAGGGTGGACAGTACGATTGCACGGTATATCTTGCCTTTAACCCGCATGGACACATGGTGGTTGTTCCAGAGTCTCTGGCGTAGTCGGCCGAAAGATGCACTAGCCTTGGCCATCCTCCTGTGTATTTCATCGTCAATGCATCCATCACTTGATATAGTGCTTCCGTGGTAGGTGAATTCCAGAACAGAGTTCAACTTGTTTCCATCAACCATGATATCCTCCTCTCGGGTTCTTGTAGAGTTGGGTTGGTACAGCACCTCGGTCTTCTTGATGTTAATCTTCAGGCCAAACTTCTTTGACGCATTGGAGAAAACATCCACTATATTCTGCATCTCTTCAGCAGAGTGTGCAACCAGTGCACTGTCATCTGCGAATAGCAGCTCTCTCATCAGTATCCGAGTAGTCTTGGTCTTCGCTCTGAAGTGTGCGACGTTGAATAGGTCAGCGCTCTGTCTGGACTGTATGTAGACGCCATCCCCCATGTCTCGGAAAGCACCATCGAGCATTGCTGATAGGAATATGGAGAACAGCGTGGGGGCCAGTGCACATCCTTGCTTGACCCCATTTGTGACACTGAACGATTCCGAGACTTCCCCTCCAACACTAACATTCGCCATCATTCCGGTATGTAGTGCCTCGATCATTGTTGTGAACTTCTCTGGGCATCCATACTTCCTCAGTAGCTGCCATAGCCCGGTCCTCCCAACTGTATCGAACGCCTTACTGAAGTCGACACATACCATGTACAGTGGTCGGTCCTGCTCAATGCACTTTTCTTGTAGTTGTCGGAGACAAAATATCATATCCACGGTGCTCCGGTTACCTCTGAAGCCACATTGAGTCTCTGGAACTACCTCTGGTGTTATGTGGGTAGATAGTCTGTTGAGTAGGATCCTGGCGAAGATCTTGCCTGCTATGGAAAGAAGAGAGATTCCTCTAAAGTTCCAAAAGTCTGTTCGATCACCTTTCTTGTAGATGGTTACAATGCTGGCATCCTTCCATGCTTGTGGTACAGAACCCACCTCCCAGGCATTGGTGATTAGTTGGTGCAGTCTGCTGAACAGATTGTCTCCTCCGTGCTTCCATACTTCTGCAGGAATTCCATCTCCTCCAGGTGCTTTGCCATCTTTCAGGCCGGCGATTGCTTTAGCCATTTCATCCATAGTTGGAATCTCATCTAGGCTTGTCTTGATAATGCGCTGCGGGATGTTGTCCAGAGCTTCGTGATCTATGTCTCCAGGGACGTTGAGTAGCTTCTGGAAGTGTTCACTCCATCTTGCCACAACTCTCTTGCTGTCAGAGAAGGTCTCCATTCCATCTGCTTATTTCAGTTGAAGAGGTCCCTTCTTTTTGGGTCCCCACACTTCCTTCAGTCCATTGTAGAAGCCCTTCATGTTGTTACTGTCAGCAGCTCTCTGCAGCTCCACTGCCTTCCTTTCCCACCAGTCTGACTTCAGTGCACGGGTGTGTTTTTGTAGCAGTCTGCAGGCGTCTTTATATGCTGCAGTGGTGGATCTAGTGTTCCTGGTTTGTAACACTCTCTGGTGGGCTTGGTCTCTTCTGCTCATAAGAGTTTGTAGCTCCTGGTCGTTGGGGTCGAACCAGTCTTGGTGTTTTCTGTCTGGCTTGCCAAGATATGTCTTGGCTGTGTTGTACACGACCTGCTGGAGAGCAGCCCATTTCTCGTCTGGTGTTGAGTTTTCCTTCTCCTCCCATTGGGCGAGAGCACTGTCCATCTCCTGCTCAAAACTCTCCCTATGGCTGGTAGTACTTAGTTTTGCTGTGTTGAGCTTGGTCGGCTTACTTGTTCCTTGCCTGCTGTGCTTTTGTCGTATTCTAAAAGCCACTTTTGACCTCAGCTAACAACTGTAAGTGTAAAAGAGACACCATTAAACAACAAACACAGGAACCAACATACAATCCCAGTAATTCATATGTATTATGATGTGATTTATCCGAGCGCCAACATTTTGCCAACGGCATTCTTAGTAGGTATTATGGTTACTTCTTGGAAGAACATTCGAAGGAGACGTTCATGGTTTGGAATGCAGGGATTACCTGGATATATCACCTGGCTATGTCACGTGAGTGCTTTGTGCTGCCACGTCATCTGTAATTTTACCTGTATATATACGTAATTACTGGGATATTTGTGAATATTTTTACCATCATACTGGAATCGAACGATTTGCGCATATCCTGGTGCATGATTGGTTTATTGACGTTCGCTAACATTTTACATTTGCGCTTTTTAAAATTGGTTTCGTTGGTGTGCATTCAACCAGAACGACCTCTGCTCGACCACTACAGGGCGCCGTTGAACTTGTTTCATCATTCTGCCTACCTGGAACTATGCAACAACGTGATACGTCTGCACACTGAAAAACAGCGATCCAAGACTGTCTCCAGATGTGCCAAAGGTAAATCAACTTCGGTGTTCCACTGACGGTGTTTGTACACATATATGCTTGTGTCTACACTGGCTATGAACTTTTTTTGTATACCTATGCATGTCTGCAAGCGACTTTATAGACAAAAGTTTATGTATGTTGCATGTATATAGACAGAGTTCGGTCACATGGCTCCACAAGGTCGCAATAAAGCAGTCTCATCATGCCAATTAAAAGTTGTTAAAACTGCCAGACACACTCCCTTTCAAATCCCTACTACCTTTGTGTCCGCTCGGGATGCGGACCATGTCACCAATTTTCAGCAGACTGTGACTGCCTCCCTTTACATCGACCATGGAGAAGATTTCCGATGTCTCTCGCACCCTGTCGGTTGCTGGTTTCAGCAGCTGCTCGAGACCGCTGCCGAATGTGCTGGTCCAGAACTTCCGACATGCTGAACATCCGCACAAGAACGGGTCCATATAGAATGCTGCAGAGAAATACACAACAGTGCCATATAATAAATGGGATTTGTGCTCAGAGTCATTAAATTTAATCATTAAAAGTAATCGTGAATCAGGACAGGAAAAGCCATCATTAGAGCAATTTAAGAGACCGCTGCAGATTTGGGGTAGAAATAAGATTTCAAACAATGAGCGCCCTCAATATATATATATATATATATATATATATATATATATATATATATATATATATATATATATATCCTTTCTCTTTCCCTCCCTCCTCCTCTCTCTGTGCGTAAACATAACAGTGCGCTATATGGACTGGTTGACACATGTAGCTAAGTTACATTTATGGTGGCCCTCTCAGTCTCAGTGGCGTGTGACGTACAGTCCCCTGCCCATGGTCGGATTTATAAAGAACAGGCAGTGGGTTAGTGCAGACAACATTTTTCATAATGTTAATTCTCGTTCAGTCCATCTGATAGCATACGCTGGAGCAGCAGTATTGCTCAATTCCTTGGGGGTGACTATCCCCCAAAGGGGAAAAATAGTACACTTGCAACTTGTTGGAAATCTTATTTAGAGGTGCCCCCTACCGGGTAATTATGAACTAAATTGGTTTACGAGAAAATTATAATTTATAGCATTGTTTATTGTTTTGCATGCTATCGATTATTAAAACAACGCATTTTTCATCTTCGTAGTTTTGTGTCATTAACACAATTATGTTCACATTGATTAATAATGTTACATATGACTTTATTATGATTGTAGCGCACCTGTTGGAAAGCTTTCGATGTCTGGCGTTGTTGTTGCTATGCCGTTTAATATCGGCTAATCTGCAGATATTTATGATCGCCGCTACACCAACAGCGATTAACAGAATAATGTCATTATTTTCATTTTTTTTTATAGTGTAATCAAATAAATATAATTGTTCGTGCCTCGATGTATAATACAATATTTACCTGTCCTGTTGTGTCTGAATTCGATATTACATCATGCACTTAGCTCTTATATATCTAGGTCTGGCCTAAGATTTACATTATAAAAATTGACTGATTATCATTTGATTGGATTGCTTTATATTCACAAAATATAAACTGGCACGGTATCTCCCCCATATTAGCTAAAAAGGAACTGCCGAAGCCAGGGTAGCCAGTAGTGTGTTATTTCACCTGCAGTTTAGCATATAAATGCTAATGCCACTAACAACTCAATTACATAGTGAAACTCTTCTTTCTTACATCAATTTGGCATTTTCAAAACACTAAAAAAAATTGTTTGTGTATTTGCTCTGGCAAAAGAATGCTTAGTATTTATGCCGCCAATTAAGAATTTTTTTCTTTTTATTGAAACGGTAGCGGCCTTCCCATGATGGCGACTGCAGGTTATTCCGTAAACAGTCGAGAAGTAAACTTTTATCAATCAATTGAACAGCAAAAAGGGAGCCGGTAAGATTACGATATACGCTGAAAGCACTCGTATTTTATATACTACGGCACATCAATAGAAGAGCGAATTTGCTAAGTAGACGTCGCAGTGATCGTGCATTTATGTTTTGTTTTCAGTTGTTTTTGGTGGTGTCTGTCGGTGTCACTTGGTGTCACGCCCATCGCACATTATCATATTACTCATATTCACATGCACTGTACATTCTGGTTGACTAATTTGATGATGTTTTTATGAACAGAACTGGATCGCCCATGCTCTAACTAAAGAACAAGTTACAAGGTTGTCAGCGACTGATCGACATACACACGTAAAAACAAGCAGGACTTCACTTCTTCTTCCGATAGCTAGACTATATCTAACCTAATGTAAGACCACAATAAGGTGCACGTCCGCCATTACCTGGCCAAAGAGTATCCTATAAAATAGCATTCTGCAGGTTGTCTGAATTTCTGTGAGCACATATGTAGTGTGGAGTGAGTAGAAATTATGTTTTTGTGCAGCGTGGCATCATAGCTGTCAAATTATGACAGCTGTCAGTCGGTGCATTTCTGCATATTAATACAGTTGTCATTTTGCCTGGTGATGTAATCGGGGGCAATCCGTGGGTGGTTCAAGCAGAAATGGAGGGGTGTAAGGTTTAAAAGAAGTTTGTATTCCTGAGCCTGAGGTATTAAAAGTTCACACATTTTTCACAGAACTTCTGTCTATATGCTGTGAAATTGTCAATACCAGAGCTCTTCAAGATTAGTAGGAAATAAAGGAAACATTATAATGGTCGTCTATGGAAAATGCAAATGTGGTCAGACTCCAGCTAATCTAAAGCGCCAAGCCAGTTGGACATTGATCCCAATTGGTGGGGATGGGGGATCTTTGCATGTCATTACAATAATTAATGTAATGTTATCTTGCATGTGAGAATTGCGCTGTGTTCACATATAAAATTCAACCAAATTATGATATGGATCAACTTAGTTGGATCGGTCCACATACACACACTTCATTGCCAAATCAAAGCAAACAGAGTGTTCACATCCAAGTTCGCCTGTTTTCACGCATTAGGAGTTGGGTAGCTTTTATTGTTGTCTGCTTGTATTTGGACGTGGGAATTCAAAAGCTTGGGTCAGTTTCTTTTTAAAGACATTTTCCAAATTCTCTTTAATTCTCTCATAATTTCAGGTGATGGTAAGAAGCTAATTCATTTCTCGTATGTATTCATCTCGCATACCAGGTATGGTAACTATATGTCCATCATATGTCCTGGCCAAAATCAGAAACTTATGTTTTGTGTTAATTTGTAATACACTGTATACTGTTTACTCAAAACTACCTGCGGTAGGCTGAATGCTTTAAGTTTAACACCATCTACAGGTACTGAGTCTCATTCGTCACACAGTTTTCATAAATCAACAAACGTTTGCCTTTAGTTTCAAGTATAACATGGCCAGCAGCAGTAGTTTTGAGAATAAAATTATATTTCTAAGAATCTTGATTAGTTGCTCATCAACATTTCTGGAACCCTTGTGGAGTCTTCACAACAGAACATTAAGGTCCCTGAAAGCTATATAGAACAACATATCAGGAGGTATCTGTTGTATTGTCTATGACTGCACTAATTGTTAATATGTAATGTGCAGATTCCATGCCACGCTTTATGCAGGACCAAATTATTGCCAGTCAAACAAAATGTTGGTGGACACATGGATGTTAACTGTAAAGCCAGTTTACAAACTTTAAAATGTGTCGGAGTGTGGATCCATCTACCCAATATGTGAGGTTTTCTGATGATACAGCCATGCTCGCTCTTTTGAGTGATTTTGTCTCATACCAGTCATATGTTTCTTCAGTGGTACGTTTCTCGAGTTGGTGCAGTAACAATTTTCTATATCTGAATGTTTCCAAAACCAAAGAAATGTGCATTGACTTCCGTCGAAATAGAACTGTCAATAGTCCTATTGTCATCAACGGTGAACCTGTGGAACAGGTTGATTCTTTCAAGTACCTCGGTGTTATCTTAGATGAAAAATTGTCATTTACAAATCATGTTACAGCCGTGCAGAAAAAGTCTCAGCAGCGACTGCACGTTCTTCGAAAGTTACGAGCTTTCTACGTTGATCCACTACTTCTTCTACGTCTTTACCGTAGCATATTTGAACCTCTCATAACCTACTGCAGCATTTGTTACTACACTGCTCTTTCGGTGAAAAACCGTAACAGGCTTCTGAAAATTTCACACGTTTCCGCCAAGATCATTGGCTTGCCTACACCAATGCTCTCCGAAATAATTGACCATGAAATTTTGAAGAAAGCTCGTGCTGTCGCTACTGAGTCTGATCACCCGCTCTCTACGTTCTTCCATGTACTTCCGTCTCGAAGGAGATACCGTTGTATAAAATGTAAAACATCTCGCTATAGCAGGAGTTTTGTGCCTGTGGCCATTAGAATGTTGAATGCTAAATGATTCATATTGCTGTCAACCGGTTGAACTGTTCTTATAGTGGATACATCTGGAATTCATTTTGTTGTGACAATCCCACATATTGTAGATCATGAGTTGTACAATGCATATCCTTTTTAAGGACAATAAAGTGATTGATTGATTGATTGATTGATTGATTGATTGATTGATTGATTGATTGATTGATTGATTGATTGATTGATTGATTGATTGATTGATTGATTGATTGATTGATTGATTGATTGATTGATTGATTGATTGATTGATTGATTGATTGATTGATTGATTGATTGATTGATTGATTGATTGATTGATTGATTGATTGATTGATTGATTGATTGATTGATTGATTGATTGATTGATTGATTGATTGATTGATTGATTGATTGATTGATTGATTGATTGATTGATTGATTGATTGATTGATTGATTGATTGATTGATTGATTGATTGATTGATTGATTGATTGATTGATTGATTGATTGATTGATTGATTGATTGATTGATTGATTGATTGATTGATTGATTGATTGATTGATTGATTGATTGATTGATTGATTGATTGATTGATTGATTGATTGATTGATTGATTGATTGATTGATTGATTGATTGATTGATTGATTGAAATGGACTACAAACACACATGTGACACCATTTACACTTCTAAGGCATAACTGACAATATCTGTGGTTTTGGAATACCTTTTTTTCTCCTTCATCTTCTTACCCGCCCACCCATATTCTAACCGTCCACAAAAGTTTTTACCCATCCAAATGATGGGTGGATGGGTCTCTGTATAAAGCTATGATTCCAAGATTACCTGTTATTGGTGATATGATGATATAAACATTAGGCTTAATTAAAGGGACTCTTTATTAGCATGATGGAGTACAACGTACTCAGGTGTAATTGTATTTATTGAAAATTATGAAACATTTTAAAACTACTGTCTGTATGCATGTCAATTGTAATCCAGTCTAACAGTAACACTAATACCACTCAGTGGTATTTTAGTGATCAGTTGTGCTGTTCATTCCATATGCTAACAACTGCTGACATCTTCCAATACCTGGGGACAAAACTGATCCAGACCATACTTTCAATACCATATGAAATGCATCGTCATTATAGTGGCTTTCCCAGCAGGTTTGACATATCTCCGATCTTGTTATTTGTTGTCCAGAAAAGTAATTAGTGAATTGTTAAAACTGTAGCCACAGTTAATTTATTTCAGTGGTTGATTTAATTAATGGTAATACTGTTTGAGAATTTCAGCATAAAAATTGCACAAAGAAGCACTAAAAATATTTTTTTCAAGGGAAACAAGAAATAACCAGTCAAAACTAATTTTTGCTATGTGATTCTGTTAAATATATATGGGGTGTCGATATGTTAGAGTTGACTAAGTACTGTGTAGTATGTATTGCTATTATCTGTATCAATGTGTCCGACTTTAGCAATATATGCACAATTGATCCAATTCTGAAAGCTGTCAGAATTAATATGAAACAGCTGTTACAACAGCTCTTATGAGAAAAGATTTGTGGTTGCTTATTGATTCCTGATATGCAGCATGGCGCTGAAAAGATATTGGACCAATCCTTGATTGAATACCAGCCCGCCAGCTTGTGGTGTATGTAATGAGAATACAACACAAAGTCAAAATTACTAGAAACCACAAGTGTTGTATGATACACTCAGGGACTGTTACCATCTTTACGGACAAAATGAAGGTATTTAAGCAAATTGTTAAGTAGGACACATTTCAGGATTGCTTTGTGAAACTATTGTTCTATAAAATGAAAATTGTATATTTATCTTGGCATCTTAAATTGGCTCACGAATGTCAAATTTAACCACGTTGCTCTTTTTCTAATTGTGATTCATATAGCTGTGGTTGTCATTTACAGTATTTTAAGATATGTTTTGTTATAATAATCTAATGTGTGTATTAAAACATTCCAACAATCCACATTACTTACAGGCCTGTAGGTGTGGCAGTGCTCCCAACACTAAATGGAAATGCTATTACAGAAAATTAGATTTTTTCAAAACACCAACTTTGGTGACCACAAAGAAATTATGTAGCCTCATCTTATGTGTGCACTACCCTTTTGGCCTTTGTCTTGTAATGTTGGTACACTGTACAGTTCTATTTCTATATTTCTTCACCAACTGTCACTGTCAGTGTGTGTTTATGTCTTTCATCCTTACATATTTATATTGACACTATTTTCTTCTATAAATAATGGAACTCAGAGCACGTACAAGTATGTAGTAATGTTACTGTATCAATAAATTAATTAGTTTCCAGGCAGTCTCCGTGACTGCTTGCTTACAATCTCCACTGCCTGCTTACAATCTTCACTGCCTGCTTATACCCTCAGCTGCTTGCTTGCTTACAATCTCCGCTACTTGCTTGCTTACATGCAATCTCCGCTGCTTGCTTACAGGCTCCGCTGCTTACTTGCTTACAATCTGAGTCTCTGCTTGCTTTGATTTGATCTTCTCTGCAGCACATTATCCATGTCTGTCTTGCACTCTCACAACTTTCAGAATATCGTGACCCAACAGAAGTACCAGAACACATATATTTTACATATGATTTTTGATATGAAATTAAATATTTCATCACAACCTTGTCAACAGAATTCCTGTTGTGTTCAATTTTTTGCTATTTTTTTAGACTAAATAAAGGTTATTGTATACCAGGGGTAGTATTATTTCAGGTATCAGAACAGAAAATTTGAAATTATATGCAGCTCACATTTCTTTGTTGACACTTTCTGTTGGTTCTGGGACTGAGCAGGCCACTATATTACAAGGTGACATCGCGTGACCAACGCTTGGTCGGACCGATGACCATGTCGGATTTCTGTGTCTCCAGATTGACCGGGTCCGAATCCTCGGGAATGGACGATTCGCCACTGGTGATCGGAGGTGATGGCTTCGAGACGGACGACGATGAGTATCTGTTGAGGCCGAGACAAGTTCGCGGTGGTTGCAAGCGAGGCCTTGGGTATTACCTCTCAAACGGCCTGTGTCTGGCCTGCTCAAAGTGAGAACCACTTCAAGATTGATACATAGTCACCAGCAGTAGCGGTGGCTGGGCTCATTTGCTGTATTCTAGTTTTGCTGTTTGATAAAGTGACTGCTTTTTCTTAGCCAACTTTATGCCAAAACAATGAAAAAATGGCTTCCATTTTGTGTAGTCAGATTACAAGTTTAGCCAGTCAGCATGAAGCCAGGCTGGATTGTGTAGTACTAGTAGATATGTGTGTGTTCATTAACAGTGATAGAAACTAGGTTAATACTGATAAGTCGGATCCTTCATAAGCAAGCAGAGTTACTGTCTGGACATTGTTGCCTTGGAACTGTAGTACCAGAAACATGAAATGAATCTCGCTAAATTATACAAAACGCATACATATCATAGTAATACAATCAGCTGATGATACCAACACTTCAATAAAAATCACTAGTAAAATTAATGGGTTATATAACTTACATAGTCAATTACTTTATTGCTTTTTGCTAAGCTGTTTAATGCCATTGGTATGATTATGACATCATCATATAAACAGACTTGTGGATATACAGTGTATGTATGAGAGAGAAGAAGGAAGTTTCCGTCATTTGCATGGTCCAAACTATTCTGGACACCTTCTGTCATGCTGTCATGCTACCAAAGACACTACCACTGTGGCAGTGCCTTTTTTGCATGCTCTACTTCTTTCATTTTTAGTTTATGCCTTGTTTTATTTAGCTTATGCATGGTTTGATGTTTGCACAGCCTTGGCCAATGCATGTTGAATGTGGTCCTCTTGTGATCCTCTTGCTGAACCAGTACGATCCTTTCATTCTTTTTGTACACTTACAGGTCTAGTAGTGGTCGATATTCTGCTAACTGGTGAAATTTTGTGGGTTTGCATGTGTAAGATATTAATCATATTTAATATTTAACCACATATTAACTATACTGAACTAATTAATACATAACAGTTTTGGTTGAATTCGGCTGAAATCACATAATCTTGTAACCTGAAGTAGGGGAAGCAAGTTGATTGTTTGGGGACGAATTTGTGTGCTCAGTGGTGGTTTTAGTTATACTCTTTAGGTGATGGTAGTCATTGGTTAAACTCTTTGAGTTGGTGGCCCCGGGTTGAACTCTTTGAGTTGGTGGCCCTGGGTTGAATTATTTGAGTTGGTAACCCTGGGTTGAACTCTTTGAGTTGGTGGCCATGGGGTTGAACTCTTTGAGTTGGTGGCCCTGGGTTGAACTCTTTGAGTTGGTGGCCATGGGGTTGAACTCTTTGAGTTGGTGGCCCCGGGTTGAACTCTTGAATTGGTGGCCCTGGATTGAACTCTGAGTTGGTGGCCCTGGATTGAACTCTGAGCTCTTTGAATTGGTGACCCTGGGTTGAACTCTTCAGTTGGTGGCCCTGGGTTGAACTCTGAGTTGGAGGCCATGGGCTGAACTCTTTGAGTTGGTACCCCTGATTTGAACTCAGAGCTCTTTGAATTGGTGGCCCTGGGTTGAACTCTTTGAATAATTGGTGACCCTGGGTTGAACTATTGAGTTGGTGGTCCTGGGTTAAACTCTTGAGTTGGTGGTCCTGGGTTAAACTCTTGAGTTGGTGGTCCTGGGTTAAACTCTTGAGTTGGTGACCCTGGGTTGAACTATTGAGTTGGTGGTCCTGGGTTAAACTCTTGAGTTGGTGGTCCTGGGTTAAACTCTTGAGTTGGTGGTCCTGGGTTAAACTCTTGAGTTGGTGGTCCTGGGTTAAACTCTTGAGTTGGTGGTCCTGGGTTAAACTCTTGAGTTGGTGGTCCTGGGTTGAACTCTTGAGTTGGTGGTCCTGGGTTGAACTCTTGAGTTGGTGGCTGTGGGTTAAACTCTTGAGTTGAAGGTCCTGGGTTGAACTCTTGCATTTATGGTCTTTGGTTGAACTCTTGAGTTGATGGTCCTTGGTTAAACTATTGAGTTGGGTGTGCTGGGTTTAGCTGATGATCCTACATTAATTACTGAGGATATGTGTATGATATTGGTTCTGATTTTGAACTGTCATGGTACTCAGCTTGCATTCCCTGTCATCATACTGTTCTTTTATTTTATCTAATTATATTAACTACTGCATTTTTTCCCTTTGGAATGTGTTCATATTCCTGTACTTTGCATAATATACTCTTGTATGTTCCATGATTTTTATTTAAAAGATTAAAACAAACTATGTTAAGTTCTTTTATTGTTTCTATGGTTGCATGAATTCCTGGTTTGAATATTTGAATTGGTGGTTCAAATTTAACATATGTGCAGGTTTTAAGCAGTGGTCGTAGGTATGAAATAAACAGTTAAGTTGATCTTTTCTTGTTATTTCCCTGGTTTGTATCCATTGTACCCTGTATGTTAATGATATAACTTCCCATCCTAAAGTTTTATAGTAGTGTTTCTGAACTAATCCCACCAAATTTCAGTTGGTGTAGAATTTCACATGAAGAACTTGGTATCAGTCAGACACACGTATAGCTAGAGCATTGTTGAGCTTGGGCCTTGGGGGAGCATCACAAGTAGAAGTAGAGGGTGGGAGCATCGATTTATTTTTATTGGCTATTTGGTGTGAAGTTTAGACTGGTGACACCTGGTTTTTATTTATTTCCAGACAGGAGAGAGAAATGCTTTCTAAATTAATCGGTTCAAACTTTAAAGGTAAAGTGTATAAATCGAAACAATGTGGTGATTACATCTGGCATGCATTGATAGCTGTAGATTCTGTATTGTCAGAAACAGTTTCCCTCACTTCGCAGGGGTGTCACTAGAAACTGTTTCACCCACTCCTCCGGGGTTGTTCTACAGATGCTGTGAGATCATGTGCTTCAAATGCCGACGGAAGAAGGAGTACCAACCCCGCACCCTTTACCTTGGGGGGAGGAAAGAGGGGAAGGATGCCCCCCGCTACCCTCCCAACATCATCCGCAATCAGAAGTACAACATCATCACGTTTGTGCCGCTGGTAGGTGGCAGCCATGGTGTCTCATGGGGTGGGGTGGGGTAATGTGGCTGGTTGCACTGTTGCGGTTATATTACATTGCCTGTATTGATTTTACATTTATTGTCGGTATATCGTAACATTTATAACAGCGTCACTATAATGTTCTGAAAAAGTGAATAACCCACCCAGATATTTTGTTTTGTCAGCTATTTTTTAGCTACATTATGCACTGTATTATCGATATTTAAAATTACTGTCATGATGCATCAGTTGTATGTTTTACAAGCCTCATGTGTTTCTGCTAAAACTGTGTGGTTTAGGCACTTCCCGGAATTGCCATTGGGCGACAGTTTGTTGTATCTAGAAGTACATTTCTGTGCACACGAATACTCTTGTTCCTTAGAAGCACTTCACTTCACTAGAGTTACACATGCAAAACAGTGTAAAATGTAATTATTTTGCATTATTAAAATTAAGATAACATTGTGAAATTGTAAAACAAGTGTACTGCAGTGTATCATTGTCGTTAATGATGTAACACAATGTACAGTTGTAATGAAATATGTACCGCAGTGCAATGTTGTCACACACTTACCCCAGTGTACCGTCATGTACTGTTATTGCAGGTGCTGTTTGAACAGTTCAAGTTCTTCCTCAACTTCTACTTCCTTGTGATGGCGTGCTCCCAGTTCATCCCTGAGATCAGAGTGGGATACCTGTACACCACCTGGGGCCCTCTGGTGGGTGACACGTCCACAGTCAACACACCACATACCACACACCATACCACACACCACATGCCGCACACCACACACCATACCACACACCACACACAACACACAACTCACAACCCACAATACACAACACACAACACACAACACACAACACACAACACACAACACACAACACACAACACACAACACACAACACACAACACCCACAATGCACCATGCACCAACACAACGCACCACACGTGCCACACACCATACACACCATACACACCATACACCACACACCACACACCACACACCACACACCACACACCACACACCACACACCACACACCACACACCACACACCACACCACACCACACCACACCACACGCACCACGCACCACGCAACACGCAACACGCAACACGCAACACGCCACACGCCACACGCCACACGCCACACGCCACACCACCCACCACACACCATGCACAAGATGCTGTGTTAACACTGTATGAGACCGGCTACAGTGAACCTGGTGTTAAATTCCACAGACTTGTTCTATATACAATCCTAAAGTAGCTGTATTGGTCAAATCATGTACATTTTGTTTCAATTTTGTAGAAATGCACACCTTATAGTCTCTGCTTTCAATGCCGGCTTTGTTTTCCACGACAAATGCTCAAGATGCCTTATTTTAAATGACTAAAAAATAAGTTGTAAACATATTATGTTTAATCCTTTTGCTAATTGTTTGTTTTTCGTTAGGATTTGGTTATGTAAACGTTTTCCCCAGTCGAATTGGCAAAATGGTTTGTTTAGTCAATCTTACTATCCATATGCCATTGACTGGTGATTTGTGTGAGCCTAAGCAAGAATAAAACTACATGGATACAGGATACATGTGTGGGTTTGTGTATGTGGATGTGTGGTGTGTGTATGTGGTGTGTGGGTGTAGTGTGTGTGTGTGTGTGGTGTGTGTGCGTGTGGTGTGTGTGTGTGGTGTGTAGTGTGGTCTGTTGGTGCCTCCTCCTGCATAATTTGCATATTTGTTCATAACCTTTTGTGAACTAATTTACGACCCTTTAGAAAACAGTCACACGGTATTGAATTTGTCATTGGGTTTATTTATCAGTTTTAGGCTACCCTCCATACACCAGGTTGTTCATAATGTCACCCGAATTCTCTGCAATAATTGTGGGTAATGTGGGTAACTTGCATCAACGTAAACATATTTTAAATTTGCAAATACTATTTGTCTGTTAGTACATAGCGCCCTCTGGAGGACGGGCACAGTTCACGGTGTAATGTGGCTGATACAACGGTCTTTCTGTCTTCCAGATATTTGTGATCTTTGTGACGATGTGTCGCGAGGCGGTGGATGACATCCGTCGACTCCAGAGAGACCGCGAAGTGAACTCTCAGAAGTACAAGAAACTGACGCGTCAGGGACTTGTCAGCATCGCCAGCTCCGGCATCTGTGTCGGTGACCTCATCACTGTCGAAAAGGTGACGCATTTTACATAAAAAAATAGAGATGTTTTAGCAAATTAGGGTTTTAAAGATTATGAACTGTGCAGTCATACAAGGTGTGAAAATCCATTTCCCAATGTTGTGCCTGTGTATTAACGTCACTGTGGCAGGTGTGATGTATAAAGTTGAATTTGTAGGACCAGGTCTAACATATGAGATTGACTTTGTAGGACCAGGTCTGACATATGAGATTGACTTTGTAGGACCAGGTCTGATATATGAGATTGACTTTGTAGCACCAGGTCTGACATATGAGATTGACTTTGTAGCACCAGGTCTGACATATGAGATTGATTTTGTAGGACCAGGTCTGACGTATGAGATTGACTTTGTAGGACCAGGTCTGACGTATGAGATTGACTTTATAGGACCAGGTCTGACGTATGAGATTAACTTTGTAGGACCAGGTCTGACGTATGAGATTGACTTTGTAGGACCAGGTCTGACATATGAGATTGACTTTGTAGGACCAGGTCTGACATATGAGATTGACTTTGTAGGACCAGGTCTGACGTATGAGATTGACTTTGTAGGACCAGGTCTGACATATGAGATTGACTTTGTAGGACCAGGTCTGACGTATGAGATTGACTTTGTAGGACCAGGTCTGACGTATGAGATTGACTTTGTAGGACCAGGTCTGACATATGAGATTGACTTTGTAGGACCAGGTCGTATGTATGAGATTGAATTTGTAGGACCAGGTCTGATGGATGAGATTGACTTTGTAGGACCAGGTCTGACATATGAGATTGACTTTGTAGGACCAGGTCTGACATATGAGATTGACTTTGTAGGACCAGGTCTGACGTATGAGATTGACTTTGTAGGACCAGGTCTGACATATGAGATTGACTTTGTAGGACCAGGTCTGACATATGAGATTGACTTTGTAGGACCAGGTCGTATGTATGAGATTGACTTTGTAGGACCAGGTCGTATGTATGAGATTGACTTTGTAGGACCAGGTCTGATGGATGAGATTGACTTTGTAGAACCAGGTCTGACGTATGAGATTGACTTTGTAGGACCAGGTCTGACGTATGAGATTGACTTTGTAGGACCAGGTCTGACGTATGAACTTGACTTTGTAGGACCAGGTCTGACGTATGAGATTGACTTTGTAGGACCAGGTCTGATGGATGTGATTGACTTTGTAGGACCAGGTCTGATGGATGAGATTGACTTTGTAGGACCAGGTCTGACGTATGAGATTGATTTTGTAGGACCAGGTCTGACGTATGAGATTGACTTTGTAGGACCAGGTCTGACATATGAGATTGACTTTGTAGCACTAGGTCTGACATATGAGATTGACTTTGTAGGACCAGGTCTGACGTATGAGATTGACTTTGTAGGACCAGGTCTGACGTATGAGATTGACTTTGTAGGACTAGGTCTGACGTATGAGATTGACTTTGTAGCACCAGGTCTGACATATGAGATTGACTTTGTAGCACCAGGTCTGACATATGAGATTGACTTTGTAGGACCAGGTCTGACGTATGAGATTGACTTTGTAGCACCAGGTCTGACGTATGAGATTGACTTTGTAGGACCAGGTCTGATGTATGAGATTGACTTTGTAGGACCAGGTCTGACGTATTAGATTGACTTTGTAGGACCAGGTCTGAAGGATGAGATTGACTTTGTAGCACCAGGTCTGACGTATGAGATTGACTTTGTAGGACCAGATCTGATGGATGAGATTGACTTTGTAGAACCAGGTCTGTCATATGAGATTGACGTGTGTGATTGACTTTGTAGGACCAGGTCTGTCATATGAGATTGACTTTGCAGGACCAGGTCTGACGTGTGTGATTGACTTTGTAGCACCAGGTCTGTCATATGAGATTGACTTTGCAGGACCAGGTCTGACGTGTGTGATTGACTTTGTAGGACCAGGTCTGTCATATGAGATTGACTTTGCAGGACCAGGTCTGACGTGTGTGATTGCCTTTGTAGAACCAGGTCTGTCATATGAGATTGACTTTGCAGGACCAGGTCTGACGTGTGTGATTGACTTTGTAGGACCAGGTCTGTCATATGAGATTGACTTTGTAGGACCAGGTCTGACGTGTGTGATTGACTTTGTAGGACCAGGTCTGACGTGTGTGATTGACTTTGTAGGACCAGGTCTGACGTGTGTGATTGACTTTGTAGGACCAGGTCTGACATATGAGATTGACTTTGCAGGACCAGGTCTGACGTGTGTGATTGACTTTGTAGGACCAGGTCTGACATATGACATTGACTTTGTAGGACCAGGTCTGACATATGACATTGACTTTGTAGGACCAGCGCGTGCCGGCAGACATGGTTCTGGTGCAGACAACGGAACACAGTGGGTCCTGCTTCGTGAGAACGGACCAGTTGGATGGAGAGACCGACTGGAAGCTCCGGCTGGCTGTTCCCGCCACCCAGAACCTCGCCATGGGAACTGTGAGTCACGTCAACTTACCTTTTTAATTTACCTGTGAACTTACCTTTACTTTTATTATTTGTGTCATGAGCTAGACTAAGTGTTGTCTGATATAAATATCGCGCATGGTCTGCAACTGCTGTGATGCCTTCTGCAGGCGTTGCTGGACATCATGGCCCAAGTGTACGCTGAGAAACCACAGAAAGACATCCACGGCTTCACAGGCACTTTCACACAGGTCTGTGGATTTTTTCACTTTAAAAGATTTTTTTACAATTTCCAAAAGTTTTAAATATATACTATTTATGAAGTATTTTATTATTTATTTTTTAATTGTAATATAATGAATTAATATTTAGTTTTAATATCTACTATTTTTAATATCTACTATTTATCAACTATTTTATTATTTATTTATTTTTAATTGTAATATAATTAACTATTATTTCTCATTTTTAGTATTTTAGTATTATTAAGACTCTATTTTTTTATTTTAAGGTAATCTGTATATTATTATTATTATTATCTCAACACAGGCATCTCAGCCTCTTCCGTATAATGATAAAGGACTTAATAAAAAAACATGGGATATGAGTCCTCAATTAAGCATACTTGTTTTTTCTAAAATAAGCCAATTGCTTACTCTTTAAACTGATATTTTATCTAGTATTTTAACATTATAAAAATAGTGTCAAAATATTAAGCTAAGCTGCTATACCTCCTCTTAGATAAATAAGCATAAATGTATTAAGACAAAACTAATAATTACATATATAAATATATTTGTGTTGCGCCACTGAGCGCGGATTCTGAGAATATTGGCATTAAAATAATTATTATTAGTATAAATCGACATAAAATCACATCCGTAGACAACATGCTTGCTTATACAATGCACCTGCATTACATATATACATTAAAAACGATAACAAATTATAACTGTGTGTTTTAAGCAGACCGTACGTAGTCGGCTTAAAGTTTTGTACCCTGGTGTTTATCACTATTTTATGTTTTCGTTTATCAAATTCAAACTGTTGGTTAATGTAGCAAATGTAATAAATTATAATAATGAGACCAAAAACATAACAGTACTCGTGTGTGGTTACTTTCACCAGCAACATTATTTTGAGAACATTGTTTTTTGAGAATGTATATTCTACCTCCTCTGATGCAGCAGTCTGCTGTGTGTGGCCCTACGACTGGTCTGCATTTAGGAATATATATACTACTCAAAATTTGCTACGGATCACTATTTAGGGCGATATTTTTTTTCCGGCATGGATATCACTAAAACTAAAAATGGCATGTTTTTTCCTGAATTTCATTGCTGTATACCAAATTTGAACAATAGGTAACATGTGTTCTGTCATCAAAAAAGCAGACCCCCAAAAATTGAGGTTTCCTCCAGACCCCCAAAAATGGTGGTTTCAGAATGTTACTCTAAGTCAGTCGTGGCAGCCATCCAAAGACTCATTGGAAGCATGAGACGCCGTTGCCAGGCTGTGATTGCATCACGTGGGTCACACACAAACTACTGACAGTTGTTGCTGCTGGTAATTGAACTGTTTGGGACATTTTCATGACTTGGAGTAACATTCTGAAACCTCCATTTTTGGAGGTCGGGGGAAACCTCCATTTTTGGGGGTCTGCTTCTTTGACGACAGAACGTGTGTTACCTATTGTTCAAATTTGATATACAGCAATGAAATTTGGGAAATAAACATGTTCACGAAAACATGCCATTTTAATTTTTTGTGTGATACCCATGCCGAAAAATATAATACCACCCTAAATAGTGATCCCTAGGAAATATTGAGTACTATAAGTACATGTGTGACTTTAATCAATGCATACGCTGTGGTCAGATGGACGGGACTCAGACGGAAGAGTCTCTGAACATTGAGAACACGCTGTGGGCCAACACCGTTGTAGCGTCCGGCACAGCTGTTGGACTGGTCATCTACACTGGACCGGAGACACGCAGTGTCATGAACACATCACAGCCAAAGAGCAAGGTATTGTTGACAGCGTGTCTTGATGACATCTTTGTGATATTTGAGTATAATGGCAGTAGCTCATAGTTAAGTAATGACATTGACGTTGCCGTGTAAATTCCAAACATTAAATAGCTTTATGATGTTCACGCAAACTAATGGCGTGGCTTTTCAGTGACGGCTCCGTGCCTTTGGAACGATCTACCTGCGCCTAATAAATTCACTTGAACTTTTTAGGTCAAACTTAAAAATACATCTTTTTAAGGCCACATTTGTAAACTACTTGTAGGGTATTTTATAATGAATTAATTTTGACTAATTATATATATATTTATACTTACTTTATTATTAAGTTATTAATATATTTAATTATTTATTTATTATATTATTTTATCAATTTTTGCTGATAAGTTTAGCTTATGAACTAGGATTTTTAGAAGCTTGATTTAATTATCTATTTATTATCATTTAACATTTCGTCTTTATGTGCAAGTTTAAAGTGATTATGAATATTTTAAATATGTGTGTATGTATTTTATGTGCCTCTGAGTGGAATTTTTTTCCGGATATATGGCGCTTTACAAATAAAAATTATTATTATTATTAATGTATGTTGTTAGAACCACAGCATGTTACCATTTCACTATTTCAGTCCTTTATACGGTTAGCTCAGTAGTAAGTAAAGTAGAAAAGCAACCTGTGTAAAATGATAAATTTATAACTGTGGAGATAGAATATTACCAGTAATATGAATGTCATGCTAAAACATTTCAATTTGATTTTAACATTTTCAGTTACCTCCAAAGACATGTGACATAAATGTCTCCTAATATTAATTACAAATGACCATAATTTAATTTATAACCAATAAAGTATATGATAGTCAGGCATCATGCACAGATTTATATTTTACCAATTTCTCAGTGTTGTGAGACGTTGTATGTCATGTAATTATTGTGTGACTATCAAGTTTGTTGTGTGACTGTCATGTGATTATCATGTGACTAGAGTATGTACTTTGCAGGTTGGCCGGCTGGACATGGAAATCAACACCCTCACGAAGATCCTTTTCTTCATGGTCATTGTCCTCGCCCTTCTCATGATGATCCTCAAGGTATGTCACATGATCCCCACTGACGTCAACTTTAGCCAATCGCAGCGCTTTTGTGAGAGGCCTATCTGTAAACAAATGTCACTGGATGCGGGCCAAGGCTGATAGCGAGCCCCTGATTGTCTTAGAGGCGTTAGAGTTGTAGGCGCAGTGCGCCATTGCTAACTGTGAACAAGCGTGATCAATCGGGTCACTGCTAGAAAATATTGCTAAATACTCGGATAATGTAGTAATAATTTCAGTAAGCAGTTAGCATGATATATCTTTGACAATGAACAGGACTAGGGAGTTTATTTCGAAAACATCAAATGGAGTAATACAAGCAAAACGGCTGATTTTGGAACGACAGTGTACTCGATTGTGTGCTTACGTGACCGCGAACTTCAAGTGTGCTTTTCTCTGTTTGAAACTTTCTGCCCCAGGCATGTTCAGCATCCAATCACTTTGGCTATGTGAGAGATAAGTCCATGATTTTTGCACCGTTGGAAAGCTTAATAAATCTTCTTTCCAATGACATGACTAACTCAATTATTTTATTTTTTGACATACAGCTCATTTCGTTAGAACACGTCACATTTGTTATAACTTGCATTTCTGATAATGTTCAGGAAAGGAATGAAATTGCTTGATGATGTTGTGTTACGTGACGTGACGTAACATGATGTGATGTGAACAACATCCTTATGCAGGCTGTGTCATCTTTCAGGGGTTTGGAGGTCCGTGGTACAGATATCTCTTCCGCTTCATTGTTCTCTTCTCGTACATCATCCCCATCAGGTGAGAGGCTCAGGTGCAGCCGTAGAAACCCATTGAAATATCAAACATTTGTGTACATTTTTAAATGAGTCTTTTTCGTTGTCTCTACACTATGACCATGATCTAAATATCTTCACTTCTACGAAACCACAAATGTTTTTACTTTTCAAAAACTCATACAAATGCTGGGTGCGAAATAAGGCTGGTCCGATCGTCCATGACGAGTAGGACTAGTAAGAGCAGTCCTTTTAAATAGTAAAAACATGCAGGACTAGTTGTCTATAGTGACGGACTACCAGCTAGCTAGAAGTATCGTGCACCCTGCAAATGCATTTAGATGCAAACAAATGTGTCCTGGCCAGGGTATATTATAATGAACTTTGGAACATTCTGATCAATTAATAAACTAATTTTATATGCATTTGTGAATGTCACGTGCTCTGTGTCCAGTTTGCGGGTGAACTTGGACATGGGCAAGGTCGTCTACTCGTGGATGATACAACGGGACAAGAACATTCCCGACACGGTGGTGCGCAGTACAACTATCCCCGAGGAGCTGGGCCGCATCCAGTACCTTCTGTCAGACAAGACGGGCACACTCACACAGAACGAGATGGTCAGTTCGCAGATGTCATGTTGCTCAGTTCCTGTAGCTTTTTCGACAAATCCTTGTCAACTTTGTCACTAATCTAATGTCACCGTTATAATTGTTGAAAGAACCTATCACGTCTACATTGGACTCTGCCAATAGCAGAAGGAAGACATACTTATTTATACAGTAATGATGCTAATACATTGTACGCGCCTGTCGAACGATCTACCATACAGTCTGCGCCTAATAGAATCACTTGAACTTTTTAAGTCCAACTTAAAAACACATCTTTTTAGGCCACATTTATAAACTACTTGTAGGGTATTTTATAATGAATTAATTTTAACTGTAATTATAGTTTGTTTCTTCTTTTTTCTTCTTTTACTGACTTTATTATTAAGTTATTAATATATTTTATTATTTATTTATTATTTTATATATTTATTGCTGATAAGCTTAGCTTATGAACTAGGATTTTTAGAAGCTTTATTTAATTATCTATTTATTATCATTTAACATTTCATCTTACGTGCAAGTTTAAACTGATTATGAATATTTTTAATATGTATGTTTTACAATTATTATTGTTTACAGTGGAACCTCACTATTAATGTTACCCTCAGGACAGGGTAAAGTGACCTTAATGGGAAGGTGACCTTAATGGGGAGGTGACCTTAATTGGAAGGTGACCTTAATGGGAAGGTGACCTTAATGGGGAGGTGACCTTATTAGCCTTACTGTTGTAAAATAACTTTGGGCTGTCCTAGGGCTGCATCACCAGAGTGACTGTGAAGTAGTTATCTACTGTAATCTGCATCCACTGTGGCATATGTGCATGTTGGTTCTGACCTGGGCAAAATGTACCTTGTAGGTGTTTAAGAGGCTTCATCTTGGCGCTGTGTCATTCACATCAGAAACAATGGATGAGGTATGTCTGTCACAGTGTCTGCCTGCAGCATTCTTCACGTGATCGTATTATTTATTTATATGCAGAACAGCTCATTTGAAAGAAAATCTGGATATATGATGCTTTATAAATACAATTACTATATAAAACAATGGCGACCAATTGGATTGCAACTAGTCACCTGTTGGGCCAGTAAGAAATATGAAAAGCATGCTGTGCCATCGACCCAGTACCAAAACCGTGCCCTGCTGACAACGGGAATAGATTTTGTAAAAACACAATTATGTATAGCAAATCAATTGTTAAATGACATGTCTACCTTGCTTTGAGTGTATGCCATGCTATTTCGCTATCATTGTATTACACGTTTACTTAAAGACAACTTAGTAGTTACACACGTCCATCGATGAATTTAATTTTAATTTTGTGGTACACATGTAATGCACAAATTTTAATTAACTAGTTACACTATTGTGATGTTGGTTTTTTGTTCATGAATTATTAGCTTTTTTCACGAATTTTAGTAGTACACGAATAAGGAAAATAAGCACTGTTGCTTAATTCCAATTGTTACATCATGTAATGTACTTAGTTATGTAATTGTTACTTTACTGTAGTTGAGCAACTATATGAACATTATATAATATATATATATATATATATATATATATATATATATATATATATATATATAATGTAACAATAAAGATATTATTAAAATGATAAGTTATTATTATGGAGAAGCCACTAATAATAATAATATATTTTATTTAATATAGCACCACATCCAATTTCAAATTGTTCATGGCGCTTTACATACATTACAATTCTAAAATACAAATAGACACCAAAAGAAAAACACAAATATACCAGTGACATATATAAACAATTATAAAGAAGAAAAAATATAATAATACAAATTATTTAAGCTGAATAAATGTATAATAAATAGGTTAAATAAAATATCGATAAAAGTACACAAACACTAAACTAAGCTTCGAGAACAGTCGGAATAAATGTGTCTTTAGGTGTGCCCATGAAGGTGGCTAAACAGGCAGACGTGACTTACGGTGGTGTGCATACGGAAAAGTTTTAAATCCAGAGAAAGCGAGAATAATCAAATACACGATTCAGTAATAATTTTCATTTGAACTTGCAGGTGATGGCCCACTTGAAGACGTCATTTTCCCAGGCCACCCTGTCACAGGGGGTGCCACAACCCACCCCGTCACGCCCCACCACCAAGATCCGTCGGACGGTGGTGACGCGGGTTCACGAGGCCATTAAAGCCGTGGCGCTGTGTCACAACGTCACGCCAGTGTTTGAGCAGATTGACACCGCCGAGAGCTCTGAGATTGAGGCTGACCAGCAGAATGAACAACAGGTCACCTACCAGGCCTCTAGTCCTGACGAGGTATGTTCTAGTCATCTGCCAGGCCTCTAGTCCTGACGAGTTATGTTCTAGTCATCTGCCAGGCCTCTAGTCCTGACGAGGTATGTTCTAGTCATCTGCCAGGCCTCTAGTCCTGACGAGGTATGTTCTAGTCATCTGCCAGGCCTCTAGTCCTGACGAGGTATGTTCTAGTCACCTGCCAGGCCTCTAGTCCTGACGAGGTATGTTCTAGTCACCTACCAGGCCTCTAGTCCTGACGAAGTACGTTCTAGTCATCTGCCAGGCCTCTAGTCCTGACGAGGTACGTTCTATTCACCTGCCAGGCCTCTAGTCCTAACGAGGTATGTTCTATTCACCTACCAGGTATCTAGTACTGACGAGGTATGTTCCATTCACCTGCCAGGCCTCTAGTACTGACGAGGTATGTTCTAGTCACCTGCCAGATCTCTAGTCCTGACGAGGTATGTTCTAGTCACCTACCAGATCTCTAGTCCTGACGAGGTATGTTCTAGTCACCTACCAGGCCTCTAGTACTGACGAGGTATGTTCTAGTCACCTACCAGGCCTCTAGTACTGACAAGGTATGTTCTAGTCAACTACCAGGCCTCTAGTCCTGACGAGGTATGTTCTAGTCACCTACCAGGCCTCTAGTACTGACGAGGTATGTTCTAGTCACATGCCAGGCCTCTAGTCCTGACGAGGTATGTTCTAGTCACATGCCAGGCCTCTAGTCCTGACGAGGTATGTTCTAGTCACCTGCCAGGCTTCTAGTACTGACGAGGTATGGTCTAGTCACCTGCCAGGCCTCTAGTCCTGACGAGGTCACTGAAGTATTATTTCTAAAAAAAATTGTTTGGTCATGAAACATAGATACATCACTCATTGCATATGGTTTTCCAATTTACCAGATATTTTATTGTTGAATTGAACACTTTGTATCATCCCACCAGCTTCTTTGCCGTATTCTTTTGTTACCTTCCATCATCTTTTGATTACCAATAAAGACGGTGTGCAAAAAATTACTTCCTTATCATGCACTCAGTATAGGACTACTTTTGTTCCTAGGTTGCCTTGGTAACGTGGACTGAGAGCGTCGGTCTGACACTCATCAAAAGAGACCTCAGTTCCATGACCTTGAGAACACCACAAGGTCGTTTCCTCAGATTTGCGATCCTTCAGATATTTCCATTCACCTCAGAAACGAAGCGGATGGGCATCATTGTGAAGGTACGTATTGTAGTTACTAGTTATGTATAACAGTAACTAATGTTATGGTTAGTTATTATAAAGGTTGTGCGGACACATGTGAAAGCTGGAGATAACTCATTTGTGATCGCAGCAGCGACGTTATGGAACACTCTACCTAACAACATTAAGACGTCTGCCTGTTTAGCCACCTTCAAGGCACGCCTAAAGAGTCATTTCTTTCTGACTGTTCTCGCGGCTTAGTTTAATGTTTGTGTACTTTTATCGATATTTTATTTAACCTATGTATATATTTATTATACATATATACATTTATTCAGCTTCAATAATTTGCGTTATTATATTTATATTGATTTTTTAATTGTTTATATATGTTACTAGTAGTACTAAAAATCTAATAAAATGATTAATGTTGAGACAAGCTGTAATTGAGGCATCGTGTGATGTTTGTTTTCAACAGGAGGAGGAGAGTGGAGAGATCACATTCTACATGAAGGGGGCTGACGTCGTGATGCAGTCTATTGTCCAGTACAACGACTGGTTGGATGAGGAGGTATGTGTGTAAGTCAGTGTCTGTAGGTCAGTCTGTTGTCCAGTACAACGACTGGTTGGATGAGCAGGTATGTGTGTAAGTCAGTGTCTGTTGGTCAGTCTATTGTCCAGTACAACGACTGGTTGGATGAGGAGGTATGTGTGTAAGTCAGTGTCTTTTGGTCAGTCTGCTGTCCAATATAACAATGTGGACTGGTCAGTCAGAATCAGACAGCATCAGGTGGTTGGTCAGTGATTGTTTGTTGATCAGTATTTGTCATCTGTCGTCTCTCAAATGCCATCATTTGATGTATGTCTGGTGATATCCGCTACAACACACAGACTCTTGTCTTGTCGTATCCATCAAAGTCTTCAGAGCTCAACAGTAGTGATTGCCTCGTTGTGTTGGGAAAGTAGAGTATCTACTTTCGCAACCTGAGTAAATGCATTTCAAGTAAAATGGTAAAGTAGAGAGAAGGTACCGTCCAGCTGTTTCTGTCTGTGTAGTGTATTTGTCTGTATTCTGTTTCATGCAGTGTGGGAACATGGCTCGAGAAGGCCTTCGGACGTTGGTTGTAGCCAGGAAGTCTCTGACAGAAGACCAGTATCTCGACTTTGAGGTAAGGCATATTCTCATCTTATTTTGAAATTTCACTTAAGGACAGACACGGCAGCTCAAATGACGTTTTTCGAAAAAAAAAAAAAAACGTGTTTTTGCCATTTTCTAATACTTGTGCATGTCATCTATCAATAAAGTTCAATTTTATAACAATTACATACCTCTAAATGACCTTTTTGCGATAATAAAATGATCCCCTATCAATTATTAAATCCGTTTGATTTTTGAAGACGCAGGATCTGTTGAAAAATACGCGATGTTTAGACCTTAGTAACGCCACCGTACATTCACCGTTCGCCATGTTGTTTGGTACGAATAGAACCGCCAATCTGTCCTCTAACTGATTGCGTAGACGGCATCCCCGCCCTTTGACCTGTATTTACGGGAAATCCTAATAAACGCAAGCTCAATTCGACCGACTATTTCCTTATTTGGCGTTCGCCGTTGTGACACGTCAGCAAAACTCAGCATCGGCAAGTTCCGCTGTGTGCGTGACCTGCGGTGACCTGGATAATTCCATATAAGGCGTGGCCCGTATCCCATGATTCACCATGTTGCCATTACCGAATATAAACAAGATGGCGCCTAACTACAGTTTCGACGACGTTTGTGTGGATCCTTTCGCTGCCAAACGTTATAAATTTGCCTGAATTTAGTCAGAGAAAGAAATGGAAAGCCGCACAAGTGCGGGATCCGTGTGCGAAACGGGATTTTTCGGTGGCAAAACGGCGTGTTTCGATGGAAATGCAGCCGTACGTAATCACCGTAGACGACAGCTTGGCGTCGACGGCGACGATGCCGACGGCGGCTGCGGTGCCCGAGGGCGGCGGGGAAGACGGATATCGAACAGTGTTAGATAGCATTGCCTGCAGCACGCAGCCATGCATAGGAGTATACGTTGCAGGCGACAGCTTAGCGCCGACGGCCGGAGGTAGAACGGGAAGGCGGGGATCGTTGGTGGTGTTTGCAGCATGGGCCATGGCCAAACTCGGTCACAACTTGAGTGTTGTTTTACTTATTGGAATGGATCAGAGTATTTGCTGAATTGTCAGTTGCAGCTGTTGATATATTTAGCTGGTGTTTTTTCAGTCAGTGTATATATCTTTGGGTTTTATCTTTTGGAGTAAACAAGTTAGAAAATTCAGCTAAATGACTATGTTTTATGTGAGTTATTACTTAGCTGTTAGACTTCAAGCCTCACAGTTATACTTATGGTCTATGAATTTTTCAATATAATTAAATTTGTAATAAATACAATTATTTATTACTAAATGGTACCTCATAATCATATGCTAATTATATTGTTTTACTTTTTTACACGCACGCACGCATGCATGCATAGTACAATTTTACATTCCATTAGACAAATTCTTTTTATTGATACATGATATATTTCACTTCGGTTTCATCTCCTCAGTGGTGCTTGACCCTTCTTCAGACGGTGGATTATCCCCATTGCCAAGTTGCTGCATTTGAGTTCTTGCAGGGATGATTGCAGAGGTTTTGCTTTGTTACTGCAGTTGAAGTCCTAGAAATATTATGCAGAAATTGGTGACACAAACTCATCACCAACACTTGAGACTGCCATGACTTCTCGCAATCAATGACACTCTGGAGCTGTTCTTCAGTGGAAACTTGCTCCTGTCAGCTCAGTGTCTGATCCTAACAGTCATGCAGTTGTTAGTGCAATTGACTGTGTTCCTGTTTGGTAATGTTTTAACTGTTCCTGAGACTATAACAAACATAGATAATACATTTTGAGACCTTGGTGAACAACGTCAGGTTGCTGAAATAGCATACATAATACGACATGACTATAGGCACAAACTGCATATGACTTGAGAGCAAGTTAATAATTTTGAAACAACTTTCTACTTGCTCTATCCATCCTCACTGATGATACCACATGTATAACAGAACATTTAAACTTACAATATTAATAGTAACAAAATATTTTCTGAAGCCATTGCGAAATTGTTACTCAAACTTTGGCGGCTTTTGCACAAATTGCATTTTTCCGGATTTAGACTTGATGCATCTCTGGAAGTATACTAGCTATGCTAATGATGTTTATATTATTGGTTTTTAATATGAATGGGGAGGGAAAACATGATACAATTGTCATTTTAATGGACAAAAGAATGTATATGTATTAATAAAGACTGTTATTAGTTGATGGTAACTGGCTGGCGTCATATTTTTTGTACGTGGATGCACACGGACTACAAAATCTAGCGATACTTAGGTAAAATATCCATCTGAACAGGATTCTTTACATGATAACCTATCTATATTGCATTCAGTGTGAATATTTAATTTAGGTATCCTGATACAACCTATTTAGTGTGTATTCTAAGTGAAAACTGGCTAAAATAGTGCATCGGCTATGATTTCTTGCATTACAGATTATGGGGGTAGGGGTAAACAATAACATAATTATGTCGCTAATGATTAACAATTACTGTTACAAACATATAGATATTGTGTATAAATGGTAAGGCTATAATGTGGATGCTTATTTGTAAGATCTGATGTTTGCAACATATTAAAATGTCTCAGTTCATACTTTAAGTGCCGTTTTCTCAGTTATCACTTTTTTCAGGTAAAAGTGAATAGAACTCAAAAACTAACCAAGTAATGCATACCAACTTTACATATAGCAACAGTACCATAAATATCTACATTCCTGTGCATTGAAATTATGATCAGTCATGTGAGTCACATAATAGGGGGGTTTGAATATGAAAAATTTGAAGATAAAAATAAAATATTTATAAAAAATCGTTAAAAAAAATCTAAGTAACATAGACAAATGGCCATGCACAGAAAGTTAGAATGGTACATTACCTACATAGAAACACTTGAATAATGTAAATGACAATAGGGGTTTCAGTGTTCTATTCATTTAAACTTATGCTATTTTTCGACTTTTTTGTTCGATTATTACCCCCTCCCGCGCCAAAATATTTGAAAATTAAAAAATTAAAGATGCCATCTTCTTAGTTTCAATGTAGTGACTCCCTGAAAACAAGTCTTGGAGAGATTTATAAGTGTTTTTCAAAAAAAAATTGGTCGTGTCCCGTAACTCCTTAAGTTGATAGATAAATACGGCTGTGTAGATGCTTGTAAGCTTGTTGCATTCATGTATTAAACTGTACAGCATCACTGAAATTTGTTAAGTCAAAGTCAGATTTCTTATCATTTGAAATATAAACAGTGATGTAGCCACGTCTAAATGGATACGCGCTGTTGTGTTGTTATAGTTTTAGTTCAATAAAGTGATAGTGATTGTAAACACCTGATAATGTGTTTCCGAAGCATATATGTAAAGCTTTGAATACTAGTCTTCAGTGGCACAATATTTGCAAGTACAACCTTTGCGAATGTTGCGAGTTTTTAGTGTGTATATTTTATCATAATTTATTATATATTATTTTATTTCATATTTTACATTTTAAGCTAATGTATTTCTACTAGATTGTATCAATTATTTATCGATGTTATAAAGAATTTTTTTTATTCGGACCTTTTTATGTGATTGTTCTAATTTATTTATTTATTTATTTTATTTAAAGTAGTAGTATATTTTATCATCATTGTTTGGTACATGTGAATGTATTGTCATGTGAATGTACTAGCACGACGACCAATAGCATTACACATTCCAATGTTTTATTGTAACTACAATGTGAATACATGGCAATAAAACTATCTTACCTATCTTATCTTTGATGAAACAGTTAACATTTTTGCTGAAATGTAGCCTCAGGGAGAATTGGGAGTCCAGCTCACTGTTTCCGTGTTTGTGCCAGACGCGCTACCACCAGGCCAAGATGAGTGTCCACGAGCGAGCGGCCAAGATCGCCGCCGTGGTTGAGAGTCTGGAGCGAGACATGCAACTGTTGTGTCTGACTGGAGTAGAGGACAAGCTCCAGGAGTGTGTGCGGCCCACGCTGGAGCTGCTCCGCAATGCTGGCATCAAGGTATGACTTGTATTAATGTGGGGAAACATGTCGTGCTGCACTTATGGTGGTGGCCTGTATTTTTTACTAACAATCCTTGATGTTGGTTTTCTCTTGTTAATATTAATAATAATTTAGAGAGGGAAAGGGTGGAGAGGGAGAGGGAATCGGAGAGGGAGAGAGACAGAGCCAGAGACAGAGAAAGACAGAGAGAGAAACAGAGAGAGACCAAGAGAGAGACCAAGAGAGACAGAGAGAGTCCAAGAGAGACAGAGAGAGACAGAGAGAGAGACCGAGAGAGAGACCGAGAGGGACCCAGAGAGAGACAGAGACAGACCGAGAAAGACAGAGAGAGACACAAAGAGATAGAGACAGAGAGAGAGAGAGAGAGAGAGAGCGAGAGCTGGCAGTCCAACGCTGACAAAGTTGCCATGACATTGAAAGCTCCATGATAGACACTGAGCATTCAGAGAGGTTCATGTCCATGCTATATTTTAATGTTGGCTGGGATGGCATTCCTGTTGAGTGTTGTCGTCTCTGTGTGTCACAGATCTGGATGTTGACGGGTGACAAGTTGGAGACAGCCACGTGTATAGCCAAGAGCTCAAAGCTTGTGTCACGCACACAGACGATCCACACGTTCCGTCGCATCACCAACCGCAGTGACGCACACCTGGAGCTGAACGCGTTCAGACGCAAGAATGACTGCGCACTCGTCATCACGGGGGAGTCACTGCAGGTGAGTGTTTGGGGGTGTCACTGCAGGAATTTTTGTGTCCACTGTGTTATGTAGGGAGGTCACTGGAGATATATGTGGCCAAAGGGGGTCACTGCAGGTGTATAATGTTACGAGGTGACTACATCTCAGGGAGGTCTCTGCAGATATATGTGGCCAAAGGGGGTCACTGCAGTTGTATAATGTTATGAGGTGTCTACATCTCAGGGAGGTCACTGCAGATATATGTGGCCAAAGGGGGTCACTGCAGGTGTATAATGTTATGAGGTGTCTACATCTCAGGGAGGTCACTGCAGATATATGTGGCCAAAGGGGGTCACTGCAGGTGTATAATGTTATGAGGTGTCTACATCTCAGGGAGGTCACTGCAGATATATGTGGCCAAAGGGGGTCACTGCGGGTGTATAATGTTATGAGGTGTCTACATCTCAGGGAGGTCACTGCAGATATATGTGGCCAAAGGGGGTCACTGCAGGTGTATAATGTTATGAGGTGTCTACATCTCAGGGAGGTCACTGCAGCTGTTTGCGTTTAAATTGAATCTTTACAGGTATGTTGTGTTATGGATATCACTGCATGCATATGCTATTACAAAGCTGTCTCTGTAAGTATGTGGTTCATGGTATCACTGTACATTTCTGCTGTCACTATGTGCATATATAGAGAGAATACTTTGTTTTGTGCACATTGTATTAATTATAGCATGGAAAGCAATTCAATGTTAATTTTCGTTTCAATACCTGAGCAGTTGAATTCAACCTGCTTTGTCTTAGGGTATAGTAGTATAACGATTTACCCACTTCGGCTAATGTTTGGTTTGTTCTTTCACCACCAGGTAGTGCTGCAGTTCTATGAGCACGAGTTTGTCGAGCTGGCGTGTCAGTGTCCGGCTGTAGTCGTGTGCCGGTGCTCACCCACACAGAAGGCAGACATTGTTCAGCTGCTCAAAGTACACACAGACAAAGCCACATGTGCCATAGGTGGGTTGAGCTTATGTGTCGACCAGTGTATATTTATGTCTAGAAACAGGGTCAAACAGCCATGTTTCTGTTGGTCCCTTGGATTGGGGTCAGCTCTCAGGTGTTGCCTTTCTCTGTCCTCCTTGCTTGTTACACCAAGGATGACAACGTTGTGTAATGTGTGAAATAAGTTAACATCTGTTGCGCCTAAATCCTTCGAAACGCAGCTCAGAAACGCATCAATACAAAAGGGTTAATTGATCTCGGAGTCAATAAACAATTCCAGCTCAGATTGATTCATATGCCAGGGAGCTATGGTGGATAGTCAGTTGTAAAGGCATGTCTTTAAATTATGGCAGAATTTAGCACTATTTTCAACTGACGTAATACTACATACAGAAGCAACCATATTCCAAAGAGTAGGTGCCCCCCTCAGCAAAAGCCCTAGTCCAAATATTAGTATTGACTTTTGTGACAAAAAGTAAATTAGAACAAGAGGATCGAAGGTGAAGAGGTTTTCTTACAGGAGTAAGCAATGAATGTAAATACGATGGTCTATGTTTGTTGCTGTGCCCAGTGTAACCACAGATGTCTGCTGTAGGTGATGGCGGAAATGATGTCAGCATGATTCAGGTAGCTGATGCTGGCGTTGGAATTGTTGGCAAGGTTTGTTATATTGAATATATTGTTCATAGCTCCAAGAATGGTTTATTGTAGTATAATTTAACTTACTTTGGAGCTTAATTGTCGATGAAGAGTACGACATTTTGACCCGTCGTCTATGGGCCTTGTTCACGTACTGGTATCTGAGAAATCTGAGACATGACAACAGTGCGTGAACAAGGCCCGTAGATGACGGGTCGAAACGTTGTACTCATCATCGACAATTAAGCGCCAAAGCAACTTAAATTATACTACAATAACGTTTGTTATGTTCACTTACTGTTTAGCATAGACAAAATGGTACTGGCATACAGTCATGCGTCCTCATAACGCGACTCGGTATAACATGAATTGGACATAACGTGGTCAGTCGTGGAACCCGCATTTCTCCCACTGGAGGGAAATGGGCACTACAACTAACAGTAATGCTGTAATAACTGTCACTTGTTTTACAAAGTTCTCGTGTCTGTCTTGCACAGGTGTATCTTGAAACAATTTGTTGCCAAACAAGAAATTTAGTGTAGAAGTACAGCTGTGTTGCTGAGTTCGTTGTGTTGTGAGCTCTGGCTCCTGCTCTGTTTTCCACATTTAAGCAATAAATATTATATTTCTTCTAAATAAACAGGCGCTCTCGTGTTCACTTCACCTAATAACATTAAGACGTCTGCCTGTGTAGCTACCTTCAAGGCATGCCTAAAGACACATTTCTTCTGACTGTTCACGCGGATTAGTTTAATGTTTGTACTATTATCAATATTTAATTTAACCTATTTATTATACATATATACATTTATTCAGCTTAAATAATAATATTAATATAATTGATATTTTTTATAATTGTTTATATATGTCACTAGTATATGTGTTTTTCTTCTGGTGTGTATTTGTATTTTAGGATTTTAATGTATGTAAAGCGCCACGAACAATTTGAAATTGGATGTGGCGCTATATTAAATAAAATATAGTATTAAACTATATTATGATATTTTATAAAACGCCATCTTGTCAGAACACATAATTTGTCCAATGGCACATAACGTAGAGTAATCTGTCAGCCACTGTGTGCCATGTCAGTCACCAGGTGTGTCTGTTTGTAGGAGGGCAAGCAGGCGTCTCTCGCTGCCGACTTCTCCATCACACAGTTCAGCCACCTGGGGCGCCTCCTGGTGGTACACGGCCGCAACAGCTACAAGAGTTCGGCGTCCCTGAGTCAGTTTGTCATCCACCGCGGCCTCATCATCTCCACCATGCAGGCCGTCTTCTCCTCCGTCTTCTACTTCTCCTCCATCGCCCTCTTCCCCGGCTTCCTCATGGTTGGGTAAGTGTGTGTGTGCATTAGCCCAGGGGCCGGTTTCTTAGGTCGACTTCAATTGAGCTACTCGAGTTACTCGCGTAGCCCCTACGTGGTATCCGATTTATGATCATTTACACTGCGCGCGCAGTACTACGCGCGTAATCCAACGGAACACCGATGATCGTGATCACGGACATAAACCCCTTAAGTAAATAAATAAAATAAAGTAATCAGTTGTTTAGTGTGTAAATTGTGACGTTCATCTTCTTGGTCTTAAAGTGTAATTCATAGGATGTGCCGATGTGGTGACTTTAATCCATATTTAAATGATTGTGTCATATAATGTTTAATTAATTTCTTATGCAGTAGGGGCCTACGTTCCCTATTAGCTGTCACTGCTAATGACATTAGTTACTCGAGAGTAAATCCTGTAAAACTTGCGATTGCCTCAAGTAGTGGCCTTGAAAAATTCACCTTGCTAATCTAGTTAAAAAAGGGTCATGTGCTCGAGTGATCGCGGACTTGGGACACGGGTTACGTGAGTTACTCGCGTAGCTCAATCAAAGTCGGCCATAGAGTCTGCTTACGACGTAGCGGGCGATATCTCGTCGGAAGCCTCAAACGTCGTAAAGTTGCGTCAGTTGCATTTCAGGAGTCTGCTCCATAGTTGCACTGAGGCTGCCCCATGTATTTAGTAGGCGGAACTTTACGCTAGTTGAAATATTTATGTGATGCTCCCCAAGTTCGTTGATGCTCCCGACACGCCCACTCTCAACTTATTATTTTTAATGGTTACACTGGATATCCTTTATATTCATCATAGCTTGTCAGTTGCTATACTAACAGAGCAAAGGCGGCAGACACCACAAATACAGGGATTCCCCACTGCAACCTAATTAGATCAATTCTACTTCGATTTGTTTACACGAATGCTAAATTGGTCTCATGAAACTGGCTGTAAGCTACACTGAATAGTCGCTGTTAGCTGCGACCAGTAGACTGCATAATTACTTGTAAAGTTACGCGGCTTTATGAAACCGTCCCCTGGCATATATCTTCTGTGAACTGTGAGGAAGTTAGCTGAATCAAACTTGAACCACCCATCTGACGCACAGTCGCAAATCCAAGATAAACCCTCAGCTTCAGGAATCCCGTTATAAGCTCACATAAGTGACAGAGCAGTGTTGTGTTTTCAGTAACTAGTTCTACATCTTAACATTACTTATAGCATGAAAAGATTTCTGGCACTACCCGGGGTGTAGAACGCATTGGCCGAGTCTCTATTACCCTGTCTGGATGTGCCCCAAACTGCCTTGTAAGTAGCTTAGTAAAATCTACTTATAAGCTGCTGTATAAGTAACATTGTAGTCACGTGTACTGAATGCACTTTATAATATATGGTGTAAATTGTTTAGGAACTAAAAACGGTTTGTGAAAAACCAAAATTATAGCTGCTATGTCTTATTCAGTTAAAGTTATGTAACTGTGTGTGTGTGTGCCTGCGCCAGTGTGTGTGTGTGCGTGCATGCGTGTGACCGTCATAGCGTGTGTTAGACATTGTTCTGCCATGCTGTGTGTTCTGTTGCAGCTATGCGACAGTCTTCACTATGTTTCCTGTCTTCTCTCTGGTCCTAGACAAGGACGTCTCCGCCACTATTGCTATGACTTATCCAGAACTATACAAAGAACTTACCAAGGTGTGTCATTACGACCACTCCGTGTGGTTTACATGGGCAAACGCGTTCATTTGCACAGCATCTCAACATCGCTGAGAATCATTCAGCCATGCTGCAATGAATACACACACAAAATTTGCTCTCAAATGATGATGCCAAAAGTATGTTGGGCCATCTGCCCAAACAACTAAAAATGGGTTTAATAATTCTTTGTGTTGTAAAAATGCTGCAGTGGATTTGTTAATTGAACAACTGAACACTCAAAATGTGAAAAAGTCCTTAATACATAATGCGTATGTATTTACACCACATTGTTTGCACAACGTATGGTTTAATCAAATTTATCTGATTTAATCAGTATTATCATTATATCTAAACAGAGCACCAGAGTAGAACAAGGACATGTACTGACAACTGTGTATGTTTGTTATTTCAGGGTCGGACGTTGAACTTCAAGACGTTCTTTATGTGGGTTCTCATCAGCATATACCAAGGTGAGGACTAGTCTCACTTATCCGACTGTAGGTCGGCTGCGGAACTAAGCTGAGAAGACAGTCTGGTGATTTTGCCGGATTTTGAATATTTATAATATCATATATATATTGTTATTGCTATGCCATATATAAAATTTATATAAATATATTTAAAGATGGTCCCTACAACACCAATCATCATACACAAGGATGCCTCTTACAAAATAAATAAATATATATATATAGATAATTATATATTGATATTGTTTGATGTTGTAGGGGGCATCTTGATGTATGGGGCCCTGCTGCTGTTTGAGGACGACTTCATCCACATCGTTGCCATCTCGTTCACGGCCCTCATCCTCACCGAGCTGCTCATGGTGGCTCTGACGGTGCGCACCTGGCACTACCTCATGATGGTGGGGGAGATCCTCAGTCTCGGCATCTACATCGCCTCCCTCTTTGTCTTCAGGAAATCTTTTGGTACGTGCAAAGAAATCAACCTATGTATAAACTTACAACATTCACCAACAGCACGGTAAAATATTCCTTTACAAGCAGATCCTAATGACCCCATCGAAAACGTTCCGTGACTGGATCTAGCAAGATCAAAGAAGGTGATTTTTCCACATTTACAAGTTGTTCAGGGAGAGACCGGTTCTATGAACTCTTTGTCTTCAGGAAATCTTTTGGTACATACTGTAATAAGGGGACGAATCTGGAATTTCATTCAAATCGAATATCGAATCGAATATCATAAAAATTTTGAATACGAATTGAATGTATGTCGAATTGAATCAGAATATTCAGTGGCTCCAGATTCGATTAGAATACTGAACGGTGTCGAGATGTCTTGCCGGGACCGCATTGCCGGCGAGTTTTACACGAGTTTGTTTTGTGAAGTTTATTCGTTTAAGTAATGTTAGTGATTTTATTTTGTAACCTAGTGTGTGTATAAGATATGTGAGGAGTAGTTTGGCGGATGAAGGAAAATATTTGAACCATATTCGTTTATGTAGCTGCGAATTTTCAAATTGAATAGCGACAAAATGTTTGAATATTCGAATACGAATCGCATATTCGTCCCATCCTTAACTTGCTGCTGGCTTACTGAAGGGAGTTTAAAAGTTTTTCTCTCCAAAATCCTGTTTGTTATAGTATAAACAATAATATTTTATTTATTCGAACGTAGTGCGAGAACCGCTTTGTTGATGAAGAGACAGAAATAACAGGGAAAAAGTATTGCCTAATAAATTCTTACAGCAGTTTCGTGATGCAACAAAACACTCACGTGTGTGTGTCAATGCATGCTCAGTTGAATTAAACATTATATTGAATGAATGATGATAAATTTATTTAATGTCTGTCCAGTCTGTCTGCTTAACTGAGGTAGTTTAAAGGCCTTAACAGCATCATGTAAACACTACATTTTCATTTTGACTGCATTATGTAACCATGACACTTTCATTTCAGACGCAGCGTTTCTGCAGACGTGGGACTTTGTGTGGCGAGTTCTTGTCATCACTTCTGTCAGCTGCATCCCCCTCTACATCCTCAAGTACCTGCAGAGGAAGTTCTCACCCCCCAGCTACTCCAAGCTCACATAGCCACCTCCCAGATACAAACTGATGTCGCCGTCAACTGTGGAGGTCTTACAAGACCTGACACTCATCAACTGTGGAGGTCTTACAAGACCTGACACTCATCAACTGTGGAGGTCTTACAAGACCTGACACACATCAACTGTGGAGGTCTTACAACATCTGACACTAACACTCATCAACTGTGGAGGTCTTACAAGATCTGACACTAACACTCGTCAACTGTGGAGGTCTTCCAAGACCTGACACTCATCAATTGTGGAGGTCGTACAAGACCTGACACTAACACTCATCAAGTGTGGAGGTCTTACAAGACCTGACACTAACACTCATCAAGTGTGGAGGTCTTACAAGAACTGACACTCATCATCTATGGAGGTCTTATAAGACCTGACACTAACACTCATGAAGTGTGGAGGTCTTACAAGAACCGACACGCATCATCTGTGGAGGTCTTACAAGACCTGACACTAACACTCATCAAGTGTGGAGGTCGTACAAGAACTGACACTCATCAATTGTGGAGGTCGTACAAGAACTGACACTCATCATCTGTGGAGGTTCTTACAAGACCTGACACTAACATTCATCAACTGTGGAGGTCTTACAAGACCTGACACTAACACTCATCAAGTGTGGAGGTCGTACAAGAACTGACACTCATCAATTGTGGAGGTCGTACAAGAACTGACACTCATCAATTGTGGAGGTCGTACAAGACCTGACACTCATCAATTGTGGAGGTCATACAAGAACTGACACTCATCAATTGTGGAGGTCGTACAAGACCTGACACTCATCATCTGTGGAGGTTCTTACAAGACCTGACACTAACACTCATCAAGTGTGGAGGTCTTACAAGACCTGACACTCATCAATTGTGGAGGTCATACAAGACCTGACACTCATCAATTGTGGAGGTCATACAAGAACTGACACTCATCAATTGTGGAGGTCGTACAAGACCTGACACTCATCATCTGTGGAGGTTCTTACAAGACCTGACACTAACATTCATCAACTGTGGAGGTCTTACAAGACCTGACACTAACACTCATCAACTGTGGAGGTCTTACAAGACCTGACACTCACACTCATCAACTGTGGAGGTCTTACAAGACCCTATAGTGGTCTAATTCGACTGTGGCATGCCACCTTATTTAAATTTCTTGTTGACAATGTGGCTTTTGAGAATTATATGAAGTGAGATTATAATTGTATGGTTTTGTGTATGAGCATGAAATTGGCTGACAAACGTATTTAGTGCCCTGGCAGATGGCAGCATTCGAGCAAAATAAGAAATCTGCAAGCCAGTGTAGTCCAAATTATGGATTTCAACCAAGATATCGTGGCATGCCTGCATAAGCATTCATTGACTTCAGAACATGAAATAGTTTCATTGGATATAATGTTGTGCAAGTCTGTTGCTAACTTTGTGTGATCTGTAGTGTGTGGAAGGGGCTGCATGTGTCTACATCTTGTCTACTCTAGTCTGTCGGCACGTTTCAAATGTCGTCATTTGTGGGTATATGGAAATGTGCTTATCTAGTTGTCTCTTGAAGCACTCACTAAGATTGTGCTGAATATGTGTGCTCAAATGTGGAAAGTGTGCTTTAATAATGACACCGGTCGCAATAGGTCAAGTTGATTTAGCCTATTACTGCACCAGACGTTGGGTGTTGTGTAATTTTTATGATGTTTCTTGATGTAACAAGGAAATTAATTAAGAATGTTGGATGAAAAATAAAAACATCACATAATTGTGTGACAGTTCACAGGCATCGATGGACAAGCTCAAAGGTAAAGTTAATAATACAAACATAAATTTTCACAAACACAAAGAACAATTAAGAAAATATATATTTTGACTTACAAACTCATCCGATTGAAATCATTCAGAATAGGTTTTGTAGTTTTTTACTTTGGAGAGACATCTCAATAAAGTTTCCAATAGTCACGTGGCCATGTTCGTATGTGTCCAAGATATGCTGTATTACTGTTCAAATAATTTATTATACATAGCATATATTATCATATATAATTGTGTATACACTTGTGGCAAAGGTCTTGTATATAAAACTGTGGAGGAAGAACTTAAGAAGAGGTGATTTAAGTTAGCCTTGTTATTCACCATGTATTATTTATAGCTTGATTAGTAAGCATTTAAGGGTGACGTTAAAATAGCAATGAATAACTGACAACATTTACCGAGCATAACGTCAGACCTCCCTTCCTCACCCCAAGAGTTGGCTAGAGTCTTAGGGATAATTATGCTAGGCAGATGTGTATCTAACCCTTTGTGATCTGTCAGACTGATATATTTAGGTTACCCCTTTGAGTGTTCACGTCATTTTGCAAAGTCCCAAAATACATTATCATTACATCGGTCGCCACAGGTACTGTGGATTGAAAAAATAGACACACAGATACAATAGATAGTTTTTTTAGATACACAGATAGCGGACTAACAAAACGAAACATAAATCAAGGTAATGCAGATTGATTCCGGTGCCATTTTGGATGGTAAGAATCTTAAGTATATCACCATATATTTCTGTGGGACAAATGTTAACCATATAAGTGTTTTTGTTTGCACATTGCAAACCAGTCTGACAGTCCTTTGTATGTCTGGGTCTAGGCAGTATGCACCGCAGTTTTGCATGTAAGTTGGTATTGGTCTTATTACAATTGCATACCATGCATTCGCAGTGTATAGATTTGTCGACCAGGGGTACCCCAGTTGATATGTACACATAGGTGGACATGCAAGCATTAATGATAGATTTTAGGTTTTCTTGTGCGATTGCTGTAAAGCGCTGTGTGCCAAGTGTTGCTAGCTGTTCTCATGTATGTAATCTATGTATGCTATATATTCACGATATGTAACCACCACAGTGCTGTATTATCTAGCAGATAAAATATGTATTGTCAAAGGGTATATTGTATGATTTTTGTAATGATAAAGTTTAAACTTAATTTGTTATTTATCGGTGAAGCTTGTAGGTTTTATATTTGTTATGGTTGCTCCATTATTCAACATACACATAAGAATAAATAACTAAGATGTAAATAAAGGAGCTCTTAGCTACATACATCATTGACATCAATAGAGCATTGAGAGGTAATTGCAGGAGCTCCATATCAGTTAGGACTGGTTCAAGAATAAAGCACTAAAACAATTCAACAACAGCTACAGATAACATTAATAGAACCTTAAAGGATACCTCAATAAGGAGCTCCTTCAACAATTCAGCATGAAAGGTACACAAAGCAGGTACTTACTCAGTGATTACCATCACACTAGTATTTTGCCGGTGTAGTTTTAAATTGACATATTTGTAATCAGTAACAGGATTGTGGTTAATTTCTTTCAGTGAATTTTTTTAAATGCCTATTACTATAATAAATTATAGTTTTTAATGCCAATTAATTTGTCGTTCGTTCTTCGTTTGCACGCACAGTGTTTGTTTACATTCACCTCTGAAACAGAGAAGGTGCCATTCTTTGGTAGTTGGAAGGAGATACAAGTTCATCTCGCACTGAGTACATCTTTCAAGACACATTCAAAACATTGTCTGGCACCTAAGCTGGTGACAAAGACATCGCGCGAGTGACACATGTAATCTGCCGTGAACTCATGCTCCTTAAACAATGTACAACACTGTTCCAGACTGGTGCATGATGTCATTTATTTATATAAATTGAATCGATAAAAATTCCTCATCCCAATCCTTTTTGCCTGTATCCAGACAACTGTTTGGAAATTGAATTGATCTCATGTAACCTTTCTTAAAACATCCCTACCACCCACCAATATTTATTGTGTAAAACTTTCTAACATGTACAGGTCTGCCGTCATGTGAATTTAAATGAATAACAGGCTGTGGATATTTAATAGTTCAAACATGCTTCAGTGTATTTATGCCGCTCTGAGCTAGGGTTCCAAGGATTTAGGTGCTCTTGTTACTTAATGTTAGTAGTTTTTGATTGTCAGTAAAAAATAACAGACCACTGATAGATGAAGTTATAATGTAGGCATTTCTGCCGAAATTGAAGGACTGACTGGATATAAGCTAGTTAGCAATTTTTGGCTGATGTTGTAGGGGTCTTCCTGTTTTAGCTACTTCCCGTTATAGCTACGTTTTATTCCTGTTATCGCTACTAATTAAGTTTGACAGTTGAACTAGTCCCGTTATAGCTACTTTTCTATTTCTCCATTTTACATTGTAACAAGATAAGGGAGCATCAACTTTTTCATCCCCATCCAGCTGATGCCCATTAAGATCTCCACGGACACGTGGCATGTCTACACAGAAACTGACAAATGAACAAACAACCATGTTGAGGAATGGAATTCCAAGTTCATGAAAGTGGTGGGGAAACACTATCCCAACATCTTTAGTCCAATTCCATGGTTGCTAAATATGATGCTGCCATCCCACCACCATATAACAAGAGAAGGACAACTCTAAAAAACCAAGCTCGACAATACTCTAGTCACAAACATGTGGCTAACATAGAGTGATGAGCTAACCATAAGAAGAAGAGTAATTGATGACTTTCATTACTTTTTGATAAAGTACTCAGTACTATTAAGGTAGTTGTCTGAATTTTTTTTTCCGCACAAGTGTTTTATGGTATATTTTCCATTTCAAATAACTGACAGTTACATTTATATATTCTTGACTTTTAAAATGTGTCCTTCATTAATACATTTCATGTAGAAATCTTACAATAATCTAAAGTAGTTAATGCTCTTCCTTGCTGTCCCCATCTGAATTGTGTAATAAAATAAGTCGCTAAAAAGGGAACAGTTTGTTTGCCTGCCAATTTTAACGAGTAGCTATAACGGGATTTTTTTTTACCTGTAATGGGAAGTAGCTATAACGGACCTAGACCATGTATGTATAGACTAGCCCAGGGTAACTCCACACCCAATGTACTGTCACATGTTCATTTAGCATCCTACAAACGCATTCCAACCATGTGCACTTGTATGGGGAAGATCTCTCATTATTTGTTGTGCCAACTGAAATTTTGCAAAATGAAAATGACATTTGGACGTCATGTACATTGACACTAGCAACAAAACCTGGGTGACAGTTTTCTCCATCACAGATGTAACAGCCAGAGATTTTAAAGATGCCCAAATCTCAGGTAGATGCCCCTTTATAAAAACTGTTACATAAAAAAACACTGGTAAATAGCGCAAAATGTTTTCAGAAATACATTGTCATTTGGTAGGTCCGAGAAAGCAAATGCACACGGGTGGTGGGTGAGTACACCTCAAGTACTCAGTTAGATTGCGCCAACATTACTGCATTAATAATTACATAGATATAAAAACCTTGATCACTCGAAGGTGTGTTTCATACCCCACATTAGACAAATCACCACTTCCATCATCTGCCCATTCACAACACATTACCTTACTTTGGAGCAAAATTGTTTGATGAGTACGACGTTTTGACCCGTCAGCTACACGGACCTTGTTCACGTACTGGTGTCATGTGTGTTGCCTCAGATTTCGGCTGGATTATTTAGTTGTATATGGCAGGCAGATGGTATCAATCTACAACCAAATTATCACCCCAAAATCTGAGCTAACACACATGACACCAGTACGTGATCAAGGCCTGTATCTGATGTGTCGAAATGTCGAACTCATCAACAAATTTTGCTCCAAAGTAAATTAAATCATACAATAAACCATTCTTGGAGCCATGAAGTCAATAACATATTACCTGTTACAGATACACCCCTCGCATGGTTCTGCAAGTGTCTGACCATGATGCTTGCCTACATACACCGATCTTGAAAACCGTTAACACCCATTTGTACATGTACTGTTTAAATTATTTTCAATCAGCTATCAAATTTAGCAAGACGTTTACATTTTATGACTATGACCAACGGAATATTTCTACAGAACATCAACACGCATTTGCACTTGCTGAAAATCGGCATTTTAATCGATACTGTACAAGACGTCACATTGAAACTCCAGCTCATTTGAAAACCAACCATTGGACCACCGTTGTCATTTTGTCTCTTACAGCCCAACTGATATATCTGACATGGCGCTGGGCACAGACAGTGACTGACAGACTGAACGGGAAGACAAGTACAGCGTAAATAAACATTTCCTAAAAATGCACTTGGCGAATGCAAAAAAATCAACCTATGTATAAACTTACAACATTCACCAACAGCACGGTAGAATATTCCTTTACAAGCAGATCCTAATGACCTCATCGAAAAACGTTCCGTGACTAGATCTAGCAAGATCAAAGAAGGTGATTTTTCCACATTTACAAGTTGTTCCGGGAGAGACCGGTTCTATGTCAGCCCATGAAAAGAAACAAACAACACCATTAGATTGTTAGGATTTCTGTTTCAAAGTGTCCTGGCCACGATCTACAAACCCTGCCGATCATTACTCACTAGTGTTTACTATCCTGCATGATTGAATTTTTTGCCAATGTCATATTCTGTGTTATCAACATATGGTAACTGACTATTAGGTTTGCATATACCACAGTGCACTTATCTATGTTGATGTCTATTGTCAGCCTCAAACCGAGTGCACTGCCCTCTAGACTTGCTTCACTGTTCCCCTCAACCCCTACCCCTGTAATTCGACTGGTGGCAAGCGACACAACATTCACGTTAAATCAGAAAGCCCGAAGTCAGTTGCCCCACATATAACGTTTTTGCAGTTCAACGATTTCGAATATTGTGCATTTTTTTTAAACCTAGAGCATTTATACTCCGGCACGATTGCTATAGCAGTCCTCCGCATACCAATAATCTTGAGTAGTTAAGTCAGTGAATAAATTGAGTTACCGAGACCCGGCACATGTTTGCTTGCGCTACTGCGATATGGCAGTGGCTATATGATGGCAGTGTTATACAGAACACAGCTGCCCCCTGTGTGCGGGAACATCTAAATGTCCCCAAGCAAAGTCACCAGCGCGACACTGTGCAGCTAACAACTCTTCCAGAGATCCAATACGATTGGTGAAGATAATGGCCGCAGACAGTTAACAGCGGCAGTGATTAACCGGTAACTCCACAAAATGACGTCACATCTGGCGGACAGTCAACAATCTACACCACATGGTGGCGCTGCATGCGACCCAAAGTCGTCGCCCATGACGACCTCTTTACTGATGCCAAAACCTAGTGTCCAATACCGGCCCAGCCTTAAGGCCAGCAACGCTGGGTAATGTTCTACAGGCAAACCTCTAAACGCCCCGCCTCACAGAGGGGGCATGCCCCGCGTGTACGATCCGGCGGGGTAGGTGGCGCCACCTGATGTCGGCTGTGCCCCGGGGGGCGAGTATGACGACGCCGGTCGCTGTATCTGTGCCGCTGTGGCGTAGTGCTGTGGCATAGCTTGCTGCTGCTGCTGCTGCTGTTGGTATGCCACGGCTGCGGCGGTCTGACTCGACATCGGCATGCCGCGGTACGGGGAGTACTGGTACATGTTCGCGTGGGCGACGGCCGGCATGGAGTATGCCGACGCATACCCCGCCCCGCTGCCCGACAGTGCCATCGATGCCGCCGGGTAGGGTCCCGTCGACAGCTGGTATGGCGAGGCTGTGGTGTAACCCGGGGCGTATGCGATGGTGTTGGGTGGGTACCCCGGTGCCGGCATCGCGACCTGTTGCCTGTATGCCGACTGCGCCATGCCGGCGGAAGCACATGCCTGCTGCTGCGAGTAGGCGCTGGCGGCCTGCATCGCCTGCAGGGAGACAGGGGTACCAGGCGCGTACATCCGGGCGCGGTCAGCCGGCATCGGCATGCCGTTGGCCGACATGGGCACGCCACTGGCTGACATAGGCATACCGCTTACGGAGACCGGCATGCCAGTAGTCGGAGAGTAGTAATAACTCATACCTGCAATCAACATGGTGGAAAAATCAATGTCTTTTTAACTGCCATCTGTATGTTGGTCAGTGAACATAATAAAAATAATATATTAAATTTAATATAGCGCCACATCCAATTTCAAATTGTTCGTGGCGCTTTACATGTATACATTAAAATCCTAAAATACAAATACACACCTGAAGAAAACACATAAATATACTAGTGACATATATAAACAATGATAAAAAATATATATAAATTTAATAACACAAATTATTTAAGCTGAATAAATGTATATATGTATAATAAATATATAAATATAGGTTAAATAAAATATCGATAAAAGTACACACACATTAAACTAAGCCACGAGAACAGTCAGAAAGAACTGTGTATTTAGGCGTGCCTTGAAGGTGGCTAAACAGGCAGACGTCTTAACATGTCCAAAGTCAGTGAAGTAACATTGATTTACCTCACAATCACAAAAGCTACCAGGTCTGTATGAACTATGAAGCAAACACAACAAATATCATCAATTATACCGTTTTACTGAAATCACTGAAAAATACAATTTCGTAAACGGACCCAGTTTAGTTTTACATTGATCACTGTTAAAAAGGTTACCATCAGAATGAGAACTGTGACCCGAAAAGTACTCAAGGAAGGCAATATTGCCAGTAATTTGCTCTACTTCACTATTAGATAAATATAATTTGAGACTGTGCTAGTGTCACCACTATTTGTGGTGTCCGTACCAGCGAGTAGACGGTAAAACAAGGTTCAACATCAACAACGAATGCATGATGGATTCTAGCTACACTTATGCATACAAGCAAAATGTGTCAAACAAACCTACTGCTGCTGCTGGTGGTATTGTGTAAACGTTGCTTTCCCGTAGACCACAACAACTGAAACAAACAAAACCATTGGCTAATAATACAAGTAATATAAATAAATTAACAAATAACACATAAATCATCTAAGTCTTACAAATTAATAAGTGTTATCTAAGCAAATCAAAAACCTATTTTAATGCTGTACTCAACTTTTGTTACTACATCAACACTAGAGTATGTCCATGAAACATGACTGGTTACCAAACAACTGGTAACATTTGCAATTTGTTTACGTGAACTTGATACAGGGTATACGGGAAAAGAAACAGAAAGGTCTTATTTTTATTTAATTGGGTAAAATACAAGCATAGATCTGTTATTAAAATGCCAAATTAAATATAAACATGTATAAATGAACTAGTTAATGGTTTCAATACCCCTTTATGGGCAATTCCACACTCAGGTAAACCAACATGTCAGGTTTTTTTAAATGGCTTCAATTGGGGCAAGTAGGGTGTCACATGACAGGTAATATTCCCTGGTTTTAGATATCACAGTAATTTACATTTAGTATACAAAAAACTATACATTATGTAATAATTTATTATGCAACTAAAGACATGACAACAATAACAAAAAAATATCACGACTATATCCACCAAACAATCTATCATTTCTCCTGATTTATTTATTGAGAAACTTGACAGAATTTTTTTAATCACAAAGATCTGAAATGTTCGCTCAAAGGTCAACAGGGCAATGCATTACAAATATGTGCACAGTCAGTTACAAAAACGTAATTTTTTTTACTGTGCATGTCAGGGTTGGCACGTTTCCCCCACCCTGGTAAATACCGGGCGGTAATTACCACCCTGGGAAAAACCTCAAATAGTGGTAAATACCAGACTACCTGGGAAAAACTCTTAAACGGATTAAATTTGAACCATTTTTGCAATACCAGTTACTGTACCATCACCATAATGATACATGTGTAATTATACATCAGTACTGTATTTAGTTTCACTTTTATTACTAAGTACTGCAATTATACGATGATGTAATGCAATTTATTACTATTATAAGCAAACAATTTTTTTTTATCTGAACCATTTTTTATAACAAGCATACCCATTAAAATATAACTAATAATACATACAACTATCTAATTGTTATGGTTCTATAAAGTTCAAGTATTCATTACACACAAGGTTAAATTCATGGAGGTTATGACAATTGATATATTCTAAACACATCTTTCTGTTTATATTTTATCCCAATTATGACATGAATTAAACACAAATACATAATACAAAACCAGTTTATAGTGGAGATTTATTGATGGGCATTCTTTCAATAGATATTGAATGGATTAAACGTGTGTCTGCACCATGGGCAATTCATGCCATGTGCCACATGGTTTACGGTGGGTGATAAAAGAGAACCATGCTTATATAGGTCCACAGTGATGAGTTAGGAACCCCATGAGTAAGAAGGCCAACATAGAAATATCTTGATGATTATTCTAATATAACTTGATAATTATATCCTTTTGTGATTTTGTCTTAACTTCTGATAATATTTTATGTTCAAGACAATTATTTTGCCTTGCAATTTGTGAATACTACAGATAAAATGGTAATTAGAAATACTAGCAACACATACTTATATGCACTGTTAGGATTAATTAAGTTTAACATCATTTTAATCAAAAGCTATCTAATTGTGGTCTAAGTCAATCCTCAATCTGTCAGCCTTGGCACTCACAAGTGCCTGACATTGTACGCATTGTTTTTTTTTACCTTGCCGTCTTCTTCAATTTTGCAAAAAGAATTCCACACATTGTCAAATGGTCTACCTCCTCTTCCACTCATGATGCTAACTGACCAGTTACCACTGCTTCAAGTTCAGTAACAAAATGTCTGACAGAAAGTGCCTGTCTACTGATTCTAGGATACATGGCTTCTCAGCAGAGGATCCTAGCAGATTACAATTTCAAATGTTAAGCTGGAGCCGGTTTGGAGCTCACAGAGACAATGACTACAGATGTTTACAGATCCTTAGGCAGTTAGCCTGTATTTGTCCCTTAGTCTGAATGTCAAGACAGGGTAACTAATGTATACTGAGTGGGTACAGTAGAGCCTGCCAATGTCCAGAGCCAAACATTTCTTTTGTTCCTTAATTAAACAGATTACCAACTGGCACCTGACAGTACTAAACTTTAGTACTTGGCATTGTCCCATGTGAAAATGACACTGACATTTGTTAATAAATAATCAATTTTCTTTTGAATATCTTGTTGAATTCATGTTTTAAACAAATACAAGGATAATGCTGAACTAGTAACTGGTGAACTTGTTAGTTTTATATTAACTAAATTCTAAATGGACATGAACTAGCTGGTGGTAATATAAATTATAGAGTTATTCCCACGTATTTCCCGGTTAATACCACTTTTTCCGGTAATTACCGGTAATTACCAGGTTATTCCCACTGCCCTGTCTTTAACCGGTTTTCCCCGGAAATGTGCCAACCCTGGTGCATGTGCTGTTCAGAACAGAAATGTGCCGATCGTCATTTTCCTACTACATGTCATGACCTAAGTACATGTGCTTTCAGTGAAGCAGAAATCTGTATTTGTGGAATTCAGTAAGATAGTTAATACTGTAATGTCATCAGTTAGACAGTAATGTGAAACCCTATTTTTCACTGCTCAAAAATGTTTAAACTTCAAGATTTAATTACACATAGGAATATGGTTATGCTTTATAAAGCAAACCATTGTTTAGCGTTTTTTTAACCAACTGCAGCTGTACACAAGCATGATACCAGACAATCTAAACTATTTTATGTTAAAAAAGCGAACACCACTCATAGACTACTGTCAGGGGTATACACATATGGAACGGTCTAGCAAGTGACATAACACAGTTGCCAAGTTTGCAACAATTTAAGAAAAGATTAAAGTCGACGTTACTTTCTTCGTATTTATGAACAGTTCACACAATAAAAAATACCATTACTGTTGCTTTGTATTCAAGCTTGTAATTCTTATTACAACTACGATGCATTTTAGTTGAAAAGGGCATAGCGCCTTACACGTCATATAACTTCTGCTATGTCCCTTTAACAGCAGCAGCGATTCACCAATCATGGAATTGTATTATATTGTATTGTCTTTACCATTATGTATTGTAATATTTCCCCATAATGTTGTATATTCCTATGTTGTTGTTAAATAAACTTTCATTCATACTATGTAAGGTGAGTGACAAGAGCTACAGGAAGTATTTAGCAGTCACTAGCAGCCACAAACTCTGCAGGTGGAACTACTTGTAACTTCAGACATCTGATGGAAGCAGCACCTCAGTATTCTTTCTACAAGGTATTTTTATTTGCTACCAGATTGGCCATTACATACAAAGCTGTGCCAAAAGGTTAAATTAAATGTAACCTTATGAAACAAGCTATGGATTTACCAAATTGATATATTAATAACCAACTAAATATTGTTACAAGCATATCGCCTCTGGTGTGCCATAGGTTCACTTGCTTCATTCTTTATGTTATAGTAATTTGTTGTTTAGATCAGTGGCTCCTAAACTATTCAGTACTTATCCAAATGTTGCACTACCAGTCTACCATTAGTGTTGGTTTGTTACCACCTTCTTTCGATATCAGTTCATCCCAGAATTTAGTTTGATAGTCTATACTCATGTTGTAAGTCTACTATTCATAGGGCACAGTTTCTAGGAGAAGCACATTATGCAATAGGGAAATATGCTTGAATTTGTTTCATGAATGTATGCATGCATGGGTGCATGCTAACAGTCATAGATAACAATATGCTGCTATCTTACTTATCAACTTACTGTACAGATAGTCATTCATAGCGCATGTTTTAGCTACATATTTCTTTCCTGTGTCGACTGTAATTGATAATTATTCCTGCAAAACAATTATCAATATCCAATTATGGCTTATTTCAAAAAACAAATATTATAATTGTGACTGTCTAATTAAATTTATTTCTACTGTATAGTAAAATTAATTATGACATCTAAGTAATTGTAATAAAATAACTAGTAGAAAAAGATGTGTGTTTAAATTAATAATTACAATTCACCCTACCATCAAGTATTCTTGCTAATCCCGTTCAGTCTCTTTCTGTAGTTGGCAACAAACCATTTGTTTCAGAATGGTTGCACATCAATTTGATGCCAATTTGATGACACAAAGACTGTCCCTCAAGGGGCATAATGTCTATAGATCCATTAGATAACAATATACTATTTTCGTACAGCATTGTGAGCAACAAATGCTGGAACAGCGCTATACAAATGTCACAAATATGATTAGAGGTAAAGGCCTTAATCTGTTGTTTGTTAAATCACGGGAGTTAGTCTATAATAGAATGCCCATGTTTCCCCCATAAGAGACAATGGTAATGCTTCTTGTGAAGAAGTATGACTAAGCAACTGAAGACAGTGTGGAGACCAGTATAACCTGGTGCCAGCAAGAAAAAGGGGATATTGACAAATGATCACTGTCAAGTGCTATTCCACCCTCTGGCTTTGAGCAAACACAAATTGTGGCCACTGTCAGGGCCCTGGAGGACATCTGCTGCCAAGTGTATTCAGTAATTAATACTGTTTGGTGAAAGACACAGTAAAGCTGGGATTAATTAGGTATTTTGAAGGTTGAAAACAATTCATATAGTGAAAGATGATTTGCAGTGAAGGTAACCAGTTTTGGCAGCATTACATGTGATTGTGAAACAGTAATGTTGATATAGCCTTAGAATTGTTCTTACAGTTTGGGAGTTTCTGCCCATAGGGGAGAAACTAGGCGAGAAAAGTTGTTCTGTCACCCTGGTAGAAAGTATTTCCGCCGCACAGTTTTTGCCCTGAAGGCAAAAAGGTGGCAACCTTGCATGACCATTTAAATCATCAATCGTCTAAAAAAAATGTATGATGCTGTCTTAAACAAATGTTTCTAAAAACAATTATTGAACGTTTTTGGTAAAATGCATACCTTGCATGCACACGCAAACGCAGTGCCTGCTTTTATATGCTCTGACGTAGCGTTGGTGTTATAACAATTTATTCTGGTACCATACATCTAGTGATCTACATAAATACTACATATTTTTGAAAGTGGAGATCCTTAACTTCCAATGTTTGATTTGCTATATTAAATTAAGCTCAGTCATAGCTGGATCATAAACATAGTTTATTTAAATACTTATGCTTGAAATTGTAGTAAAATATCAGTGTCTTACATAACTGAAATCCACTATAAAAATCTTACACTTTGTAACTAGAAAATGTACTGAAAATTCATTATAACTAAGAGTAAGATATCATATACAGGATGATATAAATAACACTAATAAAATAATGTCTAATTTAATTTGAAAAAAGATGGTTATTTTGACTGTGAACATTGATTTGATATTGCTGCCCATTGACAAACTATATTGTCTACCGATTACACCAAAACCATTCGTTTGTTCACGAATGAGCTACATAGTTAATCGTTCGGTGGACAATAACTGTGATGTTTTGATGAAGGATTCGGTGAATGTCAGAAATGAGAATGGCCGCGCTGGCCGGAGTTTTGTATTTGAACGTTGTAAAATGTCTGATTAGCTGGTAGAGCATCAATCGATCAGTGCGCTGGAAAAATGTGGCAAACAAAGGTAGACTTTATTGCACATAGTGCGTTTTGTTTAAAACATATCGCCAAACTCTGGGAGAGTTAAAATGGTGAATCAAATAATCGATTTATCTTACAAATACAACCCACCAGGGCACGGCTTATTTTTGGCGGACGACCAGCCCTCAAGATACCCCCAAATTAATGTAGCATTGCCTCCTACGGCTTGTCACAGTAGCTAGTACATCGCGAACAACCAGCACATACGTCGAATCGCAATATGTTTCGTAATAGGAAACAATCTGCGCCTGATTTCACACACCTTTTCGCATAAAGCTCTTCCTTCTGAAACCCCAGAATTAAACTTTGTTGCAGTGAATGGCAAACAGGAGAGGTGATTGGATGACCATAATCGCCTACAGCGCCATCTGGCGAATGACATTTAGAAAGAAGGCCATCTAGCGACCAAACGCTGGTGGAAAAGGCGCTAAACCAGAGAAGATCTAACAGAGAAGGGTCACATCGGCAGTTCCATTTAGAATTTTGAGACAGTAGCACCTCTAGCGGACGAATGTGCCTTGTTAGCAGACTGCCAGATGAAACTGCAGTACAAATTATATGTTCAATTATTCATACGTTATTGAAATTGCACTTGAAACACTTCATAAACACTGAAGCACGTAAACTTGCAATAGTGCATGTAGCAACATCTTTTCTCACTATCCAGACACTAGATAGGCCTATTAGTAATTTTTTTTACATCATATTACAGCGTGTTATTTACTTGCTTGCACACCTGTGGCTGACGTTGGCCGGTATCATGCACCCTCCCCAGCCCACCCCCCCCCCCCATTTCCTATACCCACATCAGCGCTTGTTTGGGTTTTTATATTGTTGTGTTTGTTTTTAATGATAACATGTATATATATGTATATATGTATATATGTATATATATATATATATATATATATATATATATATATATATATATTATATATATATATATATATATATATATATATATAATTACTAATTTTAATAATTAATTTAATAATTTTAAAATTAATAATTTAAATGGTAATGATAATTTACATATATAAGATTATTTATATATATATATATATATATATATATATATATATATATATATATATATATATATATATATATATAGTTAATATATATATTATTTAATATATGTGTATATAATAATTATATACTTATTATGTATATATTATATATATACATAAATATATATATTAGGTTATATAATTAATGTATACACATATATATTACATATTAAATATATATTAAATATTATTAAATAATATTAAATAATATTAAATAATATATATATACATATATATATATATATATATATATATATATATATATATATATATATATATATATATATATATATATATATATATAAATTACATTATCATTATTATTTATACTATGTATATATTATATATTATATATTAAATGATTAAATTATGTATTTTATATATGCAAAACACAATAATTATATACTTATATATATATATATATATATATATATATATATATATATATATATATATATATATATATAATATATATTTAATTATATATATAATATATTTACATATTTTAAATGGTAATGATAATTTACATATATATATATATATATATATATATATATATATATATATATATATATATATTATTGATATATATTTAATATATATATATATTATTTAATATATGTGTATTTAATAATTATATACTTAATAAGTTTAATAAGTATATAGTTATTGTGTTTTTGCAATATACAAAATACATAATTTAATATATAATATTATACATATCAAAAATAATAATGATAATATATATATATATATTATTTAAAGTGAAAAAAAAGGCTACAGTTTAGTGTTATGCACCTAAAAGAGTTTACACTAGCTATAATCATTTGCATCTACAATCCAATTTTTCACCTTAGTGGTTACCTCAGAAAGTGGTCTTAAAGTGGGAAAATCTAGCTAAATCACCGACACCATGAACCGGCCCATCTTGGATCTTGCAACCAATCACAACCCAGCAGTTTGGAAAAGTAATACGTCAGAGAGTCGTCTGCTGGTTCAGCTGTAATAACAGAGAGCCAAGCGGTACGCTAAAAGTTGCCTTACGTCGGTTTACAACGAAATCGCGACATCAATATGCCACACTGTTCCTCAAACGCTTATAGTAATAGTACAGTGAAAGACAGTATCAGTAAGATGTCTTCTTGTTAACCTATGAATCGAGCAGAACTGAAACAGTGGTTCGGTGGATTCGTTTGGACAGTCACAGACACAGCGCGGATCCTAGACGACCCGATTTGATTGTCCTAACCATCAAAACGACCACCAACAGCCGCCAAACTTCTCCTCACATATCTTACATACATATGCATACACTACATTATGTAATAAAATCTCTTGCATTCCTCTGACGAAGAAAATTCACACACAAAAACGCGCAGACCTCGAGTACAACTTGTTCGGCCGCTCAGCGGTACCGTAAAATCGCTTTTAAAAGCTTTACACAAAATACCGCTAGACGCCACGTTTCTGACTGCTAATATTTAATTGTTTTACTTCACACGCGCGAAATAGTTTAATTACTTATAAATAATATAATAATAATAATAATTAATTATTATCATCACTATGATTTGCAGGAAATTATAAGTTTTATTATTTTTATATTGATATTTTATTTTTATAATTGTTCATATATGTTTCTAGTATATTTATGTTTTTTTTCTTCTGTTGTGTATTTGTTGTTTAGCATTTTAATTTATGTAAAACGCCATGAACAAGTTTAAATTGGATGTGGCGCTATATTAAATAAACAAACAATTGTTTTTATTATAATATAATATTTTATTTATGTAGCGCCACATCCATAATTGTTTGTGGCGCTTCACAAAATAATGCTATTAAAAATACAATAAAGAGAAAACTACTCAGATAATATTATTTAAAAATAAATAATGAAAATACATGTTTCTATATCATTAACTAAGCTGACCTATCAGTCATAAATAAACATACAAATTACATAACAACAATTGAAATAAATGAATATAAAAGTATGGTTAATAGTAATAAATAATTAAAGTAGTAAAATAAGTACGACGTAATAATAATTTTTATTCAGCACATACACAACCATTATGCATAAGAACATATTACTGAAGCTATTTGTTCTACTCATGAATGACATTTCCACCATCAGATATGTAATAATTATTATTTTTGAACAAGACACTTTATTAATTATCGGAACAATAAATCTCTAAACTGTAAAAAGGAATATGAATATATGGGAAATATTATGGTGGTAGAAAAAGGATTTAAAAACAGTAATATTAACATGTTATTGTTTTAGTTATTATTGTTAAAACATCGCTTATGTAATATAAGCTTGCATGCTCGCAGTACACGCGGGATGTTTATAGAAATATTGATGAAATAAACAATGCGACTTCATTGAAAAACACGTAATTTCCTTTTTCTTTTATAACTAATAGGCAATTTTGGATAATTATGCAGACACATGTATTTTTAATATTTATTTTTAAATATTACCTGTGGGTAGCATTCTTATTATTGCATATACTTTAATAACAGTATGTTGAATAGAAGAGAAGAGAATTGTGGATTTGGCGCTATATAAAATAAACTAATAAAATTATATATTTGTATATTAAATTGTTATTTTTTATCAACTCTATTAGACCCATATCACCAAAGCGTTGCCTTAGTTTGCCGTTTAACATTTTCTGTAGATCATAGTGATGCAGCTAATTATTATTATATTATTTATAATTAATGAAACTAATTCGCGCGTGCGAATGCAGTAAGGTTAATAAATATTCGCGCGCCATCTAGCGGTATTTTGTGTAAAGCTAACTTATAATAGCGAGTTTACGGTAGTCGAAGTTGTCGAGTTGCCGTTCGCCAAGATTTGCGTTTCTGTTGTGAATTTTCTTCGTTAGACGAATACAAGTGATTTTTTTGTAATGTAGTGTATGTATATGTATGTAAGAAATGTGGGGAGAAGTTTGGCGGCTGTTGGCGGTCGTTTTCGTGGTTAGGTTAGAAAGTAACAGATAATAATATGCATGCACAGTTCACGCCGACCAAGAAGACTCTCTGACGTCATTTTGTTTCTAAAATGGCGTAGTCTGTAGACTTTCTATGTCTATGTGTTTTACATTTTTTCCTGGTAAACCATTGACGTTAAAAATATGATTGTTGTTGGAAGTTGTTACTTTTTATTCACTCTGTTAATCCCATATGATCCAAACATTGACTTTGTTTTCCCTTTAATATTATTTAATATGTAATATATATATATCAATTATAATATACATGTATACATTATTATATACATATTATATATATATATATATATATATATATATATATATATATATATATATATATATAATTATGTATATATATATATATATATATATATATATATATATATATATATATATATATATATATATATATATATATATATATATATATATATATATATATATATATATAGAGTATACGATTATTGTGTACATGTATATTCATATTCTTATTACTGATAGTTTTACTCGCAATAACATAATATCGGTTTGAGCATTTTAACAACACATTTGTATTTAATGATGATTATTTCCTGGTAGTATAAAATAATTAAAAGTTCATAAACTATGTGCTCTTATCTTCAACTTACTCGTTGCGCCCGTGAGTCGCGCAAAATGAGCCGGTTGATCGACTTTTCGATGTACTTTTTTAAATCGCTATACTTTACAAATACTTCTTCATAAATTGGAAAAATCGGTTTGATTGTCAGAACATACTTTTCCTGGTATATATATATGCTGGCTTATACAAGTAACAAGCGCACGTGATATAGACTTTATAGACGGAGTCGGAGACGACGATGGTAATCATTTTTAGGCTTATATGTCAACGATGAATCGATTCTTCAATATGCGCTAAGAACCATTTATTGACTGTAAGAGGTGAATATGCTACATATATTTACGAACCTTGTTGATATCAGTCATAAAGGGCAAAATTATCATCCGGGAAGGTGCGTAGGGCCTACCAGGTGAAAAGGGATTATAACACTATTTTTACGCACTCAACACACATTATATGCCTGCCACAATTGTACTATTTTACTGCATTTTATTAACGTAGAATTTCCATACGAATGGTAACACTAATAAAAAATATGCATTGTTTTATCCCATGGCTAAATAAACTAAAATATGTATTATATATAATTAAAAAATTTCAACTTATAGTCAGTAAAAGCAGACAAAAACTCAATAAAAAATATTTCATCAGAAAATAAACTTCAGACGGCCTCAATGCAAAGTTTTGGACAACTGTCCACCGGTCTTCTCTCTCCGGTGTCGTTGGAACATATTCGTCGCCTGGAAATATTGGTCGCTGTTTTGTCACATCCGTTAATTGGCTGACAAAATAGTGTTTATATGATTTAATGACATATCGTCACGCCCACTGCAGTCGTACTCATGCCAACCCGCTCTAGTGTAAAAAAGAACCTGAATAGCAACGCGTCGAAGCATAGCGATTCCACCAGCGAACAGTGAGGCACATGAAATGCAAAGATAACCAGTCATTATTTAACTAATTAATGTTGTCAGTACACCAGTACCAATATTTGGTTAAAACTAGGCTTCTAGATAAACAGTAACCAAGACTGAAAAGACTGAAACAGATATAAGATTTCTATTAGAGTACTATCATAGTCTTACCTTGGAATGTGCATGCGCCGACCGTGGAGTAACGTGTCAACGGCTGCACGCCATACTCTTCCAACTTTTTGGCAGTCGACAACGGGGTGTTTTGCGAAATTATATATATATATATATGGCAACCCGAAACATGTCAAAACGTAACCATAGCTATCCTATCCAGGGAGGCTTGGTGAATAAACGCCCCATTTTGTGCAAAGAGCAACATGAGGTTTTTTCTCATAAAGGTGCCTCGGTAGTCTTGCTGGCAGTACGTTGCAAATTTTCTACTCTATGGCATCATCATACTTGGTTAGGGTGTATTACCGAATTTCACTGAAATTCACTTAATATAACAGAAACATTGTTTGCACAATTGCTAAACAAAAATAGAAACATATAACGTGCGATATCACTACTAAGATATAAACAGATACAAGAACTAAAGTATAAATTTAAGAGAACAGATTACAAAGTGGCCACCTATTAGACCATTCCAGGACATACAACGGCCAAGCAGGAGTAGCGTTTCTCATAATTAAGAAATGGAAAGACAATATATAGCGAAAGTAAATAGCTTCACATCCTATCTAGCAGAACTGCAAAGCGACACAAACTGAAGATTGGAAAATATATGCACCAATGTCCTGTACAGAGCATGTTACAGCCGTGCAAAAGAAGTCTCGACAGCAACTGTACTTTCTTCGAAAGTCGTAAAACGCCTCTTCTCTATGTAGGACACCCGTCAATATTTAGAAAAGGGCGCATGCAGTAATCCTGGAAATCTGACTGCTCAAATGAACTGACCTCACAGCAAGTGAATGTTGAGAAAAAAGTCTTTTTTAAAGAACAAATTACACATTCCCACCCGGGAAGTGTAACTGTGGCATAATCGGCCACGCAACCAAGTTAACAGCGTGCACTCCATTAGTAGAGGCGTTTGGACGAGCACCGTTGTGTGTTGGCGCATGCGTACACTGGCACGACGTTGACGTTACCACGAAGTTGTGCTTTGCGCAGCTGCGGATTGACATAATCAGTGATCACGTCATTGCCGCTTCCGTGAACGAAGTAGAAGTGGATCAGTGATAAGCCATTTTCTAAATTTTTCCTCGTTTTCCATTTCTTCGATCGATTAATCGTCTTATTGTTTATAATTACTAATACGCCGTTTCATTGCTGTTGCAGAAATCATCCACGATGACAACGATATAAGGTCTACGCGCTCTTCAATGCTTGCGCCACGGCGACGGGAACTCGAGGAAGCATTGTTCGGGAACTTCGAGCAAAAGAGACAAGAAGTTATACACAATTCAAGATGACGTAGCGGCTGCTAAGCCTTAGAGACGGTGACATTATTCATAATATCGTATGTGTATTTTAAGAGTTAACATGAGGAGATCGTCGTAATTTAATTTAGGTAACCATGGTCGGGAGGAGAGTAAACGCCTTTCGCTGTTGAAGCACTGGGAAATCACACCGCTTCCTCCCCGACAGGGGTTGGAGGTTGGCTGGCCGGCTTGCATATTCCTTCAGCTGCAGGTATTTTAACATTATGTAATTTTTATCTAACCTAAATGACTGATTGATTGCTGACGGTGTTTTTACATCATTCGAAGTACCATTTCGTAAAATACTCAAACTGAAAAACAACGAAATCGTGTACCGTTTGTTTCTAAATGTCGTGCAAACAATGTTGGGGTGGGATGATTGTAATAGACACGAACGAAGGTATTGACGTCTCACAAAACGCACCGCACCAAACTTGATACAAGTTTTCACTTCCATAATATAAAATATAAGGAGTTGTGCTAACATGCACCCCATTAAGATGTTTAAATTCGGCGCAGTTTGATAGTAATCGTGAATCCCCATCCATTCATTATTTTAAACACAACGATGTCCTAGAAAGAATCAGATCGGGTTTATACAATATTCCCGAGTCGGTTGAGAGAAGTGTCTTAGACGTGTTTAATATACAAGCACTGCATTCGTTTGTGAAGGTTAAACAATAGTATACGCTGGACACAACAATGGACATGGTGGTCAATTTCTATGGGCAGTAATATGCGGAGCGTTCGTATAAATATCTACTTCATAAGGGGGTCCCTAATCCTTTGAAATTCAGGCGTACACTGGTGTGTGTGTGTGTGTGTGTGTGTGTGTGTGTGTGTGTGTGTGCGTGTGCGTGCGTGCGTGCGTGCGTGTGTGTGTATTTATATGGTTTTGAGCTGTTTACAATTAATTTTTGACTGTTGCTCCTAATCCCCATACCAGCGGAGTGGTAGAAATTGTACTTTGTGCGATGCATGCATGTAGTCCACTTCTTATATGGCCAACCCTTCAGCAAACCCAAAGTGATCCTATAAGGCAGATGTCCTCTGGTGAGGGAAACGATCGATAAATGCCCCTGTTTCAAGGCAAACTGGCAGCTCCTTTTAAAGCACACATATACGTTGTCAACATCTGAGACATCTAATATTGCAACAATACCGTCTATGTGGTGTTTGCCAAGAACGTATTTGCGTCCAGTTGCAGAGTGTATAAAGTATCTGCAAAGTTCAATAGGTACACATCGCACTGTGTATTCATATATCATATATATATATATATATATATATATATATATATATATATATATATATATATATATACATACATATACACACACATTACATACACATTATATCAGCATTCGGCGTGTTTGTAAACACGATCCTATGATATTCACTGGGTCAGCACTTCGAGGTGTGATTAGATGCGTCCGGCCGAAACAAGAGACAAGTTGCTGCGCTGATCGAAGCGACATCGGCTGGCGCTCCCGTACCTGCTGTTGCGTAATTTTGTACCGGGCGAGGTTCGTGGGGCGTGGCAGAGACTGGCTGTCCGAGCACGCGTGGCTGTCCGTCGAACGATCATGCTGCGCCGAGCAAGTCAAACTCGAAAGTAGCGCATTTAGCATGTTCTAAGCTGATACAGTTCTAAGTAATGGTTTAATTTGAAAGAACTGATCTTGCTGATAACATTGAAAGTCGTCGAGAAGGCACCGATTGATGGCTTGTCACTCCAACTAAATTACCCGGACGTGAACCAGCACCATGACACATAAGGTGGGTAAAGGCGAAATAGAATGATATGCTCTTTAAGGTGCATACCCAGCCAATACACTGCTAATAAGGTCCATCTGGCATTATGTTCTTTAATTAATTGCAGAAGCCAGACCTTGTTTTGACAAATACAGATCCTATTTTAGTTCTAAGTTCCTCCGTCCACAAATGTGTGTAATAGTTATTTTCTTTTCAAAGCTTCGGTTTTACTGTTCCAAAGAAATGGCAATGCCAATTTTCCCCCACCTTGTTTGGTACTGAGTGACTCCCTATGTGCCAAATGGAGCTGCACAGCACAGATTGTATGGTGATACTTCCCCCCTAAATGATAATTCCATCCTGCTATATAAGTTCACAACATTTTCGAAATAAGAAATAACTTTCCCCGAAGTATTTTTATCGGCTTCTTTTGTACCTCTATAAACGCCGTTTAAAAAAATCACTAGTCCATTTTAGACCATCAGGTTCAACTAAGAGGACCCGGGTTCGAATCCTGTGCTGCGGTGTTAAAACCTTGGACAAATTTGTGTAATTCTACATTGCTCCAAATTAACTCAGGTGTATAAATGAATACCTGGCAATAGACAAGTGATTGATATGTGTGCGAGCAGCCTTCGCGCATTAATTGCAGCACATGGCTGCATGCTTCCCAGAGAAGTTGAGATGGTGTCTGATTGAATAGGACTGCCAGGGAAGTAAAGTGTAAATTAAGCGCTTTGAGCAATCCTAAGGATTGGATACTGCGCTATATAAGAACATACTTTTGCCTCTTTTAAAACTGAACACTCACAAGCCACACCCCAAAGATTTTTCCTTTTTGAGATTGGCGAACTGCAACTCTACATATCGCTCCACGCAGGTAGAAAAAACTGTCTCTTTGCTTAAGCTTCTTCCCATCCTGGTGTATTTACAGCTATTTCCTCGTATGTCCAAACCACATTAACTCAGGCTCCTCCAAACATACTCTCAGCCCAAGTCTGCTGAACATATCTTTCCACTCTATCAGCTGTGTTTGGAGATTTGCTTCCCCGTCCGCTACTACTGCCAGGCCATGCAACTGAGTAGAATAGTTTCCGGAGTATATCTTTTGTACAAATCTTTCTTGGTATCAGTTTCACCACAGCGATAAACAACAACGGGCCCAAGTCGCTCCCCTGTGTCAGGTCAAAATTCACTTTGGATTCTCCTGACACTCCCGATCCACACAGCACCCTGCTCTTCGTGTCCTCAAACGTCCCCTCCACCAACCTGACCTCCCCATTTAGGACCCCCACCCACCTCAGTGTTCACATTGTCATTTCTCTTGGGATTGTAGCCTAGGCCTTCTCGAGGTATATGAATTTAATTGCCATATCTTCCTGTCCTTCTAGTTTCTTCTCTACTAAATACCTCAGGGCAAATATCCCATCCGTTGTTCCTCTACCTTGTCTAAACTCCAGCTGTTCTTTACCGATTTGCCTTTAAAGTAGAGCTCTTATTCTGCCATCCAGGTTTCTTTCCAGCAACTTCAACATATGGCTTAGCAACGTAATGCCTTTATTTTTCACGGGTCATGCACATCTCCCTTTCTTTTCTGTATTCGGACAAACAGCCCCGTTCTTCATTCATCTGTGAACTACCCCTCTCACTTGCAGGTGTTCTGCAAGTTTTTTGTCGATCATATTCCAACTCGCTCAGCTACGGCCAACAATTCTACTCGCACTTCATCAATGCCTGGTTACATTTCAGAGTAGGTGTGTGTGCGCGCGCGCGCGCGTGTGTATGCGTGCGTGCGTGTGTGTATCGTATTTACATTCATTGCTTACTCCTATTAGAAAACCTATCCAGAATCGATCATCTGGTTCTGTGTTACATTTTACCCCAGTAGTAAATACCAATATTAGGAGTAGGTGTTTTTTCTGTTGCTGTGTTACTCTTCGGAATAGAGGTCCATGCTTCCTTCGATTTGGTGTTAGATCAGTTGCAGGCTGAATCATTATGCGATACTTAAATATCTTGTTTTTTACGGTTTTGAAGTAGTAATGGATTTTTAATATATATATATATATATATATATATATATATATATATATATATATATATATATATATATATATATATATATATATATAAGCAAATTAGTTTACTAAACCGTTATGTTTCGGTTTGCGTACGTGACAATCAATTGCTGCACGTGACCATCGTCAAGCATAACCTTTGCCAACAGTATTTATAATGGTAACGTATGGGCGGCATCATATCTGCTATATCAAACTGATCCCATATTTTATGGACACATCGGAGATAGGCAACAGGTTACGTGTCGCACGCGTTTGACGATTGTGGGAAGTTATTTTTTAAACATACTATAGGTTTGGTCTAAAAGCAGTAAGAAACTTTATTTTATCGGTAATGTCTATGATAATATAAAGTCTTCTTCGGAAGGAGTGTGCAGATTAATATAAAAATGAAATGTGACATATATCCACTAATCAAAATCACTTACACATAAAAGCACACTCTTTTTTTCTCCCGTTAATCTCTCTCGTAGTCTCCCCTCTCTCCCTCTCCTTCTCTCCTTCCCTCCCTCCACCCCCTCACTGCATCATCAGAATAATGTTTGTTAGTGCTAAAATCATCCAGCTATGTAATTCCATATGTAGAATACCATTATGATTAATATTTAAACTGTTCCTTTTCTACGTTTAGCAAATAGATGAAAGAAATGCATAAATGAGTGGCGATGCAATCCTTTTTCGTTTTGATGCACAATGTGTTAGAGTGAACAAGTTGGTGAATGATCTGGTTATCTGTCTCTCTTTTTCTGGCTCCCTTCTGATTTACCTCTCTCCAATACTTTCCTTTACAAATATTCAACATTTTTTATCTCCTTTCTTCCCTGCTTGGCGGCCCCTTTCCCTCACTTTCTTCATCCGCTACCATTTCCATTCTCACTGTCCCTCTACACCCTTCTTCCTCCATACTTTCACCCGTCAATCTTTTTCACCACCACCACCCCCGTCAATCTAATTAAGACGCAATTCGGTACGGTCATCGGTATTTGCACATTCGAAAAGAATAGCGAAGTTACTTGTGCTATTCAAGGCAACCTTGTTTTGTCCGTGTGTAATACCTGTCATGTTTCATTGTCTGTTTAACACAGAGATAATGCTATGCTTCACTGCCGCCTATTGTCTTAGTTTGACGTGCGGCCTCCGACAATGGTATGTTCTTGGTCCCGCGCAAGAACGCACAGATTGACCACGTATAATTAGCAACCTCTGTCGCGTTGAAACTGACAAGTTGCTACAAACAAATGACATAAGCGTTCGATCGAAAGCATGGATTCGTCGAAATGCAGTTGTAGTCGAAATGCAGTTCTCCCGGTTTTCAGTAGAAGACCAACTTCACGTATTTATGGATGGTTCGTGTTCGGTCGGTTGCAGCGTATCGTATGATATTCAGCAAACAATACACATTTGATGCTCTACGTGGTTTGACAGTTAGTTTCGAATGAGCTGCACATGTTGCAGGTTGGTAGTCATCAGACATTGGGATATATGCAACTAGACGCCAAAAAAGAGAGCGACGATTGCAACAGACAATCGCTTGAAGGTAGGCTATGCGTGTAATGTTGTTGTGTTATTTAGAACGGCAACTGTTGGTAGTACATTACATATATTGCCATGTGGTACAGTGTCGACATTCTGTACTGCTAACTTGCATAGTCAAACCAGCAAGGCATTACGGAAGACAAACATTATCAATATTATGCATAACGTTTAGCGTCGTTCTACGTACTGTTAATATAATTAAACAGATAATCCATTTCTCATTAATCAAAACATTACTTGGCAACATATTAAATTTGGATATGTAATGAATGGATCCACTTGCCGATTTTCGTCGATACAAAACGTAGGTAAGCATTGTATTTCTTTATTAAATAAAATAACAAATAACTAATAGGTTTTAATCCACCTCGGTTTATTATCTTAAATTATGAATTCTCATATAGCAATGCGAGTTATATTATTCATTGTAGGATGTACTGTAATATGTATCTGCGTTTAAAAATAATGCCTTATTTAATTTAATGAAGGAGAAAACGTCGGCGATGTGTGCGCCATATTTGTAATTGTTGCCCAACTTCTGCTATAGAACCATGAATCTGCATAGGTCAACATTAATAATTATAGTTAGGCATGTTAACATGTTTGATGTATCATATGATATAGATTGACATATAAGCGAAGTTATAAAGTAATGCTACAACATAAATAACGTCAGATGTATCAGCTTACGTGTCTTACAAGTTGACACCACAATTTCACCAGCTAAGGCTCGACATGGGTTTATAAGCAAATAAAATGGCTACCTTCATTGCAACTGAGTGTTCCGACCGCACGTGGCGGAAGGGGTTACCAGTGACGCTCATCCTATGGAGGTCACAACCGGTGTGGCGAACCGGGGTTTGGGCCAGGTAATTTCCCTCCCATAGGAACACTTCCGGCGGAAGTAGGTCAGTTGTGAGGGAGTAAGGATTGTGACCAACCGTGCCAGGGAACGTTATGAGGAGCAACCGATGAGGTATCTCTGGCCGAACTAGTTACATTAGATTGTACTACAGGCTATGTACACAGTGTCTCCCACTTCCTCATTCCCTCTTTTTTCATTTTCAAAGTTTTTCTTTAAAACATTGACTGTTATTTTTAAGGTATTAAGAAAATTATTAATTGAACTAAATTCAAGGCTTTTAATGTTTAACTTTAAAACACATTTTGTTTTGTTTTAATCGTACACAACATTTCAGCTTCACGACAAGCTTTAGTTAATTTTTTGCACGTACGGAAAACTATATTATTGAAAGTTACACAAATGCTGGAACTATTTTAAATTGTGAAAGAGTTAATAGCATGCATTAAATCATAACTATTTTACTCATAGTAAATAGCTCAGATGCAATCATTTTTACTATTTAAATATACTGCTATGTCTTTAATCGTCAATAACTAAATAAATTCAACTATGATATGTTAACAATAATATGTTCAATGTATGTATAAAGAACTGCGATCATTCAATGTTAAGATACTTGTTAACATTTGTTTGCGTTTATTTATACATGTATATGTTATGTACTATAACCTTTGGTTATACTCTTTTCCATGAGATATTCATTCATGTTAAATTAATATTTTTCTTAATACTTAAGAAACATAGTAAATAGAAATACTACTGCCTAATCAGTATAATCGCGTACATACATCACCACACTTTCATACGTGTACACAACACGTGATAAAGTACCTGCATCAATAAAACAACTATTAAAAAATTATGACATTATCGAACATATCTTGAACGCACACATTTTCGTTTTTATTATATAAAACGTAGGATTGTGCATACATTCATAATTATTAGACACACATAGACAAAGGGACTGCACATACACACGCTCTCACACCTAACGAAAATGTATTGAAGATAACGATCTTGAGAATATGTTGGATATTGTTAGACGATGCAACTTTTTCTGGTTTAATAGCCTTAGTGCCGCGATATGAAGTACTCAAAACCA
>OZ024862.1:36075389-36080389 GCA_964017155.1 Oasisia sp. SBJ-2009 | reverse complement strand
GACGGAGACGGAGACGGAGACGGAGACGGAGACGGAGACGGAGACGGAGACGGAGACGGAGACGGAGACGGAGACGGAGACGGAGACGGAGACGGAGACGGAGACGGAGACGGAGACGGAGACGGAGACGGAGACGGAGACGGAGACGGAGACGGAGACGGAGACGGAGACGGAGACGGAGACGGAGACGGAGACGGAGACGGAGACGGAGACGGAGACGGAGACGGAGACGGAGACGGAGACGGAGACGGAGACGGAGACGGAGACGGAGACGGAGACGGAGACGGAGACGGAGACGGAGACGGAGACGGAGACGGAGACGGAGACGGAGACGGAGACGGAGACGGAGACGGAGACGGAGACGGAGACGGAGACGGAGACGGAGACGGAGACGGAGACGGAGACGGAGACGGAGACGGAGACGGAGACGGAGACGGAGACGGAGACGGAGACGGAGACGGAGACGGAGACGGAGACGGAGACGGAGACGGAGACGGAGACGGAGACGGAGACGGAGACGGAGACGGAGACGGAGACGGAGACGGAGACGGAGACGGAGACGGAGACGGAGACGGAGACGGAGACGGAGACGGAGACGGAGACGGAGACGGAGACGGAGACGGAGACGGAGACGGAGACGGAGACGGAGACGGAGACGGAGACGGAGACGGAGACGGAGACGGAGACGGAGACGGAGACGGAGACGGAGACGGAGACGGAGACGGAGACGGAGACGGAGACGGAGACGGAGACGGAGACGGAGACGGAGACGGAGACGGAGACGGAGACGGAGACGGAGACGGAGACGGAGACGGAGACGGAGACGGAGACGGAGACGGAGACGGAGACGGAGACGGAGACGGAGACGGAGACGGAGACGGAGACGGAGACGGAGACGGAGACGGAGACGGAGACGGAGACGGAGACGGAGACGGAGACGGAGACGGAGACGGAGACGGAGACGGAGACGGAGACGGAGACGGAGACGGAGACGGAGACGGAGACGGAGACGGAGACGGAGACGGAGACGGAGACGGAGACGGAGACGGAGACGGAGACGGAGACGGAGACGGAGACGGAGACGGAGACGGAGACGGAGACGGAGACGGAGACAGAGACAGAGACAACAAAAGTGAGTAAATTGTATGAGCATGGCTGAAGAGAGAGCAAAACAGTGAGAGAGAGAGAGGGGGGGGGGCACCAGTGAATGATGACTGATATGGTCCCTAATAGTCACCAGTCTATCAGAGAATTATGATTGAGATGGTCCAGAGAATTATGATTGAGATTGTCCCTAAGAGTCATCAGGGCACCAGTGAATGATGACTGAGATGATCCCTAATAGTCACCAGTCCATCAGAGAATTATGTTTGAGATGGTCCCTAAGAGTCATCAGAGCACCAGTGAATGATGACTGAGATGGTCCCTAATAGTCACCAGTCCATCAGAGAATTATGATTGAGATGGTCCCTAAGAGAATCAGAGCATCAGAGAATGATGACTGAGACAGTCCCTAACATTCACCAGTGCATCAGAGAATGATGATCAACACAATCCCTAAGAATCATCAGCCCAGTACTAGAGAATGATGATCGAGATGGTCCCTAAGAGTTACTAGTGCACCAGAGAATGATGAGACGGTCCCTATGTGTAGTATGCGCACCAGACAGTGAAATCATTGGCAGGGTCCCTAAGAGTGTCCAGGATACATTCAGTCCGTCAGACAGGGGCGTCAGAATAAAATGATTGAGAGCTCCCAAACTGTGCTCTCAAAGTATCAGTCACTTAAAGACTGAACCCATTCAAGGACTTCTAACAGTTTTTTCGCTCCAAGTTTAGTTCCCTTAACTGAAAAATCTAAAGTAACTATGCTATATTTATTATGACTTTGAACAATAGTCTATAGAAAGTAGCTCTAGAAATTTAATATATAATCATATTGCACAGACTGGCACCATCCTATTGCATTCTATGGGAAATTAATGAAAGAGAGGGAGGGAGGGAGGGAGGGAGGGAGGGCGGGAGGGAGGAAGGGAGGGAGGGAGGGAGGGAGAGAGAGATATATATGGGGGTAGTGTATGTGTCTGAAGAGTGACGGTTAATGTAGCTGAAGATAGACAGAGAGAGGCTGTATCTGCAACAGAAGAGAGTAAAGTGTGTGTGTGTGGCTGAAGAGAGAAAGGGGGAGTGAGAGAAAGGGGGAGTGAGAGAAAGGGAGGGAGGTGGCGTCCACAACAGATGATAGTAAAATAGGTGAGCATGGCTGAAGAGAGAGAGAGAGATATGATGGGAGAGAGATAGAAAAAGAAAGAGGAAATAAAGGAGGTGAGCATGGCTGCAGGGAGAGAAAAGCGAGAACATGAGAAAGAGAGAGAGAGGGATAGTGTACATGTTTGAAAAGTTACTGTTAACGTGAGGAAGAAAGAGAGAGAGAGGGAGTGAGAAACACAGAGAGGTTGCATCCAAAACATAAGAGAGTAAAGTGGGTGAGGGTGGCTGATGAGAGTGAGAGAGTGAACGAGGTAAAGAGACGAGGATGGTTTACATGTCTGAAGAGTGACAGTGAACATGGCTGAAGAGAGAGGGGAAGAGAGATACATAGGAGAGAGAGCCAAAGAATGAGGTAGAGAGATAGATAGATTATGAATGTTGGTGAAGAGAAAGATATGAAGAAGAGAACGAGATGGTGAACACATCTAAAATAAAAGACGTTGTGAATGCGACAGTGATGGCACAGATTATGAATATCGATTTTATTAACTTGGCTTAAGCCATCTGCCGACAACTTGTGAAACCTTCCATATGCATGACCGTGTAAGTATGAATCGGTTTTTTCAGTGCATATGTATGTTGCTTTGTGCTACTAAGGTTGTATCACACAGCAGTGTGGCACTATGGTATGCGTTTAATAATCTTTTTTTGTATCTACAAGGTAACGTTTGCCATTTATGAAATGTTTTGACAATTATATTTCAGTCAATTTGAATTTTTCTTCCTATGGAGTGGAAATATTTGTGTAAATAGCACGTAAACATTCACAGCAGAGGTTAGAGTATAAATATAAAATGAATAGTAATATGTTACGTTTGATCTAATTTCTTAGTTAAAGTATTATTAATAACAAATATCTATATAAATGAAATCATGATCATACATTCTTAAATCCCCTCCACCTTTATATATGACTGATCTGTGTATAATTCTAACTTCACTACTCCTGCCATCTCTTCTAGCTGTCCAGATATGCATTTGTTTATGGCATCTAGACTGCCTTGGGAATGGAACATGGCATTAATGTCGTACTTTTACACACAAAAACCTATATTACTACAGTCACTACTCAACCCCTGGTACATATATACATATTGTGCACAGATGGGAAATAGTATGTAATAGGTACATTAGACGTCACACGGTGCACACCCATGGTATCAAGCAATTGCCACACATATTTTATACACTTGTCAAAATGTCAATTTTCTAAGTTAAGTTGCCAACGTTTTTCTATGGTCACTTCGACATGTCATCTTTATGTGACATAAAATATACACTTGTAGGAACAGAGAGAGGGGGGGGAGGTAGAATGGAAGAAAGAGAGAAGCAAAGAGAGAGGGAGGGAGAGCGAGCGAGTGAGAGAAAATCCCTGAGAGCACATAACCAGCGTCAACAGATCAGGAATACAACTTAAGTTGACCACAAGTTAAAATCTAATAATTAAGTTAACACAATGTGGATGGGCATATGAATTTTGTTATGATATTTGCACGGAAAAACAAGTTTTATTTGTTCACAAATTTATTTTCACCTAGATATCAGTATACATGGATATTGGATTATTAACCATTAATACATAAACACATAGCAAACTGTTAATTTTATTATCTCAGTCCATAGCAATAAACAATGTAAAGAGAAAATATGCTCACAGGCGATTCATAAAACACTGGACATAGTTTATCACCTTACAATGTTGTTGCTACCATCTTGTCACAGTATGTAATAAATGACCTGTGACAGGTCATATTATCAAGGGTTGACATGGTAACTCAATAAAACACACGTTTTGAAGTATGCTGTGCAAAGTGTGGACACACAACTTGTAACCAGTCACAAACACTATTTAAGTAGACAGTTCAGCAGAATAAAGACATGTCAACAAAATAAAACAGCCCAACAAAATAAATTAGCCCACCAGAATACAGATGGCCCACTAAAATAAAGATAACCCACCAAAATATACAGCCCACCAGAACAAACATAGCCCACCAGAATAAAGATAACCCACCAACATATTAAGTCCACTAGAATAAAGATAGCCCACCAGAATATAGACAACCCACTGGATCTAGCATCAAGTTGGGTTTCACCATTAGCTAACATATGTATAACCACATGGGCAATAGTGAAATCTTACTTAGCCATCAAGATTCTACAAATTCACTTAATGTATAAATTAAACAGACACTGTACAATGTCATCCATTCTGTGATAAATGACTCCTACACGTGTACATGCAAAGTAACACTTTGAAGAAACTGCAAGACAATCGCATATATCACATGAATGTTTATACAGTTGTATGTTAAATGAATGTTTAGGTTTAACCATGCATGTCCTGTAAGACATTTGAGTCAAGCAACAGCATGATGAGAACAACATCTCTCTGCTTGCCAGTATCAGCAGTACTCCACAACCATTAACTTTCAGAAAGACTCATATCTGTGACATTTTCAAATCCAATGTCCCTAACTACTGCTGTTAGCAATATAACTTTTGTTGTATTATTCAAACCATATCTCATAGTGAGAGATGAATTGGCCAAGCAGTAATTTGTAATGGGAACCTACTGCGTGGGAAAGTTAAATACCAAAGGCTATTGTGGTTAACTCTGCTTGCCTTGGCATTACTGCCAATAAATTATTATTTTGAAACTGGATGTTCTGTTTATAATTTAAATGAGTTCCAGGCAGAATCTTTCAAATTGCTAATATTGTTCTGAG
>OZ024862.1:36062889-36070389 GCA_964017155.1 Oasisia sp. SBJ-2009 | reverse complement strand
TGCTGGTTAAATTAAAAACACAACCTTGTTGACGCAAACATCAAACTGAAGCTTAAAACAACACTAACACTGATTAGGCTGTTAAAATGGTTCAAGTCTCCAAGCTGAAATATGCTGGCATTAGACCTGTAGTGCAGTACTAGGTTAGAAAGAGGAAACACAAAGACTGGCTGAGTGGAGACACGTGGACAACAACAAAATATCTCATCAGTTTACTTACAAATATTGACCTTTTGACTCTGTTAATCTTTGGTCAGGATACAATCAAGTATGTCATGAATTACTTTATAATTTTTTTCTCTGACTATGAAATCAATGATTCTGCAGAATCATTGATTTGTAATGAAATGATCAAGTTTTTCTTATAATGTTTACACATATATTATTTTACATGTATCAAATTAGTACCTATTGCAATGCTTCATGTGTGGTTAATAATGACATATGTGTATGGGAAATTTTGTTTGATTACTCCCTTACAGTATGTGAGATCTTGATCAAGCTTGCCTGAGTGCATTTTAAACATTGCATTACCATAACACATGCATAGATAGAAACACAAATTTCTCTTCGCGGTGAATGTGTGTGTGTGTGTGTGTGTGTGTGTGTGTGTGTGTGTGTGTGTGTGTGTGTGTGTGTGTGTGTGTGTGTGTGTGTGTGTGTGTGTGTGTGGTGTGTGGTGTGGTGTGGTACGTGTATTATTATGTATGTGAAATACCATGACATTGCTTGATTGAAGAATACAAAAAGTATTTGAATATATGGCCACGTTAAAATAGGTTCAATGTAGAAATGCATAAAGTAGTGTCTTCATTAGGGTCACACTGTTGGTATCAACCCTGTCAAGAGAATGACCAGCTGCAAATGTGTGTGTGTGTGTGTGTGTGTGTGTGTGTGTGTGCGTGCGTGCGTGCGTGCGTGCGCGCGCGCGCGTGTGTGTTGAAGGAAATACCTTATGACGGCATCGTTATTACGTACTAGACACTTGCCTAAAGCACGCTTACACGCTTATCTACTGGTGTTGGAAAAATAAATTATTTTCAAAAACATATATTAATATATTCATTTATTAATCCAGCAGAATGAACAGTATTGGTAAAGTTCCGAATAAAATTGCTTTGTTTTCTGTCGCACTGACCGGAAAAGCAGTAAGTAAAGCAGGCTATTGGCGGAGTAATTTGACATGAATATCCACGCTATCGCAAATTTAAACCAATGACTCATATCATTGTACCTGCCAACGGAAATCAAGACTAATGTCACTGCAGCTGGAACACTAAGAATGAAAACGGTAAAACATATAATCAGCACGTTTTTACCGGAACGAATCGTTTGTAACGGCAGGGATGAAGTAGGTGGATCAAGGCCAATAATTCCGCCGATGGAATGAATTTGTGCAGCAATCTGGCGCTTTGCTCGACTTACAGTCTTGTAGATGATCGCAGTAGCACAAATGATGGTCAAAACAGGAACGGTCCAACCGAAGAAAACGAAAGATAATATAATAGCTACATCTAGCACTGGTACGCTCTCGTATGATGATGAATTTGCCGTATCGTAAAAACACGCAGCCATATCCCACGTTACAGCCATACAACTTATTGACATCGAAAATAGTGCTCCTGCAAACCATGTCAACGATATTACCGTGAAACATCTGTTTCGAGAGAACAATTGTTGATATCGAAGCGGCTTTGTAATGGCGACCATCTTGCACACTGTCACCCAGCACAGACTGTGCAGCGACACGAAGGCGAACCAGGAGGAACAGATCTCGTGGACCATCGGCAGAACAGGGACGAGGTACCGCACTTGTGGAGTCGCCTTCGAACACACAGCGGCGCTGATGGGCATCGTGGTGCAGCCGCTGGCCAAGTCAGACAGTGTCAGCGAGAACATGAACAACGTCGTGCGATCTTCACGGAGCTGTGGGTATCTCAGTATCACGGCTATCACGGTAGAGTTCAACACAATGTTCGTGATGATGATTGTGCTGATGATGGCAGGCTTCAAAATGTCACTCTCAAGTAAATCCATACTTGAATATACAGAACGTATGTGTTGTTGTCAGGTAGTCAATTTATCATCGCACTCACATCGGTTACGTCATGGGACGAGTGTTGGTTGCTGTGCACGTCTCAGTTAGAGCGATATCACTTACGTTGTAAAGTAAGTTGACCTTACATGAAGGCTTGACTGTGCTTTGTTGAACATTACTAGAATTAAGCAATACGACACAAACGGAAACAGGTGTAATGTGATATCTAGACGTGAGTGCAATATGGAGATTAATACACTTCGTGTACCGTGAAGGCGATGCATATTACGAGAAGCCTGCTGGGAAACGATGTGCAATTAGAGATGCGGCTTCTTTGCTAGTTGTCACGTGGTTCTACATGGCATGCTTTTCATATACGTGGCGATTGGGGAATATAGAAATTGTGATATTTAAAGCAATCGTAATGGTAAAATTGACACTTAACACCACCGGAGTCTACGTGAACTACTACAACCGTCGATATCAGACGACATGCATGGTGCTATTTAATGCGACGTAGTCTGTTCAGTGTAATGGCAACTTGACCAGTAACGAGGCGGCTGAGCAGAATAATCCCAATTTTGCAGTTATGTACGTAAGTTATGGGTGTCTGTATTAAGAAAACGTGCGTCATTGAATGAATTTTATGGCTGCATGTTTTCAGAGCTGTGTGTCCGCGTATAATTCTAATACCCGATTCAGCAATACGTATATTACAATCACGCTTTGGATCGCCATCACGGGGAACGAAGAGCATTTGTCTTCACATGGCGATGTCTTTGTATATATGTGTGTATCTACCAAAGGTGTTGGTAGGGAAGGTGAAATATAGCATATTTTGGGTTACATCCTAAGCAACTATCACAAAGTTGCAGTAGAACGAGTTGTTCATGCAATCTGTCGCACCTGTTTCAATCAGCAATACTAATTTGAAAGCATGCCACTTAGGGAAATGAGACACAAGATACATATCTCCGTAAATATATCAAATTTCTTCACCAACCCTTCGTGTTGGTTTCATCATCATTATTGTGCAGCCATAGTGTTCCGTGGTTGGTGCAACATGCTGCTTCCACATCTGCCTATCTTGCGCTATCCTCTGCTAGATGGTACCCTTCCAGTAGTCGTCTAGCTCGTGTCTCCAACGTCTCGCCGGTCTTACTCTAGGTCTTTTCCTTTAATAGGGTTTGTTACAACCGATAATGTAATAATCGCCCGGTAATGTAATAACTACCCGATAATGTAATAAAATCAACCGATAATGTAATAACCACCCTATAATGTAATACCATCAACCGATAATGTAATAAACTTGCTAACCGATAATGTAATACTTTTCAACCGATAATGTAATAAACTCCTCTTGCCTGATAATGTAATAACTTTCGCCTGATAATGTAATAACGTACACATTTCTCGTAGGACTTAGTCGTTTTCGTGCATTTCATGTTGGTTTCTTGTACTTAGTCGATTTCGTCGATTTCTTCTATTTCGCAATACCACAACTTTTGCTAGCGGAATCAATTTGCTGGTTCCAATTCGTAAGTCATATTTATCCCAACAGGTCAGGATTTTGAGTTATACATTCTCTTTCCATTTATTAATGACGGGTTGGTGTAATACAACTGTGGGCTTCATTGATAACGAAATTGTCGGCTCAAATCCTGGTATCGATGATCTCACAAGTGTTCCCTTTCCATGCTATAATGTCAGGGTATCGAATGCCCACATGCGTGGGGTTTGCTGGTTCAATCCTAGTGTGAAACCCAGATGAAGAAATGGTTTCTTAAAGAATGTGTTATGTATATGTTTTAGTACGATGTTTGTAATTCTCCCGTGATGTGCTCAAATATATCTGTATATTTACGCGATGAAAAGCCGAACTAATCGGCGGCAGATTGCGCAAACAGATAAACATATAATACATATATTGCAAAATATATGTTTGCATTGTGGTCGAACTGCCTATGTATGATTTCGTCACAGTTATTCTTGGTACTTTATTGGTACAGTTATTCTTGATACTGTTTGGTGTTCATTTTTATTTCGCGTTATATAGATGCACGCATACTTACCTAGTGTACTTTAAGCATAGCCTAAATGAACCGATTTCGAACAGGTGAAACGGTGTTATTGCGGGTGACTGCCTTTTGTTCCCATGCATGGCGGGGTAACTCGGTTAGTGTGTGTGTGTGTGTGTGTGTGTGTGTGTGTGTGTGTGTGTGTGTGTGTGTGTGTGTGTGTGTGTGTGTGTGTGTGTGTGTGTGTGTGTGTGTGTGTGTGTGTGTGTGTGTGTGTGTGTGTGTGTGTGTGTGTGTGTGTGTGTGTGTGTGTGTGTGTGTGTGTGTGTGTGTGTGTGTGTGTGTGTGTGTGTGTGTGTGTGTGTGTGTGTGTGTGTGTGTGTGTGTGTGTGTGTGTGTGTGTGTGTGTGTGTGTGTGTGTGTGTGTGTGTGTGTGTGTGTGTGTGTGTGTGTGTGTGTGTGTGTGTGTGTGTGTGTGTGTGTGTGTGTGTGTGTGTGTGTGCATATATATATATATATATATATATATATATATATATATGTATATTATATATATATATATATATGTTATATGTTATGTTACATGTTACATGTTACATGTTACATATTACGTGTAACGTGTTACGTGTTACATGTTACATGTTACATGTTACATGTTACATGTTACATGTTACATGTTACATGTTACATGTTACATGTTACATGTTACATGTTACATGTTACATGTTACATGTTACATGTTACATGTTACATGTTACATGTTACATGTTACATGTTACATGTTACATGATACACGTAAATGTTCCATGTTCCGTGTTCCGTGTTCCGTGTTCCGTGTTACGTGTTACGTGTTACGTGTTACGTGTTACGTGTTACGTGTTACGTGTTACGTGTTACGTGTTACGTGTTACGTGTTACATGTTACATGTTACATGTTACATGTTCCATGTTCCATGTTCCATGTTCCATGTTCCATGTTACATGTTACATGTAACATGTAACATGTAACATGTAACATGGAACATGGAACATGGAACATGTAACACGTAACACGTAACACGTAACACGTAACACGTAACACGTAACACGTAACACGTAACAACGTAACACGTAACACGTAACATGGAACATTTACGTGTATCACGTAACACGTAACACGTAACACGTAACACGTAACACGTAACACGTAACACGTAACACGTAACACGTAAAATGGAACATGGAACATGGAACATGGAACATGTAACATGTAACATGTAACATGTAAAATGGAACATGGAACATGGAACATGGAACATGGAACATGGAACATGGAACATGGAACATGGAACATGGAACATGGAACATGGAACATGGAACATGGAACATGTAACATGTAACATGTAACATGTAACATGTAACATTTAACATATAACATATAACATATAATATATATATATATATATGATATATATATATATATATGTATATATATATATATATATATATATATATATATATATATATATATATATATATATATATGCACGCACACACACACACTAACCGAGTTACCCCGCCATACCTGGGAACAAAACGCAGTCACCAAACAGTATCAAGAATAACTGTACCAATAAAGTACCAAGAATAACTGTGACGAAATCATACATAGGCAGTTCGACCACAATGCAAACATATATTTTGCAATATATGTATTACATGTTTATCTGTTTGCGCAATCTGCCGCCGATTAGTTCGGCTTTTCATCGCGTAAATATACATACATATATATATATATATATATATATATATATATATATATATATATATATATATATATATATATATATATATATATATATATATATATTACATCCGTTATTAATAAATGGAAAGAGAATGTATAACTCAAAATCCTGACCTGTTGGGATAAATATGACTTCCGAATTGGAACCAGCATATTGGATTTAATCTAACTTGATTCCGCTAGCAAAAGTTGTGGTATTGCGAAATAGAAGAAATCGACGAAATCGACTAAGTACAAGAAACCAACATGAAATGCACGAAAACGACTAAGTCCTACGAGAAATGTGTACGTTATTACATTATCAGGCGAAAGTTATTACATTATCAGGCAAGAGGAGTTTATTACATTATCGGTTGAAAATTATTACATTATCGGTTAGCAAGTTTGTTACATTATCGGTTGATGTTATTACACTATAGGGTGGTTATTACATTATCGGTTGATTTTATTACATTATCGGGTAGTTATTACATTACCGGGCGATTATTACATTATCGGTTGTAACAGGGTTTCCTGGTGGTGATACGCAGTATCCACCGGTTATCTCGTATCCTGCTGACGTGTCCTGCCCAGGTCCACTTCCATCTTCTGACTTGTTCAATCACATATGTGACCTTTCTATTTTCTCTTACCCAGGTGTTTATTTTTCTGTCCCGGTATGTGATGTTTAACATACACCTTTCCATCTTTGTTTGTGCTGCTACTAGCTTGTTCTTTTGCTTGACATATATTGGTGTGTCGTTTTCCATAATCACCATTATCTTCGACTTGTTCATTTTCAGACCCTGGTTTTTACTTCCATCAGCTAATTTTTGTAGCATTTGTTGTAGGTCATGTGGTGTATTAGCGCATATGAGTATGTCATAGGCGTCTATCTTCAAGCCTCTGGTTTCCCAAGTCAGTCGTCGGGATATTCTTTCGAATGCTGCAATACGGTATCTCCATGCCGTACTCCTCTCCTGGTGTTGATCTTGTTGCTTTCTTTGTGTAGATGGACTGACATCGAGCTCTTCGTGTACATTTCCTTCAGGAGTTCGATGTACACATCCTCTATCCCCTGTTCTTGAAGGGAAGTCAGTACTGCTTGAGTTTGCACTGAGTCGAAGGCTTTCTCTAGTCGACGAATCCGATGCAGAGTGGGACATTATACTCTCTGCACTCCTCCTGCAATTTGTTTACGACGTGGATGTGGTATGTCGTTGTCTCGTTGAGTATCTGCTTCTGAATCCATCTTGCTCTCGTGGCTGGTCTTCGTCGAGTGTCTTATCTACCTTTTCGTTAGTACTATCGGACTGTAATTCTTGAGGTATTGATGTATTTTTTTATTTACCTTCTTGAAGATTATCACTATCTTAGCGTTTATCCACGCCTTTCTTCGTCTTTCTGATAAGCATTTAGTGTGCAGCTTAGCAATTGTCTTCGAGATGGTATCTTGTCCTGCTTTCGGTGTCTCGTTGTTTATAATGGTCGTTGCCTGTTGCTGTCCCGTTCTTCATATATCGTAGTCACGGGCGTCGATCGGTGGGGGACGGGGGGGGGACGCGTCCCCCCACTTTTCAGGGTGGGGGGACAGCATAGGAATTGTCCCCCCCACTTTTCAGCTCAGAAAAATTGCGAGGCATATAGCCTGACTGAACACTCCTCTCTCTCTTAAA
>OZ024862.1:35970389-36055389 GCA_964017155.1 Oasisia sp. SBJ-2009 | reverse complement strand
GCCAAATCGGCAGTTGCTCAAGTGATAGACTTTGGGTAAATGATAATTTTCGCCAACTAATTAGTTGCCGTCAGAGAGCACTTCTTGGTGGAGATCAATATTGTACATTTAATGTAGAAAAAAATTAACCGGGAAAGAAAGTCGTTGCAACGGAGATACTATGTACGTAAAATACAGATATCACCAGTGTCGCATAAGTAGCCAAATCTCTATCGCGGATTAAAGCAAACAAAGCTGTCGGCTCTGACGAAATGCCAAAATGTATTATATGTGACCATGCCACCACATTTGTTCCTCCTGTGCGGGGTCTTCAACAGCAGCCTGGAGAGAAGAACTCTGTCACTGCTGTGGAAATGCCCCGACGTAAGACCTATATCCAAAGTACAACCGCTGAGGGTCATTCACAAAGACCTGCGGCCAACCCTTACAAAAAAGAGCCTATGGTATATCATTGATTATCATTGAATGCCATTCAGAATCAACGATATATCAGCAGGACTCAGTGGTACTGTCAACGGTGATTTAAAATACCATTCAATACCACTGAACGGTACAACGAATCCAAAATACTATTCAAAATATTCCGATACCATTCAAATACCGTTGGCCATAATACCCCCCTAGGACCTTTCAAGTACCATTCAAGAAACCATTCAAAAACCAATGGTATTTGAATGCTATTTTGTTGTAAGGGAATATCACTTAAGCCGGTATTGTCCATTTGCTTGGAGCAATCCTTTTTTCGCCTGCATAACGGCCATCGCTGACAACCTATTAAGTTGACCCCCCAACACCATGCCACCACATTTGTTCCTCCTGTGCGGGGTCTTCAACAGCAGCCTGGAGAGAAGAACTCTGTCACTGCTGTGGAAATGCCCCGACGTAAGACCTATATCCAAAGTACAACCGCTGAGGGTCATTCACAAAGACCTGCGGCCAACCCTTACAAAAAAGAGCCTATGGTATATCATTGATTATCATTGAATGCCATTCAGAATCAACGATATATCAGCAGGACTCAGTGGTACTGTCAACGGTGATTTAAAATACCATTCAATACCACTGAACGGTACAACGAATCCAAAATACTATTCAAAATATTCCGATACCATTCAAATACCGTTGGCCATAATACCCCCCTAGGACCTTTAAAGTACCATTCAAGAAACCATTCAAAAACCAATGGTATTTGAATGCTATTTTGTTGTAAGGGAATATCACTTAAGCCGGTATTGTCCATTTGCTTGGAGCAATCCTTGTTTCGCCTGCATAACGGCCATCGCTGACAACCTATTAAGTTGACCCCCCAACAACATTGGTCAGAAAAAGGAATGTCCCCAGCGCACGCACTTATCGAGCACAGGTGAAAATCTGCGCCCGACTCCACCGAAACCATGATCCGATACTACTCGTCGACTTCAGCAAAGTGTTTGACAGAGTAGACCACCATACTCTGTTGATTAAATGTGTGTCACTGGGACTGTCAACCTTTGTAATAAAATGATTCACATCTTTTTTATGACAACGCAAACTGCGAGTGGATATCGGCAGTATAATCAAAGAGTTTAAAATCAATAAGAGGCGGCACTTCCTATATGTGCCATAGTGCGCCGAGCGCCGCAGCGCACCAAGCGGCGAGGAGGCTGGTTGCTTGGTCGCTTCGAAAATGGAAAAGTCTAAATGGTCGTCACCGAGCCATGGCCATCATTGTGCCGCGCAAAAATGCGGCAACAATATGAAAAATCGTCGTGATTTAAGTTTTTTTCGATTTCCCAAAGACCAAGAAAGGTAAATGGATCGTGTCCTATATAATAATAATAATAAAGTTTATTTCAGACAAGACGTCGTCCACACACACACACACACACACACACACACACACACACACACATATATATATATATATATATATATATATATATATATATATATATATATATATATATATATATATATATACATACATACATAAAATACAATAAAAAATATGAAAAGTATATAATACAATCAAAGCAATGATGTGATCAACGTAAAAATATAAGTGTAAATTAAAAAAAATTATGTCTAAATACATGAGGAAATTAATTAAATAAGGTGTAAAAATTAATATAAAAAATTGATTAAAAAATAAATACAATAATAATGTCATGTGTACAATAACGACCTCCAGTATGAGTACATACGGCTCCTAAAATGAATATCGGTATGGAGGTAATTAATAAAAAGAATATTATCTGACTGATGAAGACGACATAGAAGACTGAATATGGATGAACGAATGCGTTCATTGAAGGATTTAATGTAGTTGGTGGCAAACATAAAACTTGCACTACATCTTGAGGGTAAGTTGAGTAAAATCCTGAGGCTATTATTGAATGCGACGGTAATGCTTTTGAGGCTATATTTTTTTAATTATAAACTATGTACGAAAAGATTGCATTTTCCCAAATGTTCGTGAATCGTGAGCGATAACAGGCCACCGACAGCGAGTTTGTTGACACTCAATGAGTCATTGACATTGATATTGATTAAAGTGATTGATTCATGATTCACTGAAATAAGAAAAATATGAAAATAACTTGTTATTTTTTGGTTCCAAAGCAATATAATTTAGTTACATGTACTGGGAAATATCATAAAATATACAAAGAAATCTTCCTTCATTTTATGCAGTGCTTGATACCAGCTATTCTTCCAACAATACGTTCCATCGCCAATGAGTTGCCAGTGTCGATTCAGTCGCTGGCCACTTGTCAACCATCGGAAGGTGAACAACTGTCCTTGAAGGAGATGAACGTCCTCACGTACATAGGAGCGTACATCGTCAAGAAGATCGCTGACAAGGTGTGTACTTCGTGCAAGACCAAAATCCGCTCCGTCATATCTGACAGTGACCCAAATCACGACTTCTTGGCAGCGAAGAACTATGCTGATGCAAACGTTGGCCTACAAGTTCCGAGCCCCATCCTGGTCGACGCGCTAAAGAAAATGGAAGTCTCCTACATCAAGCAAATCGATGATGTCATGCACCGACCACGAGTGAAGGCCACACTCATAGCATCGCTCGTGACGTGTGTGGATCAGAGCTTGTCGTGCAACGTTTGCAAACTGGCCAACGTCATTGTGCATCTGATGGTGAACATCAGACTACACCATTCCAACAGACAAGCCAACATCAAACTCAGGGACAAGAAAGACCGAAAGAATAGGAATGTTATCAAATTCAGTCACCTGTAAATTTATGATAGCTAAATTTGTTTTATGTATCAGACTTTGATGATGACCAGTTGGATAATGTTCGGGTAGCCGAGAGCCTTTCTCTGTTGTAAATCTCGCATACATTGTTTAGATCATCTTCGCTGAGAACAAAGGAAATGAGGTTCATAAAATTCTGATTTACTTAGAATATGTCCATTATATTTCCATGTAAATACTGATGTCGCTGACAATTTTCACTGAGAGAAAGAAGCCAGCTTATAATATTTTGTCTTTATGGCTGCAAATGTGGGGGGGGGGGCAATTTTATTCATTTTAGACTGGACACTATTGCAATGTCTGTATTTGTTTTACAATGAACAATGAATTTGTTTTCATTCAAATGCTGCTGTGTGGCCTGCTGTTTGCCATTAGTGTGGCCAGAAAAAAACATGAATGAAACCCAAATGATACACACGTTGTATCGGCGCAAACAACGGAATATACATTGAAAATGTAATATGTCGATTGTCGTTGTCAAGAACTTCTGTGAAAAATAAATAAATAAAATTTGTTTAACTTTTCTTCATTCTTCTTAAATCTTCGTGTGTTTGATAATTGATATGGCAATCGCCCATCCTTCATTGCTCAAGGAACTCGAATAGCGTGCATACAGCACAGCGCAAAACTACCACGTGCGTTTGTTTACGTTTGTCAGCCACCTCGCCGCTTGGTGCGCTACGGTCGCTGAAGTCACGCAAAAACGACAGAGTGCCGCCTCTTTGCGTTTTACACTCTTTGGTATAATGTCAAAGAACGCCACTATCAACGCCGGCGTTCCACAAGGAAAATGCTCAGTCCCATTGGTTTTGTGCATCATATAAACGGACAACTTATGATCATGTCAAATATGTAGACGACTCTACAGTATGGGAACCATATTCACCTTCATGCGTCGACAGCTCGCTCCAAATATCGGCAAACAAAATGGCACAATGGACTTCCACCAACAAAATGGCACTGAACTACGATAACACGACGGAAATGCGCATATGCTTCCAGAAACAAAATGTCAGACATCTCATCGATAACAACATTCGACAGACAAATGGAACAAGTGAACTGCACTCGTCAACTAGTTATCATACTTTCACACAATTTCACTTGCCAACTCCACATCGATGAATTCACTTATCAAAATATATCATACTAATCCGATAAGTCAGTCATTGAGTACGCCTGCCTCGTGTGGCATTTGAGCCTAACAAAAAAGGAAACAAACCAGCTCGAAAACAAACCAGCCAGAAAATGCTACGCGAATAATATGCCGTGGCCTGTGTTACAACGAAGCTATCGTCATAGCGAAACTGTCACCGCTGGCAGACCCGAGGGAGGCACTACGCACAACTTCTTTCGCGAGCATGCAACAATTAATCCACAAATTGCACCATCGTCTGCCTCCCTCAGGTAAATTGGCAGAGTGGCGCCCTCCAATACGTTGACAATTGTAAATAATGTATAGTCACACTATAATGTTAGATTCTGATTACCAATGTCTACGACATTACGGATGTATTCATAAAAATTGCCTAAATAAAGTTTTACATCATAGCGATGATGAAAACTTTGATAACGATAGTTTGCCAATAATGAAAACTTCATCGTACTACGACACCAACAACTTTAAATCATTGATAAATACAAAAACAAATAATGTTGGCGTATTGAGCACAAACATTCAATCTATTAATGCTAAATTAAACGAAACAGAAGTTTTCACACAAGAACTGCGGGTACTTAATTATGCTTTCAGTGTTATATGTATTCAGGAAAGCTGGCTAACTGAACAAGACGACTTATGTAACATTCAATTAGAAGACTATACTTGCACCTCGTTGGGCAAGACTAGTAGTACAAAAGGAGGCTTAATTATGTATATTCAATCACAGTATAAATATAAGGTCCTGCAAGTAATAAAAAATGAAAATTGGGAGGGTCAGTTTATTGAAGTCACAGGGGGCGGCCTTATAAAACCTGTGATAATTGGTAACATATACAGACCTCCACGAGTCCTAAATTGTGACTACCAAAACTTTATTGATGAATTTGCATCAGTATTATCACATATTGATTTAAACAAATCTGAAGTAATCATTGCAGGAGCCTTTAATATAAACCTTCTTAAAATCAATGAAAAAGAATATTGTAGCGAATTTTACGACACCTTAACAGGATTTAGTTTCTTTCCCAAAATAACATTCCCAACAAGATTTTCTTCCCTAAATGGTACTCTGATTGACAACTTGTTTTGCAAAATTAGTGAATTAATGCTAGAATCAACAGCAGGTATCCTTATCAAACAATTCTCAGATCACCACCCATATTTCATATTTATTAACAATGCTCCAGTCAAAAAATGTCCTCCCAAATTAATCAAAATACATATACAGAATGAAATAGCTATGTGGAACTTTGCCTCTGAAATAACCAACTCAAATATAATGGAGAAATTAGACAAAAAGAGTTTGTCTGATCCTAATAAAAATTATAAAATAATTACTGAGGAACTGGGAAAGGCAAACCGTAAACACATGCCATACAAATTAGTCAAGTTTAAGAAACATAAACATAAACATTCCCAATGGATAACAAATGGTATACTTAAATCTATAAAATACAGAGACAACCTGCATAATCAACTTAAACGTTTAAATCCAACATCTATCGAACATGTTATTAAAACGTCAAATTTAAAAACATATAATGGTATCCTTAAAAGAAGTATCAGAGCAGCCAAACTATCATATTATGAACAACTATTTAACTCATATAAAAATGACGCAAGGAAAACATGGAAAACCATTAACGAAATATTACATAGGTCAATTAAAAAAGGTTCATTACCTGAATATATCAAGAACGGAGATAATAAAATAACTGATAATGTAGAAATTGCAAATTACTTTAAATAATTTTTTACAAACATAGGTAAGGATCTTGCAAACAAAATAAAAGACGATAGTAATAAAAATTATAGTTACTACTCGTCACTCTCTGCCACTCTTGCCACTCTCGGTTAATCTCGACACTCTCTGCCATTCTCGTCACTCTCTGACACTCTCATATATATATATATATATATATATATATATATATATATATATATATATATATATATATATATATATATATATATATATATATATATATATATATGCTACGAATACTCTTTGGGGAATGTTTCCAACCAACACAAAATGAGGTTTGTGTCCAAAACGAAGTACTGGTATGAATTGATATTGTAAAATTCTCAAATACTATTCGTATGGCTATAGTATTGGTAAGGCTGTAGAGCGTAGACGTCTCCCAATTTGTGTCAGCGTCTACTACATAATCAAGCAACATAATCCATGACGCAGACACCGGATTTGTCTCGCAATATAACGAGCGTTAAGTTGCGCGCTGCCGAAATACTATAACAACTCTAAAAACAAAACATGAATTATAATGTATTAGGAATAGTTTGCAAAATAATTCTTGCATTTTAGTTATGCAATTTCCCAGTAGCGGCCTATAAGATAACGAATGAAAATCCTTGCAGGCATGTATTAAATGTATCATCTCACCTCCAGATTCTGTTGACTGTGTCCAGAAGAAGTCCACGCTTGTTGTGGAGTGTCAGCTTCGGCGAAATGTGTTAGCGACAACGACAGAGCCTCTGTATAGACACACGTCAGTTGCCACGGCCTGCCACACAATGCTATACACCGGGGATCTATCCTGCTATTACATTAGCTGACAGTCGACGAACGAATCAATCGATGAGTAAATAAAGCAACTATTTCATTTGTGTTTTAAGTGTGTGTGCGAGGACGCAGATGACAACGTGTGTTGTATGTGCGTGCGTGCGTGCATATTGATTGTCATGCTGAATCCTTAAACAGTTCTGAGCAATCGAAATATTTTAACAGCGGCGGAGAGGTTGCTTTATATGCCAGCATAACCGTAGCTATGCGTACTTTATCAGCTCACACACATACACACACACATACACACACACACACACACACACACACACACACACACACACACACACACATTACATATATATATATATATATATATATATATATATATATATATATATATATATATATATAATGTATATATATACAATGGTTTATTGTTTAACTTGCTCCTTGAAATGACGTACCAACATAATAACTATAATGTAGATGTGCTGCTGATTTCCGGGAATAGTTATTTAATAATAATAATACAATTTATTTGTATAGCGCCCGAATCAATAGTATTGCTCTTAGGCGCTTTACATAAATGTACAAATAGTAGCTAAAATTGGATGACAAATTATTATTAATATATATATATATATTATAAAAATAAGCCTATACATGAAACAGTAAAATTAAATAACACAGTCGTTACATTACTTGTTATTCCTCAGAATGCTAAAATAAAACATTATGTGATTAAACAAAATATAGCATATCTAATCTATCATAACAGTTATCATATTAAAATGTTAATATTGATGCTAATTGCGTAATAATTATATGAGATAAATTGTATAACTTATGGGTAAATGGATGTAATTAAAGTCCACATGATCACGTTACAGAAGTGTGTGTGTGTGTGTGTGTGTGTGTGTGTGTGTGTGCGTGCGTGTGCGTGTATGTGTGTGTATGTGTGTGCGCTTGCGTGCGTGTGTCCTTAAGTCACGTAATGCCTATATACAATAATGTATGTATGTATGTATGTATGTATGTATGTATGTATGTATGTATGTATGTATGTGTATGCATGCATGTGTTTATGAATTTATGTACGTACACACGCCCGTACGTACGTATTTATGCATATATGTATGTATACATGATAGATCCCCTTGGTAACCAGATGTAGCATTTCAACACATATTAATATATATATATATATATATATATATATATATATATATATATATATATATATATATATATATATGGCAACTTTACAGTTGGATTATTTGACAGAAGGGGGTATATAGTATATAGTATATATATATATATATATATATATATATATATATATATATATATATATATATATATATATATGTATATATATATATACCATATATCCCCTTCTGTCAAATAATCCAACTGTAAAGTTGCCATATAATAAACTTACTATTTTATCTATTATATTCAACTTATTTAAATGTCAAAACAATCACCATCAAGATGTGGAAACTCGGTATCTTCTGGCTGATATAACAGACGACACGGCGATGTGTGTAAACATGTGATGTATGCTCCGCCTATATCGTAGACATGCAACTGTGGCGTCCACATGACATTGGAGTGTGACATTGGCAAGTATTGTCACTGCTTCCACTGAAACTGATGTAATATTCAAGTGTCGAAAAACAAAGATACGGAATTCAATACAATTGTTTCATTACACTTGTTGTATTACAGTAGGATAAGTGGGTGTGCTTCATTTCACAATAGTATGATAAGATAAAATGATAACACAACTGACTTCAAATGGTTGCAACAGATAATATTACCTCAATACATAACAATTATCATATCCCCGGATGTAGTATTAGAATATATGGATTCACAGAAGCATGCGGAAAACAAAAACAGGTTTCTTGAATGGTAAATTACTAAATAACTATAATACCATTTTATTATAAGGCAGGGTATAACATTTCTGTAATAATAGTAATCAAATATACATCAACAAGGTATATTAAAAGAAATATTTGCGAAGATAATTAACAATATTGGCACAATTCCGAAAACATTTCCTTTGTCTTCTTCCGCACAGAACGAAAAAGTACTAAGTACAAGAAGCTATTAGATGTGTAATTAGACATGAATATCCACGTTGCCGCAAACTTATACCAATCAGGCATGTGGTCCTCCTGTTCAATCGAAATCACTATTAAGGAAATAGCAGATGGGACAGTAAGAATGAGAACAACAGCACATATAACCAACACGTTTTTGCCAGAACGAAGTGAATGCATAGCAGCAGAATGAGTGTGTCCCACAATGCTAATATTTCCACCTATAGAATTCAACTGGGCTGCAATCTGCACATGGGCTCGAATGACTGCACGAAAAATCATTGCTGTGGAGTAAAGGATTGCACTAACGGGCAGTGCCCAACCAAAAATAATGAACCCTATAACAAAGGCTGATTCTGTTATTTCATTGTGACGTGTTGATGTCGATGAGTTTTTACTGTCAAAGAAGCAGGAGTCCATGCCCCAACCTACAGCCAGGTAACTCATGGATATTGCGAAAAGTGCTCCAATAAACCAAGTCACGATAATTATAGCATAGCATCGGTTGCGAGTGAGCAGTTGCTCGTATCGAAGCGGCTTTGTAATGGCGACCATCTTACACACTGTCACCCAGCACAGACTATGCAGCGAAACGAAGGCAAACCAAGAGGAGCAAATCTCTTGGACCATCGGAAGAACAGGGACGAGGTACCGTACTTGTGGAGTCGCCTTCGAACACACAGCGGCGCTGATGGGCATCGTGGTGCAACCACTGGCCAAGTCAGACAGCGTAAGCGAGAACATGAATAACGTCGTGCGATCTTCACGGAGCTGTGGGTATCTCAATATCACGGCTATCACGGTAGAGTTCAACACAATGTTCGTGATGATGATTGCACTGATGGTGGCAGGCTTCACAATATCACTGTCAAGTAGATCCATGCATACAATTTGTAATGTTTGATGGAAAATATTATCACCATACGACAATTCCGTAAACAGCGCCTTTAGTTAAACAAAACGACAATTTGGATGCCCATTGTTTTCACAGTAAGAATTCGACGCACTGTAAATGTACATGCATTATCGTTGTGTCTCAGCAATACAAATTGTGTATGCTAGTGAGTGTTACATATATAATATCACTGACATTAATAAGTTCGATAGCAGCACGTCGTATAAATTCAGCACAGATATCCACAGAGTCTTGCTCCAAGTCTTGCTCCAACAGATCGGATATCGTTGCGTTGCCGCTGTTTCACGTTGTCTCCCTTAGAGCCAACTATAGATGATACATATACCATAAATCACATACGCAAACGCGATCTCACATACAATAATCGTCCATCCAGCTATGTTGTGATTTCCCGTCGCTGTGTACCGATTAGATGCTGCTTTCAAGAGCCATGCATCATCACCTGAGCAACGAAAACAACTTCGATTGTGCGACAACTTACTAGTTCAGAGTGTCACCTTGGTTGAAGTAGAATGCATGAACACACTGCTGGTCCAACTGTTATGTTGTGCATGTGAGACGCGTGATCGCCCGTGATCGCGGTTGAAACAATATATTAATTTACGACATCCAATCTGCGTGGATTGGCCAACTGCGCTCACCGTGTGGAACTCATTACAATCCATCGATGGACGAATTGCTGACCACAATCAAAACGTTAACGCTACCATCCTAAAATAACAGTTAAACCACCATATAAAATTTTTAATTTTCCCATTTGACCCCACATTAAAGTATTAATCTTTGCTGCCTGACAATAAATGTTGATAGGAATTAGTGATGTTTAGAATGGACATGATCATCTTTTTCAATTAAATATTCTACAGCGGAATCAACTTTAGTTTAACTATATTTCAACAAAGCAGTAAGTTACCAGATATACGATATAAATATTATGTTACACACTTATATATCAGTCTACGCGTGTTAATTAAAATGTAAAAGCAAAAATATAATACATATTAAACATAATATCTGTTGCATATTTATGACTTATCGTCGCTTCAAACTTAAACATATTACTGTAATACGTGTACAATGTTTTATCGAAATATGAATGTTGGCGAATGGTGTCGTGACACGCACTAATCATACTGATGGTTTTCTATGTAGCATTTGCTTTATTACCACAACAACATTACAATTACACTACATTATACATATATATATATATATATATATATATATATATATATATATATATATATATATATATATATATATATATATATATATATATATATATATATATATATATATATATATATATATATATATATATATATATATATATTAGCGATTATACTGGAAAAGGAGAAAGCATATGTTTATCACCTACGAAGTGCATTCCCCATTCAAAATATGGCATTTAAATTATAATACATGAAATTTTTTCTGAATGACAACATTCATCTATGTTTTTAGACTTAGAGCGTCGTTTAGGAACGATGTATCCTGATATCATTCCGTCCCTGTCGCACATCGACAACAGCAATTATTATTATTACATTTCCACGCAAGGATACATATTAATAGCACTCAAGAAACATTGACAAGATTGATATCCACCCACACAGATACAGCCCATTTTTCGCTGATCGAAGGAAGCTTTGGCATTGAGTAGACTGGATTACATAGATTTAAATTAAAATAAAATTACACGAATATTTAGCATAGCTACGTTAATTACTGTTTAAAAAAAAATTCGATTAAATCGAGCGTTGAACACAGTTGGCCAATTGACGCAGACCAGTGGACCGTTTCACTAACACTCGTCTTCTTCTTCAGGTTATCCAGTGTCTCTGTTTCTTCGCCAGGCCTACTTGGAAAAACATTAATAAGTTCTGTCTTTCTCTTCCCCTTCTTTGGCTGGACTTGTGCAAGCGTATTTTGCCCTAAGGTACACTCATGCTTTTGAATTATGGTGCAAAGTCCTGTGCGCCTTTGACATCGCCTTTGACATGGTATTGTTTCATGTACGAGGCATGTCATTGTGCGTGGTACATAGCACTGTACAACCAGCCGCATAGTTCGAAAATGTCAGTCTAAGTGCATTAAAAACAGACGGAATACTTCATCTTTGGTTGAATGTCGATCTTCAAACAGTTGTCAAGTAGCGAAGTTTGTTTGTGCAGACTCCGGATCCACCTCTAGTTTGCCCTTATAACAGTCTTCTTGCCCATATTCCATACTGCATTGTTTTAATTCAATTGTTCAGCACCATCCTAGTATATACTTATGTTATACAAATATTGCGTCTTAGTCATTTTGAGTAGAAAACATCATTCCTTTTAGTGCCCGTGGTAAACGCAGCGGCTATGTGCTACTGGGCTGTGCGCTAAGCATGAGCATAGATACAAAATAGAATCACACTTAAATACAAGGTGACGTCACACTGTGGGCGATCTCTCTACCTATCTATGTTTTACTGGAGCACCTATCGTTGTGGCTGTAAAATAGGGCGTGAACACATGCTTCTTTGACGACAGAAACACAACATCATCATATGACTATAATAATTATAACGGTCTCCCACCACATTTATCAGGTTCTTTATGGTTGGTTGGTCATTTCCCATTAGTCAATTCTTTACGCCACTGATATCATCTTCAGCGCAGTCAATCGAGTCCATGTACAAATTATAGCACAGATGAAGTATATAGGTGGAAACATTTATATTGTTGGAAGTAATCCTTTTATATTAAACTAGAAAGATTAGGAATAGGAGACTTCGTTGTTGTAAAAACGTACAGGTTATATGTGTTGTAGTTTTCATTTTTACTGTCCCAGCTGCGATATCCGTAACAGTAATTTCGCTGGCATGGGACGAAAAGATGCCTAATTGGTATAAGTTTGCAATAATTGTTTGCAAATGTAACTATTCTTTTAATAGTTTCTTGTGATTAACACTTTTCCAAACAAAGTAAATGTTTTCGTTTTTTCTTCAATATTGTTGACAATCTTCTATTGCTATCCTTCGCAAATATTTATATATACACACACACACACACACACACACACACACACACACACACACATATATATATATATATATATATATATATATATATATATATATATATATAGTGATATTATTATTATTAGCTTGATACATTTTGTTGACATTTGTTGTATAGTTATAATTGTTGACATGTCATACACTGCATTGTGGCATTCGTGTTGATATATTTTGTAAAATATTATACAATTTGTTCCATAAACGTTTAATTATGTTATTTGGAAAAATCGGATAATCATTAGATAAGGCACATCACCTCTGAAACCAAGGGTGATTGCCGTTTGACTCACGAATCAGCATAGCAAGATCGCATCTTATCTCCCACTTATTAAAAATAATTCACTTAGTTTTTTCTATCTTAAGTACACTCAAAGCATATCTTTCCTAGGCAGAAACGCTAGAGAACGTAGTAGAGAAAATCTGCCTCAACTGCAAGATAATGTTAACGAACACATCAAATAAATAGAATCCTTGAGTAATGAGCTTATGCTATCGTTGGTATGTTGAAAGCAAGTTTCCTCTGCAATGATACGCACCGAATTATTTGGAGCCGCCATCTGCAGAAAACATGACTAAATGTTTGGAACCACGTACGTAGTGGTGTGGTTAGCACACACACCTGTCATGCCGGCGTCCAAATTATAATTCCGGACACAGCAGGCATAGAATGTTTGGTTTACAAAGTTGGCTCTCAACCTTGGGGACGGCGTACCACTCATGACTCGGTGATCACGCTAAATAAATATCAGTCTCGTTTCTAGTTAGGACATCACAGAACTACTCAGAACAACAAAGATCGGTTTAGGGATAGGGTTCTGAATGCCACATAGCCACATTCGTAATACTGTGATCACATCTGTGCGTGTGTATCCAATGACACACACGCACGCACGCACGCACGCACGCACGCACGCACGCACGCACGCACGCACGCTCACACTCACTCACTCACTCACTCACTCACACACACACACACACACACACACACACACACACACACACACACACACACACACACACACACACACACACACACACACTAGGTGTTCTGAAAGTATTTTACGAATACCATTCATTATTTTTCGATAATTGGAGTTTCTGAAACATGGATACATGAAAACAGTGTCAATATTTAGATACAGACAGGTTACCGTACGGTGACCAATTACAGGAAAAACCAGGGGTTGTAATGTGGTGGCCTGTTATATATATATATATATATATATATATATATATATATATATATATATATATATATATATATATGTATATATATATATATATATACCACTGTGTTACATGTTCTGCATACAATTTGAAACAAAATTCAAAAAGGAAGATTGCTTATATGCTACCTGATGAATCAGTATCATTTTGCTAAATGTAGATAAACACGTACCTAGAACCGAATTTATTTTATATATATATATATATATATATATATATATATATATATATATATATATATATATATATATATATATATATATATATATATATATATATATATATATATATATATATATATATATATATGTATATGTATATTCGCCATGCCATATATTCCTTTAACATGCGGATCAAGTAGAATAATTGTTAGATCTCCCATATATATTGACAATTTGTTTGATAATAATCTATGTATCTTGTTCTGGCATGCTTCATTAAGCTATTTCGGATCATTTTCACATTTTTCTGTGGCGATGGAATCGTTGTTCAAACAGATATAAACGTTAAACATAACTTTTAGATTGTTTACCCACCATGCAAAACATAGTACATTCCCTGCTTGACGACCCAAATCATATGATGTATGTATTAAATAAAAAAAATCTTGATCCTCTCCCCCGGTACTCTCCACTGTCACACCTGTTTCAATCAGCAATACTAATTTGAAAGCATGCCACTTAGGGAAATGAGACTCAAGATACATCTCTCCGGAAATATATCAAATTTCTTCACTAACCATTCGTGTTGGTGTCATCATCATCATCATCATCTGCTTCCACATCTGCCTAGCTTGCGCTATCCTCTGCCAGATGGTACCCTTCCAGTACACGTAGTTGTATAGCTCGTTTCTCCAACGTCTCGCTGGTCTTCCTTTAGGTCTTTCCCTTTCGTACGGTTTCCAGGTGGTGATACGCAGTGTCCATCGGTTATCTCTTATCCTGCTGACGTATCCTGCCCAGGTCCACTTGCATCTTCTGACCTGTTCAATCACGTCTGCGACCATTGTCTTTTCTCTTACCCAGATGTTTGTTTTTTCTGTCCCGCTATGTGATGTTTAATTTAACATACTCCTTTCCGTCTTTGCTTGTGCGACTGCTACCTGGTTCTACGGAATGTTGTTATAAATGTGTTTGTTTAAATGCAAGGAGCATGTTAAACAAAAGAAATGAACTAAACATTATGGTAGAAGATATTGACCCTTACGTAATAGGCATAACTGAATTGGGTCACCCCGTATATATCAGATGCCGAATTAGGAATATATATATATATATATATATATATATATATATATATATATATATATATATATATATCAGAAAGTGAAGAAGCTGTCGGGTGTAACATATATAGTTACAGGAAACTCAACATTAACTGTTGGGTTAGTTTATCGGAGTCCAAACATAAGCATAGAAGAGAATGTAAAGTAAATAACGCTATCAAAGAAGTGAGTAAACGAGACTGTATTATTGTGTGGGATTCTACAGGAAAACATTTCACAAAGGAAGACATAAGGACAAGAGGTTATATTTAGCAAAGATAGACAGGAATAACACACTGAAGAATAAGACAGCAACATAATGCTGGAATATCTTAAAGAGTGAAATTGACTGCGACGTTGACAAATGTTATTCTTAATATATATATTAAGGAAAATTTTGGAAAGTGTAAGTTCCTCCACACAGGACACTGGAATGAAGATGCACAATATACAATGGGTGGTACTGTACTAAATACTACCTTAAAGGAAATGGAGTTAGGGTTAACTATTAGTGCTGACATAAAGGTGCCAGAACAGTGTGGAATTGCAGCAGCGAAGGGAAACCAAATCTTGAATTAATTAGGCGAAATATAGTGAACAAAGAAAAATAACTAATAATACCGCTGTATAAAACAATAGTTAGGCCTCATTTAGAATATTGTATACAAGCATGGAGGCCATACCGCAAGAAGGATATTGATATGCTAGAAAGAGTACAAAGAGTACAAAAAGAGCAACCAGAATGATACAAAAACTCAGGAATATTAGTTATGAAATGCGTCTAAAAGAATGTCGTTTAACAACACTAGAAACCAGAAGATTGAGAGATCAGAATTTTTTTGGAATGGGCATGAAAATATTGACAGAAATATTTTTTTTCACGGTCAAGATAGAGAGAAGGCCTAGAGGATATGATTATAGAGTTACATTAGCAAAGAAGCAGTGTAGACTAGATATTAGGAAATTTTCATTTTAATAAAGAACAGTAAACGAATGCCAATGGAACAGATCTATTATCAACTGATTGTGTAGGCATACGTGCTAGTAGTGTTAATATTATTTTAAAATAAAATCGACATATATCTAAGACGGGCGGGGTACACTTAGATAGATAGGTTGGACTCTCGATACGCCAATTTAAAGGGCTTCCTAGTCCACCTGCCATCTATACATAGAGTTAATCTATATAGGTGGCAATCTTGTTAAATCTTGTTAACCGACTGTCGGTCGGTTGCGGAACGACGCCGAGAAGACAGCCTAGTGATTTTACCGGCGTTTCAACGCTATCCGTGTGGGCTAAACAATGCTGCTACCTCACGGATACTGGCTAATCCTGCCGTAATTCCGATTTGATAAACAACTACACATTATTATTTTTAATAATTTTGATGTTAATGTAAGTTTACAGAAGTTTGATAGAGAGTGTTCTTTCTTTTAATGTAATTACATGGTATGGCAATGTCAGTGGAAAAAATAAAGTAAAGCTTGCTCGCGTAGTTAACACAGCAAGCAAGTTAATTGGCAACGATCAAAAACAGCTGTCCAGCATATATAAAGATGCACTGAAAACGAAATTCACACAAATTCTCTATGATCCTGCCTATCCTCTAAATCAAGCCTTTCAGAAACTGCTATCAGGGAGACGTCTAAATGTTCCATTAACAAAAAAGAATCTCTTCAAAAAATCTTTTGTATCCTCTGCCATTTTAATTTTAAATGCTAAATGATAATATATGCTCTGTTTTCAACGAGTCATTAATTAATTTTTACATTTGATGTGTCTCATATATTCTTATGGTAACTCTTTATTTAATCTTATTTATTTATCAATTTTAGTATTATGTTATTACTAATGTTACTGTCTGCTATCAGAGACTTATTTTAAGAAATCATATACATGCTTATTTATTTATTTATCTTAGTAGCTATATTTTTATGCGTAATTTATTATTATACTTTACCTATTTTAGTGATGACTATACTTACTATCATTTTATTGTGTATTGACAATTGTAGACCCTATATGATTCACCAATGTTTTTATTACTGTCATTTTATGTGTGACTGAAGAAAAATTTCTATGTTTAATATGTTTTTAAACGGACAATAAAGTTTTTTGAATCTTTGAATCTTGAATCTGTAATGTTGAATTTTTTATAATACAACATTATCTTATATAAAAGGCATACTTATTTAATTTGTTATTTCAAATTCCGACAATGAGCATTTCTATCCTAATCTGGGGGTAAGGCCGCCCTGGCGGTTACAACTGCAGCCCAGGCAGAGTTAAGGGGCTTAAGTGCTGCCACCTCACGGAGCCTGGGTAACCGAGGCTATGTTTAGATAACTACTGTGTACGTGTACGTAATGTGTAGAGCACAAATTTCAGCTTTCAGTCTATTTATTGGAAGTTCATCCAGCTGGCGAAGATTATAACTGGCCATAGAAGACAGCCCACCATATCAGAGCATTTCAAAATAAGGTGAAACACGTGCAGGTGTAATGATAAAAACGCCTTTGACAAAAGCCTTTGAAACACATTTAGGTTAGCAGTGTCGGTCCGTTTTTTGAGCGATAATATGTGGATTAGTGATGATTACGCTGCTGCCGAGCGTATTTTCCCAGTTTTCTGTAATCACTAAAATTAAACTTGTTTCAGATAACCACCTAACTAGACTAAATGACACAATTTGACTGTAATCAATTACCATAACTCGTAAGTAACGTAAACAAATCAGCACTCGCTGCAGTCTGGATTTCTGAATAGGACGAGACTATTCGCAGAGCAGCTCTGCGGATAAGGAAATATTATCCACTATCCGCAGAGCAGTGACGTCACTGCTCTGCGAATTAGGGAACAAGTGCCACAATTCGCAGAGCAGTGACGTCACTGCTCTGCGAATTGGGGAACCAGTGCCACAATTCGCAGAGCAGTGACGTCACTGCTCTGCGAATTGTGGCACTTGTTCCCTAATTCGCAGAGCAGTGACGTCACTGCTCTGCTAATTTGCAAAGGACTTGCGATATATAAGAAAGAATATAAGAAAGAGTTGCGATGCATGCATGTTGTTATAATAATAATAATAATAGCTGTTTAGACATTTTAATGTAAAATTAAACTTTGTATCAATTGTATTAACGGAATCATAAAGTAATACATGTAAATACAAAAAATATTAATGAGTAAATAATTCAATGATTATGCTAGCTGATCTTGTTAAAAATATAAAAGAGTGAAAGGTCATAGTTACATAAAATGCAATTACTTAGCGTTTAGTTGCTATGCGTGCATGTTGTTATAATAATAATAATACTTACAATAGTATATTTTATTTAGACATTGAAATATAATATAAAACTCTGTGCACTCACTAGTTTTTTTCTAATAGTATATATATATAAAAAATAAATATAACAAAAGTTAAATGATTGTTGTAGGTAACTGAACTAGAGAAAATGCAATGAAATCAAGCTGGGTGGCAGTATTATAATTTATATTATGTATCAATAATATAAATAGAATAGGCTAATTGTTTTCATAAACGCGTATTATATATCTGTGACATGTGTGAATACCTTTCTATCTAAATTCTGATAGAATATATTTTTTTTCAAGCATTTAACGAGTAGCTCTGCGGATAAGAGAATTTCCTTAATTTTGCCAATTCGCAGAGCAGTGACGTCACAGCTCTGCGAAGTAGGGCAGGTCGAAAACAACATTTGACTAGTGGCTTCGGTTTCATAAATGCGTATTATATATCTGTGACATGTGTGAATACCTTTCTATCTAAATTCTGATAGAATATATCGTTTTTCAAGCATTTAACGAGTAGCTCTGTGGATAAGGGAATTTCCTTAGTTTCCCCAATTCGCAGAGCAGTGACGTCACAGCTCTGCGAATTAAGGAAACCGCGTTGTGGTATTCGCAGAGCAGGTCGAAAAGAACCTTTGACTAGTGGCTTTGGTTTCATAAATGCGTATTATATATCTGTGACATGTGTGAATACATTTCTATCTAAATTCTGATAGAATATATCTATTTTCAAGCCTTTAACGAGTAGCTCTGCGAATAAGGGAATTTCCTTAGTTTCCCTAATTCGCAGAGCAGTGACGTCACAGCTCTGCGAATTAGGGAGAGCAGGTAGAAAAGAACCTTTGACTAGTTGCTATGCGTGTTGTTTTAGTTTCATAAATGCATGTTACATATCGATGACATGTGTGATTATTTTTCTACCTAAATTCTGATAGAACAGATGTAGGAGAGAATCTGACTAGTTGCTATGCGTGTTGTTACTTTTATAAATGCCTATTACATATCTGACATGTGTGAATATTTTTCTACCTAAATTCTGATAGATCAGTCATGAATGAATAAAATGCAAATAAGAAATGTGGCCACAGGGATTTATTTCAAACTGTACCGCTAGAAATCCTGTCACACCATACTAATATAGTATATGACACTACACTAATACTCTGCATTCTAACATACATATATCTATACAAACATATACATCTCATTTACTTTATTTACCACACCAAAATCCCTGTCATAGTACTGAAAAGTGAGTGAAAACATTACTTACAAGATAACAACGAGGAAAACTTGTGTAAAAACTTGTACATAAACAGGGAAAAGCTTCAAGGAACTAAATTGCGTGCAATGTCTAAATAACTCCCTATCACAACATACTAAGAAACTAAGACAAATACATAAATCATGTGCAACGTCTAAATACTCACTTAACTCCTATCACAACATACCAAGAAAAGACACAAAACTTACAAATGCAAATGTAATTATACATGGTGCTTAGTAATGAAAGACATACACACACATACAAATGTAACACATATATACATGGCACTTACAATGTAAAATATATACACATACAAATGTAATACATACATATACATGGCACCTACAAATGTAAAATATATACATGTGCAAATGTAAACATCTACATGGCGCTTACAAATGTAAGACATACACATACAATTGTAAAACATATACATAGTATTTAAGTCTACTGAATGATGATGATTTGGTTAATGTGTGATTAAATACCACAAATGCCATCCTGGCATCATGGTATTAATCAATGTATGCATTTGACAGCAGTGTTTATATATATATGGGGTGAATGAATGATAATATATCACAGAACAGTCCAGCACTGAAGAGTTGAGCGAGCGGTTTTGTAGGTGGTTTGTCAAGGTTGTAGCATGATGAAGAGATGCCAACCTAAAACAAAAATGTCATAACGTCAGTAATACCGAAAGGATGTATTGCCATAATGTATAGATAAATGCAGATTAGTGAGTTATATATACACATTTACATGCATTAAGATTATATACATTTTTACAGCTAGATTAACACAAACCCTGTGATACAGCTTTGCTGTAACTACCTAGCATAATGTTATTTTAGGGGAGGAACCCTTGCTCATTCACTACCTCCACGACCAGTCACCCATCTGCAGATGATGTCCAACCTCTGTTGACACAATCAAATGCCAGGGTTACCTGGTTGGGTGGCATCAAAATGCAGGGCTTTATGCAGGATAAAATTATTGCCAGTCACACATGTTTTGGTGGACACATGGATGTTAACTGTTAAACTAGTTTACCAACTTTCAAATGTGCCTGATGACCTGAAATGGGCTACAAACACATATATGACACCCTTTACACTCACTTTCAAGGCATAAATAACGATATCTATGGTTTTGGAAGACATTTTTTCCTTTGCTCCTTCATTTTTGTTACCAGTCCACCAATATTTCTACCCGTCCATATTTGTTTTACCCGTCCAAATGATGGGTGGATGGGTCTCTACATAAAGCTATGGCAAAATGGCAAACAGGGCATCAACATATCTGGTCATTTGGCTGAACTAACAGACCCAGACAACATAAATGACACCACCTGTTGCAATAGTCACAGCAGATCCAACTCAGAAGTCCAGTTGGTTTTTGGCAGAAAGGGACGTCACAGTAGTGCCGCTTGCTGTCCCGCTTCCGCTCGGCATGCAAACATCTCACAATGTGGCGACGGTAAAAATCCGTGTGGAAAGGCTGCATCACGATGGGTGGCACATTGCAGCAAATGGCCTCAGCATTCTACAACAGAAGATTGTGCAGCTGGTACAATTTGAATCATAAATGCCTGAGATCAGATGCTGTAGACCAGGAAATGTCATAATAAATTATGTATAACCGCCTCTCATTGACACTGAAATGTACACAAAGCAACAGTTCAGACAAAAGTGCTAAGTCCTTCAGCCAACACCACTTCCCATCTGGCCAAGAAAAGAAGTCTCTGCAAGCATGCAAATAAATATTATCAATAATATTATTCATGCCATTCAAGGATTTAAAAGAGGTTACATTTTTCTATAGTGTAATATCCTATCCCTGCTCAAAACACTAGTTACACTTTATTCCCTGTTCAATCAACCACCATCTCAACTTCTTTGGGAAGCATCCAGCAATGGTGCAATAAATGCGTGAAGGCTTGCTCATACAAACATCCATCAGAGTCTATAACCAGGTATTCATTAATTCAAATGTAGTAATATTTGAACACAGCAGGACATGAGAAAAGCCAACTTTTACCTCCACAACTGAAGATACTTTGCACGACGAGTCAGATTGTGCACAGAATCCAGGATTGCTACCACGTCAGCTGCCAGGAGTAGCCATGCAGTCGTTTGCAGTACAGATCGGCATCAAAACGACACGAAATGGATGGAATCGAACCTGCAAACCACATGAATATGTAATATGTTCCGGTATGTTCACACTGGGTCCTCATATTGTTGACGTATTTATATTTTATTTTTACTCTGTGATATGCTTAGTTTTACTATTTGCAATTTAAAATATGAAACTAATCCATATCAAGCCACTAGTGACTAATCTATTTGAAGACAACCTGTGTAAAGAGCTTTTTAAATTTTAGTGATAGCTGCAAGCATTGAGTTGTAGAAAAAAGATCAAATTAATTACAATTGAAAGAGCTGCTTACATCTGTACACAACGATTCATCTTGTATGTGATGCTCCCACATCTCTGGATAATATGCCGGAATCACATGCACTGATCCAGGTTTGGCTGTGTTGACATTTCAGCTGACAAGACCAATGTAAGCATGGACCACCTAAAAAGAGCAACTTCCTATAAAAATAATCTAGTAGCATCAACAAGATAGGATATTTTGCAACCACAATTTTAGTGTAGATGTGAGTAAATAAATATATTGACACATAATTTACAATAACCAATATCTAATCATGAGCAATCAGCATTCCCAGGTATATGTATCTTTCACAAATATTGCATTTTGAGACCCAAGCAGTGAAGCACAGCGGAGCGCAATTGCCAGTGGTGCACACAGGATGAGCGATAAACAGTTTATTTAGGCCGACCGCGTTGTCTTTTAGATCTCAAAAGTCTACTAAGACGCGCTGTTCATAAAACACAAATATGCACAAGATGGTGATAAATGATTTAATTAACAAAATCAAGTATTAAATGTTGGCAAAATACAGTTATAATGGCAAAACTGAGGTGGGTCCAAATGCTGCGTAAGTGCCGGGATGACTATAACGTCACTGTCAGGCAGGCTGTCAGCGCCGTTGGCGTTATTGATTCGGATTCACGTTAACAATTAACGCACAAATACAACAACATTGCTCCCACATGGCTATGAGAACATGCTTTTAGTTACTTATTTCTGGTGGCTCATAATGCCACGGCCTTCCTTTCTGGGGTTGCCGATCGAAGTGCTTACAACCTAGCCTGATGGTCGGACTGGCGTGCTACGGGAGGCGGACAGGACAGCTCGCAATTTGTTTGCGGTGGCGACGGTTCTTGAATTAACGCAGCAAAACTTCACATGGCGATCTGTGGCATACTTGTCTAAATTGATTGCCAGTTGTCAAACGTGGCGCCTACTTCTAAACGAAGCGGCTCCATCTTTTTGAACTATCATTTACAAACGTGCATCGCCTCAGTGAAAGACCGCAACAACGTCTACACATGCGCATAAATTCCTGTGCGGTGATTGGATGAATCCTGCTCTGCGAATAGTGGCTTATATTTCCTTGGCCGCAGAGCTGCTCTGCGGTTAGCCAGTCCGTTCTGAATATGATTCACATTAGTGCTGGTTCGATACCAGGTTTTGTTCGATACCGATCGATACCTGAATTTTGTTCGATACTCGATACTTACGTTGTAAGTCTAATATTCACATAGAATACAGTTCCCAGTAGAAACAGTATGCAACAGAAGTAGTGCTGGTTCGATACCAGAATTCTTCGATACCGATCGATATATTGCTGGTTCGCTACCAGAATTCTTCGATATCAATCGATACCAGATTTTTATTCGATCCTCAAAATTTACCTTGTAAGTGTAATTCAGTACAGTAGAGATCTCCAAAGAAACTCACTACTATCCACTTAGACTAACGCCACAGAAACACACACCATTTTTCACTTACAAGTAGGGAAACATGTGATAATTTTATAGTCATGCAAACAATGATTAAAATGCAATTTTCATTTTATGTAAGTAAACAAACAACAGTTTCAATATAATTGATTACTGTTGTAAAACTAAAAGGTAACTGTAACATAAAATTTAAACAATAAAGACAACTGCAATAAAATACCTGACAAATCAATTGCACTGAATTATTTTAAATTAATAACAGTACTTCACCCCAGCTGTTTGTAAATACACTATAATATAGCAGCTTAATTTCAATTCAATGTGTATCCTAAAGTGACCATCAACAAATACAGCTGAAACATAACATACAAATAATATGTTATTATTATATTAAATATAAATACACCTATCACTTACAATAGTGCCACTGCCAGCACAGCTGCACACTCACGGTTATAACTGTTTTATAATTAATTGTATCGTAAAGATAATTGTGATTTAACATCAAAACTGATGGCAAAACGATTACAATAAAATAATACTAATTAATAATAGAAAAAATATTAATAAAAATTACAATTGCATTTCCCAGTTCACACCATTGTTTTTTATATAAAACTTAAATTACCATGTTATCAAGTACACATAACAAGCCCCCATAATGTTTTTGCTACTGTTTTCAAGAACCGGTCAGTTTCTTCCTCTACCTCTGGCTCTGCCAGTGGTGAATCTGTTTGGCCAGTGCCAGTGACTGGCAGTGTCACAGTGAGAGTGACAGTAGATTAGTCCAGTGGCAGATGGGTCGAACCTTGCAATGTCTGGTAACAATCGTTTCTTTGCATTTTTGAGTACTCTAGACCATGTAGTTCAAGAATCCATTGGGTGTAATGATTACCCCCGCTTGGCATTTTCATAATTCAAGATAGCCGCCAAGATGGCCGCCAAATCACATTATTGGCTATAAATTTTGAACCATACCACATAGAATCATAATTTTGGTGTCTAGGATAGGGTTTTTGTGGTCAAGGAATCCATTTATGATGTTCAAATATTAGTTTGACCATCCAGACCATGAGAAACGCAAAAATTGAAGCTTAATGGGAAAATCAGTATTGAGCTGAATGCATGGATTTAGGTTATGGCGGTGTACAGATTACACAAGAATATGGCAAGAAGAACAAACAGTAATAAGTTTTAATAAACAATGTGATTTATACAAGACCAAGTAAGCACTGGATAATAAAGAGGACTTCCTCAAACCCCCTCCTGTACCCCACCTTCTTCATCTTCATCAGTTGGCTTGGTAGTAGTGAATTTGTTAAAACACCCACAGTTCCCCCTCTTGCTTGATGATTCTGAGTCACAACCACAGCGAATGAGCTTGAGCACGTAATCTGGTTTCAGGCAAACACCTTCCGCCACAGTAGTTGCAGAGAGCGACTTGTTGATATAATCGGCTTCCAAGCCATAGTCCCGTGGATCGAGTGGTGGGGGATCTGAATCCAGTGCGGCATACCACTGTGCAACTTGGAAGTGTGCTCGTTTTGTGTTCTGCATGAACGCTTCTGTGGTCGGTGCCAGGGAACAGAGTTTTGGTGCACCAGAGGACTTAGCTGTCTTTTGTGCCCACAGCCGCTTACGGCACTCACTCATGGTCACACCTAATCCACCATATGCAGCAACCATGAACTTGGTTGCCTCCTTCTCCACATCAACCCAAGGGGCATCGATCACACCGAGGGAGTCCATGACGAACCCCTTGTTCGATGTGGTAACAGCTGTCGACTTACCAATACCATAACTGGCTGCTACCGTATCACAGCCACTGATAGCATGTATCGCCAGGACTTGTGGGATGAGAGTAGGGTGCTTATTGACTGTTGCAGGAATGTCAACACAAACCCTACCATGGACCGATGGTTTCATCATCAAAGGAGCCGAGGAACCAGACTTATGGTAGTGGTAACAGAGTAGTGCGAACACGTCCGTATCATCTGAGATGACACAGACACGAGCCTCCTCACGTTCATAGCTCCAGAGGGCGTGCATGACGAGTCTTATGTCTGCTTCCTCATGAGTTGAGTACAGCTGAAGCTCTGCCCTCTTTCTCCCCCTATGCACCACAGTTGGCACTGGCTCTACTCCTGTCATGAATAGGCGGTAGTCTGATGTCACGTTGTCGAGGAATTCTTGGTGATTCATTATGAGCTCTAATATGAGGCGGTTCAGCTGTACCTTGTTGGCTACACATTTCAATACAGCATCTCTTGTTGGGAGGGGAGTTTTCGCACTCAGTTTGTGAACTCGGCTAGGAGCCGTCTTGCCTGCACGAGCTACCCTTGTGCTACTCTTGGTAGAGTAGTCATAGTACCTGTCCAGTACTAGATGAACGTCGGCACTGTTGAGTTTGTTTGCGACCCATATCTTGAACTCATTGACAAAGGTGTGGACAGTTCCTTTTGTGGGCCAATTAATTGTCCACAGCACGGCAGAGACATAGACATCAACCACAATGACAGAGGGTTGTCCCCATACCCTGGCAGACGTTTCAACTGCAAGATTGTTCTTCAGACATGCTTTCCCAGTGGCGATCCGCATGCTTCCATCAGGGTGGAACATAGAAGGAGGGTATGCTGCTAGTTCGCAGCCAATCACATCATTGAGGTCCAACTCTCGTTGGCTCACCATCAGGCCAATCACTCTTGCATAGATCGCCTCCTGGTCGATGACTGATATATCGCCAACTTTGATGGCATTCCTATTGTCAGAGAAGGTGACAGCCTGCCGTTTGATAGTTGTGTAGAAACCTTCTGGCCATGAAGACTCCAAAGTTTCAAGTTGTTCCTGGCCCATGGACACTGCTTTCTCAATGGTTACATTTGCAGGTGCTATGGCACCAGTGACAATGTTTATCAAAGTACCATCAGGATGGCTGTCAGGATCCATCGGGTCAATACACTCAGACAGTGTGTGATGTAGAGACTCCTGTGCGTCACTATTGATCCGCCCACTTGTCTCTTCTTTGTGCTTCAGTTTTGGCATGCTGTCATCCTCAGTCATCAGTTGTCGGTCCCCCATCAGTGTCACGACCGCATGTTGGCTGTAGGACCACGTTGCCACTGTCTGTGGGTTTTGCGTGTTTCCAATGACACCACTCGGACCTCGCTTCATCCATGTGGTTACGATGAATTGGTCTGATGGAATACCATTCCACAGCCCTTCCATGTGATGGAGAATCTGCTCCCCACGAAGGAACTGCTGCTCGACTTCAGATGGGAGCCAGGTCAAAGAGGGACAGAAGAAAAGACCATACCGAGCATAGTTGTGTTTGTTTGCAGCAAAAAAATATGGAAGCATCTTGTTCATTGTGGTGATCAGGAGGGCATAGTCAGGCTCATGAGTTGCACGAGTGAACTGCATAATGAGCAGTGTGGGCTTAATCACTAGCTCGGTCCAAGCCTTCGTCGTTCGACTTTTAGTAGAGAGATCAGCCAATACGTTTTCCAGGTCAGCCATGTTGTTCAACTCTTTGTTCTCGACGATTGGGTGGGGTAGCTCTTCAGTGAGAAGGCGTAGTGCACGGATATTTTGAGGATATTTCTTCCCCTGCAGCATCTTGTCCACTGACCCAAAGGTTCCACACAGAATGTTGCTCAGACCACTGTCGGCCATGAGTGTACCAATACAGGATACGAAATCCATGAGGAAATGCATGAAGCCAAGAATGGGCATCATTTTTGTTATGAGATCAGGAGTGGCGAAGAGAATGTCGACGATGACCTTGTAGATTTGCTGGTCTGCTGTTATGACAAGGTACTCTTGATTTAGTTCTTGAACAATACGCAACCCATTGACAATGGCTGTGTTCACTGTGTCTGGGTCAGCTGGCTTCATGTACAACAAAGGCATGTAGCGCACAGCAGATTTGCTGGCAGGCATCATTCCAGTTTCCCTACAGATCCGAGTGTTGAACCCGTTGTATTCCGGTGTATTTGCTTCTTGAAGCACACTCGATAAGAAGTTGAAGTCCAGCTCTCTTGCTCTGTTCAAGGAGATACCGACAGCTTGTTCGAGCTCATCAGATGGCTTCAAATTTAAACTGAACTGTACTGGCATGTCTGGCTTCTTGGGACCCCTATATCTCACTACTGTTTGGTCCAAGTCAATTGGTTCCTTCATCTGCTCCTTGCTGAGTCTGGGAATGGTGACATCATGAGTTATAGGTGGAGGTCGGGGTTGTGTCACGATCATTGCCAAGTTTTGGGAATGAATGACAGCATCAAAATTGTCAATAATTACTTGGACGAGACCACCAACTGATACGTCAGTCAGGCCTGCCAAGGCTGTGTCACGTGCAGCCTGCACCGTAGCCGAGCGGAGGAAACGCCGCACCTCATCATAGCTACACGTGATTCGGAACTTATAGAGCATGTTAATGACAGACTTGTGCTCACTCATCAGCACACCAAGAGCAATCTGTAAGGGGGTGGGCTGGTTGGCTGTAACACTAGCGACAATGTTGCCAACCATGATGGAGGGCAGTGATGGTGATGAATCAGAAGTGAACTTTGGGTGGACTTTGGAGAGCAGCTTGTTGAGAAGATTACTAGTACATTCAGTCGCTGAGGGCTTGTCAATGTGGACATCATATGATGTGAGCTCCCTCTTCACTGCCTTCAACTCTTGTGCTATCTCTTTTCCGAGCTTCTTGAGTGTGACTTCTTCATCCCCATCTTCAGCATTTACAATGTTTAGTGTATTTGCAACGCTGTTCCTGAAGAGAACTAGAGTGGCAATCCCAGGTGAGTGAAAACTCAAAATGTCATCAACAAATTGAGACTCGACTTTCTCCACAAGTGTTCTTCGAGACAAACGGGTACCGCCTTTCTGCTCATACACATCCATGATATCCACTGTGTTCCAAACCTTTGTACGATCTTGCTCAAGCACCTCGAATGTCTGGAGAAGAGCTGTATCCACTACAGAGTCAGAATAATCATCTATGCTAACAGCAGGTTTGTGAAAGAGACAATTACATTTGCGATGATAACGAGCCTCTGCAGCAACTAGATCACCATCAGCAGCCAACAGACGATCGTGGACAACTCGTCCAAGATCATCATTGCGCTCTATACACTTTTTGATGAGAGTATCAATGTAAACCTGTCCATCACACATATAGGTGGTCGTGACCATTGATGCGGGCACTCGGTATTGAGCTGGTGTTTTGGCATCGTACTCAGAGTCTAACTTGCACTCGGTGATAGCGAGACAAAACATACAATGTTTTTTGAATTCAAATGTTTTGCCCTTCGTCTCACTACGTAGTCTTTTGGGCTGAGGTTTTGATGAGCTATGAGGCTAGCGCTTCTGAGATAAATGAGCAAGATTCTGCGGCGAGACATAGGTAGAAACACAATTCTTGTGACAATAAACATGAGTAACAGTGCCACTAGTATATCCTGCTTCCAGTGAGTCATGTGTATCAAGATGATCCCGCAGTTCGCTTGCTTCAATAATCTTCTGTATACGGCTGCATTTTGACAACTTCTCTTTGGTACCAGGACAGCTGGTAATCTTGCCATTGAAGAAACACTCCTCCTCAGCAGCCATGACTATCTGAAACAATAAAAAGAAACTGTTGAATATGTATATACAAAATGGATATTATATGTGGTATAGTTCTAAATGAAGAAACACTCCTCCTCAGCAGCCATGACTATCTGAAACAATAAAAAGAAACTGTTGAATATGTATTTACAAAATCGATATTATATGTGGTATAGTTCTAAAATTCTACCAACATTTTCATAATTTTGATCGCCATATTAGCTGCATTCTAAGATTTTGACCATGTGGGGTGGTTGAATGATTATTTGAACACCAGAAAGGGATTAATTGACCCCAAAAACCATATCCTATATACCAAAATTATGATTCTATGTGGTATGGTTCAAAAGTTATAGCCAATAATGTGATTTGGCGGCCATCTTGAATTATGAAAATGCCAAGCGGGGGTAATCATTACACCCAATGGATTCTTGAACTACATGGTCTAGAGTACTCAAAAATGCAAAGAAACGATTGTTACCAGACAATGCAAGGTTCTGAGAAAAAATCGGACTGTGCCACTGGACTAAGATGCAGTAAGCACATCGTCATCGTTAATCAGTCACGTCGTGTATGTCACTTCTTGGCGATGTTTGCCGCAGTTACTTAGTAGATTCGGCAACCGATGGCGATTCGCTTCGACTGTAACTAGATGTTCATTGCTCGCTCACTGTCGAATATTTCGATAAAATACGTTCTCGAGTCAATGGCCAATGTAGTCTCGCTTAACCGACTGTCGGTCGGCTGCGGAACTACGCCGAGAAGACAGTCTGGTGACATTTGCCGGCTTTTGTTTGGTATCCGCGTGATCTATAAAATGCTGCCACCTCACGGACACTGCCGTAATATTTTTTTTATAAACAACTGCAAATTTGTATTTCTATTTATTTTGGGTTAATATAAGTTTAATTTTTAATAGTTTTTATAATACAGCATTATTTGATCAAAAGGTTTCCTTATTTAATTTGTATGCTATCCGTGTCGGGCTAGACAATGCTGCCACCTCACGGATACTGGTTAATCCTGCCGTAATTCTTATTTTATAAACAACGGTAAATTTGAATTTTTACTTACTGTTGTGTTAATATAAGTTCAATGGTGAATACTTTTCAAATGATATTATTATCTTGTAAAACTATATCGTTATTTAAATTTTTATTTCATAGTTGGCCTGAGAGCCAATCAGCGTCTCTACCCTATTCTGGGGTAAGGCTGCCCGGATGTAGAAACTTAAGCATATATACTGTCCCAGGCGTAGTTGAGGGGGCTTAAAAGTGCTGCCACCTCACGGAGTCTGGGTAACCGAGGCTATGGCCAATGGCAATGCGACGTTGTCCACGACGTCGACGACGCCATACGACGAAAGTCGATCATCACGTTTTGGTAGCTTCTTGAATGGTGACATGTTTCGTTAAATTCGATGTATTTCCCCCACTATCTTTGAGACGCCTCTAGCACAGCAGACACTCTTTGTTGGAAAACTGCCAAATTATTAGCGATGAACGTTGCGACTTGTTGTCGTTCGCCTTGGTTGTGGGCATTGTGTACGGGAAATGAAATGGTGGCGCCACCAAACGGAACCCGGATAAACATAACCTCCGCATCGCGCTCGAATAAATATTTATATTAATAATATTATTATTAAACTAGTTTCATAAATACTAGTGCGTGCAATAAACACTCTATACAAATACTATAGGATGTGTGTTTGTGTACGCGTAACCGTAAATAAAGTAGGGAGAAAGATGGCATGGTACTGCCACCAAACGAGAGCGTCACATACGCACCTTGGTTTGGGTAACGAGGCTATGCGAAGTCTGACCTACGCGAGGATAGCACACAGAAAACTGTTATTATAGAGACTAATTCTACAATAAAGTTTTAGAAAACAATTCACATTTTATGTTATATTATTTTTTAAACAACCACGCCTAAGTCAATTTAGGCTGCGAAGCGCTGTAGTGATAGCTCCCGTAAACAACGTCGTCATCAACAGCGATGTTGCGCCTTCGCATCGACTTCGTCGAATGGACTCGATGTCGAGTATCGAAGGTATCGAAGGTATCGAAGGTATCGAAGGTATCGAATAGTGGGCGTTCGATACCAAAAATATCGAAGTATCGTGATACCACTAAATATCGGTATCGAACTTTCGCAAGTATCGCGATACTTCGATATTTTTGGTATCGAACCAGCACTAATTCACATTGTCAATGTCATTTTTCTAGTATTATTTTTATTAATAATTTTTATTGGTGTTTCAGGGTGCAACAAACACACACGTCGCGATGCAGCATTCGGTCGTAGCTTCGTGTGCTGATGTACGTCTCAACAACGGAAAAATGATGCCATCTATGGCTCTGGGCACAGCCCAGGCTAAGGGAGATTTGTTACAAACTGCTATAGAATATGCTCTAGACATTGGCTATAGACACATAGACACGGCACGTGTATACGGTAATGAAGCAGACATCGGGAAGGTTCTGGACAAACAGATACGCAGTGGGAAGATTAAGAGAAACAACTTATTTGTGACTACAAAGTTGCCGCTATATCACATGGGTGAAAAGGATGTCAAGTCATCTGTTCAGGATTCACTCGATCTACTGCAGCTGGAATACCTTGATCTGGTTCTGGTGCATGTGCCGTGGGCGTGTAAACAAATACACAACATACCCCCTGGGCAGATGCTAACAGATGCAAACTTTGCTCATCTTGATATTGTGGCAACATGGCATGCGTTAGAAGTTCTAGTTCGCGAAGGACTTGTTCGTAGCATCGGATTGTCAAACTTCACCCAACAGCAGATTGAACGCATCTGGGAGAAAGCGGAAATAAAACCTGCAAATCTGCAGCTCGAATGCCATGTCTATCTGCAGCAGGAGGCACTGCGGTCTTACTGTCAGCAGCGAGGCATTGTGGTGACTGGATACTGTCCTTTGGGTTCACCTGCTCGAGCCGATAAATACAGACATGAGGGCGATCCTGATTTGCTTAATGACCCGGTGGTCGGGGATATTGCTAAACAAGTTGGATGCACACCAGCGCAAATTGTGCTGAGGTTCTTGATGGAGATCAATGTTATACCACTGCCAAAAAGTGTGCATCCAGAGAGAATTGCCGAGAACCTGCAGGCTGTTGACGTCAAATTAGGAAATGTTGAAATAGACCAACTCCGCGCATTGAATCGAAACCGGAGGTTTATGCGATTTGAGTGGTTCAAGAGTCATCCAGAATTTTTTGAGAATGATTTTTTTTAACATATGCAGAATCCTTGGCTGTTTCATATGATGACATGTTGTATCTGTCAATTAGTATATGTCTGTTTACATTATATATAAGACACTACAAATAAAATCTTCATAAAAATGACAATACATTTTGGGAAAATAATACAGCTATTGCAAAACAGTAATTTGTGTAATATTTACAACAGTAGAAACATGGAAATCATACTATGTAGATCTGTTTAATTATTTTGATAGAAATGTCAGTTGTGTGTATAAACAAGTAGATCAGTAAGATCACATACATACCATGATCATTACAATATGGTAACGCGAGCGCCATTTCAATTCCAACCACAGAGTTAGATGATTCCAACACACTTTAAATCCAATTCCATAATAAGTCGTATTGCAATTAAACATATTTGGATTTACACTTTGGCAGTTTGAATGACATTGTGGCATTTTATATATGCATAACTTTGTGCTATTTAAATTATACTATGTATATATAATTATATATACCCATGTACACTGTACATAATAAATACAGGTAATTAACAATGAGTGGCATTGTTCAATAATTTATTGGCATCGCTCTCTAATGCAGAGTACATCAGAACACCATACTGACTATTTTGTTGCTTTTGGTAACGATCATATTGCATCTGGCTGGTAATTAAGTCAAGCTGGGGCAAAGCAGACGCCAACTTATTCAGATATTCCTAATTAAGTCTTTTGATATTTCTCACTCAGATATAAAAGTGAAATTATTTATAATCTTCATAATATCACAGACAAGTGTAAACATTGGAAAACGGTTGGACACCTTTTCATTGACTGTCAATAATTCTATGCATATTAAATGTTTGGAGTGAAATATTGTGCCGTACTATAACGGATTTATTGTGTATATATATCCTATATCAAGCATCAGAAGTCTCATTTGTGCTAAAACAATTATTCTGATAATAAACTAGTGTTATTACAAAACCAATCTAAGGACATCTGGGTGATTGTATTATTTGTGAGATACATCACTAGTTTGTAGACCATAAAAACAGTAAGGTAGTCCAAGAAAGTTACTGAACCCACACAGGCAAGGAGACTTTGTTGCCTAGTCACTTTTGAAGTCTTTTCCAAACAACTGCACTACGCCAATCCTCCTTCATAAATGTCTGTTCTACATACGTATGTTAACCGGAAATTATAATTTGCTTTCCAGAATGACAGAGTTGAGTGCTGTCACCTCACGGAGCCTGGGTAACCGAGGCTATGTTTAGTTAACTAGACTAACTACTTGTGTACGTATACGAAATGTGTAGAGCAAAAATTTCAGCTTTCAGTCTATTTATTGGAAGTTGATCCAGCTGGCGAAGATTATAACTGCATGGCCACAGAAGACAGCCCACCATATCAGAGCATATCAAAATAAGGTGAAACACGTGCAGATGCCTAATGATAAAAACGCCTTTGACAAACTCACTTACTGTCTTAACTTAAGGCTAGCAGTGTCGGTCCGTTTTTTGAGCGATAATATGTGGATTTGTGATTACGCTGTCACCGGGCGAATTTTCCCAGTTTTCTGTAATTACTAAAATTACAATTGTTTCAGATAACCACCTAGCTAGACTAAATGAAACAATTTGACTGTAATCAATTACCATAACTCGTAAGTAACGAAAAAAAAATCAGCATTCTGGATTTCTGAATATGATTCACATTGTCATTTTTCTTGTTTTATTTTTATTAATAATTTTTATTGTTGTTTCAGGGTGCAACAAACAGACACACATCGCGATGCAGCATTCGGTCGTAGCTTCGTGTGCTGATGTACGTCTCAACAACGGAAGAATGATGTCGTCTATGGCTCTGGGCACAGCCCAGGCTAACGGAGATTTGTTACAAACTGCTGTAGAATATGCTCTAGACATTGGCTATAGACACATAGACACAGCACGTTTATACGGTAATGAAGCAGACATCGGGAAGGTTCTGGACAAACAGATACGCAGTGGGAAGATTAAGAGAAACAACTTATTTGTGACTACAAAGTTGCCGCTATATCACATGGGTGAAAAGGATGTCAAGTCATCTGTTCAGGATTCACTCGATCTACTGCAGCTGGAATACCTTGATCTGGTTCTGGTGCATGTGCCGTGGGCGTGTAAAGAATTACACAACATACCCCCTGGGCAGATGCTAACAGATGCAAACTTTGCCGATGTTGATATTCTGGCAACATGGCATGCGTTAGAAGTTCTTGTTCGCGAAGGACTTGTTCATAGCATCGGATTGTCAAACTTTACCCAACAGCAGATTGAACGCATCTGGGAGAAAACGGAAATAAAACCTGCAAATCTGCAGCTGGAGTGCCATGTCTATCTGCAACAGCAGGCCCTAAGGTCTTACTGTCAGCAGCGAGGCATTGTGGTGACTGGATACTGTCCTTTGGGTTCACCTGCTCGAGCCGATAAATACAGACATGAGGGCGATCCTGATTTGCTTAATGACCCGGTGGTCGGGGATATTGCTAAACAACTGGGACGCACACCAGCGCAAATTGCGCTGAGGTTCTTGATGGAGATCAGTGTTATACCACTGCCAAAAAGTGTGCATCCAGAGAGAATTGCTGAGAATCTGCAGGCTGTTGACGTCACATTAGGAGATGTTGAAATGGATCGACTCCGTGCATTGAATCGAAACCGAAAGTTTATGCGATTTGAGTGGTTCAAAAATCATCCAGAATATTTTGAGAATTTTTGAGATTTTTAACATATATGCAGAATCCTTGGCTGTTTCATATGATGACATGTTGTATCTGTCAATTAGTACATGTCTGTTTACATGTACAAGATACTACAAATAAAATCTTACTAAAGATGACAATACTTTTTGGGAAAATAATACAGCTATTGCAAAACGGTAATTTGTGTATTATTTACAACACTAGAAACATGGAAATCATACTATGTCAGGGTTGGAAAAAATCATGATTTTTTTTACTACATTGATTTTTTCAACATTCTCGACAATCATAAGAAATAATATGTAATTCGGAAAAAATAAATAAAAGTGGAATATCATAATATACCCAATAGGCTGAACATTTCATTCTTAGCATTTCTAAAGAATTAAAGCAAAGTTGTTATGTACAAATTTAAACTTTATTTTAAAATACATACAGTTAAATCAACTGGTAGTAGCACGTAACGTAAGTATAAATTTAAGATGATCTGAAAAAATCAATGTCTTGATTCTTTCAAGTTGATTAAATCAATGATTTAATCAATTTGATTAAATCACTGCCAACCCTGTACTATGTAGATCTGTTTAGTTATTTTAATAGAAATGTCAGTTGTCTGTATAAACAAGTAATCAGTAAGATCACATACATACCATGATCATTGCAATATGGTAACGCGAGGGCCATTTAAATTCCAACACGCTTTAAATCCAATTCCATAATAAGTCATATTGCAATTAAACATTTGGGTTTACACTTTGGCAGTTTGAATGACATTGTGGCATTTTATATATGCATGACTTTGTTCTATTTAAATTATACTATGTATATATATATAATTATATATACATAATAAGTACAGGTAACAATGAGTGGCATTGTTCAACAATTTATTGGCATCGCTCTCTAACGCAGAGTACACCAGAACACCATCCTAACTGTTTTGTTGCTTCTGGTAAAGTCTTGACATTTCTCACTCAGACCTAACACTGAAATTATTTATTATCTTCATAATATCACAGACAAGTGTAAACATTGGAAAACGGCTGGCTATTTTTTTCATTGACTCGATAATTCTATGCATATTATATTTTTGGAGTGAAATCTTGTACCGTACAATAATGGATTTATTGTGTATATATATCCCATATCAAGCATTAGAAGGCGACCACTCATTTGTGCTAACAGAACAATTATTCTCATAATAAACTAGCGTTATTAGAAAACCAATTCAAGGACATCTGGGTGAGAGTGCGTCGTACTCAGTTCTCTCAGCTAGGAGAAAAACCCTCAAGAAAGGCGTGCATATCAAAAGTGAAATTACTAGTCGGCATTTTTAGTCTGAGCCGACGGTCCAACAGACTTATGGCATTATTTATGAAATACATCACTAGTTTGTAGACCATAAGCAGTAAGGTAGTCCAAGACAGTGACTGAACCCACAGAAACAAGGAAATTTCGGTGTCTACCCCCCGGGGTAGTCACTTTTCCAAACAACTGCACTAAACCAATCCCCTACATAAATGTTCTACATGTGTATGTTAACTGGAAAGTATCATTTGCTTTCCAGAGTGACACCTTCACTTAAATGCACATCTCTCTTTGGACATTCTCTTTGGTTACCATAAATGCTAAAATTTAATTTTATTATCCCAGTTTCTGGTCTGTCCAGGCAAACAAATCTCACACAGTTGGTATTTTCAGTCCTACAAATGTGTCAGGTTATCAAAAACCAATAATCATGCTTTGCACAATATAAAATGGTCATGATTAGTGTATTAAAAACCTGACATACTACATAATTAAATTAGTAATATTCTTTAGAGATAAGGCATTGATACAGGACAAAAGTGAATATTCAAAATTATAACATCTTGTGTAGCTTAGAACAAAACAAACAAACAAAATTCCTCTAATTAAAATTAACAATAATTGTGAAATATTTTGAACTGTTATATATACTGGTACATGTATATGTATGTGACCATATGAAGTTTGTCAGATACTGAATAATGTAAATCTTGCACACAAATAAAAAAATTACATTGAATGAACAGGTTAGAGAAGACACACAACAGAAAATCATGGAAGCAAACTGGTTTTACAAGCAGATAGAGACAGTACTTCATAAACAAAAAAACAAGTTACATATTAAAATAATTCTGGAATAACATAATCAATCTTACAATAAATCCAAACGGAAGAACTCGCTTTCACATCACAGTGTATCACATTTTCAAGATGGTCAGTCAATCTCAAGTTTTCAACAGGACCCAACCTCGTTATCATTCCATGGTAGTATACACTTGGAACAGCTTTCACTTAGGGGGTGGTGCTTGCGGGGGCGATTGGTCAAACATTGAGTGAGGTGTAGGTGTCTCAATGACCCCTGGGGGCGCCGACTGATTTGGGTTTTGATACCCTCCTGGACCTTGATAGCGATCTGCAACATAACGTGGGTTATTTATAAACCAGGTGTGTCATACCGAACGATACTCAAACTAGCGTATGTACGTTTGTTATGCTATAACCACAATATACTATCCGTCTCAGATGCAAACATTTTACCCACAATATCAGTAAGAATTCACAGCGTTATTGATTTTTAGAAAGTCGACCACTGCTACTTGTTCTGTGTACAACAGCTTTAAGACTGGTCCGAACTAAAGCAAACGTTCCTCAACTGATCAGATAGCAACATCACAAGAAAAAAGGTGAACTATTGTATAATTTAACTTACTTTGGAGCAAATATTTGTCGATGAGTACAACGTTTCGACCCATCAGCTACGGGCCTTGTTCACATACTGATGTCACGTGTGTTGGCTCAGATTTCGACGGAATAATTTGGTTGTAGACGGCAGTGAACAAGGCCCGTAGCTGAGGTGTCGAAACGTTGTACTTATCGACAAATACTTGCTCCAAAGTAAGTTAATTAAATCATACAATAAACCATTCTTGGAGCCATGAACAATAATTATATTCAATAAAAGGTGAACTGGCAGTTAAAGAAGTACAAATGTTACACAATTCCAATTATATATTGTTTTCAAAACCATAACATTTAAAACAATCTCTGATAGCCATATAACCTATCCTGGATATAATTTTATATATGTATGTATATATATATGAGTGTGTGTGTGTGTGTGTATATCCATAGATACCAACTGCAATGACTGAGGAGTTTAATTTTTACCACTGTACTCACTCTGCCCAGGCACCCCTCCAAGACCAAAGTCGGGCAATCCGGGAATGTTGAGATCAGAATAGTTCCCCCCTCGCTCCTGGTACAGCCGATACAACACAAAACTGGAGAGAGGCTTGAAGAGCAGGTTCAGTATAGCCATGCTGCAGGTGTAGGTCAAGGTCACAATAATAAATCACCGCGGGTGAAGTCACAATGGACTGCTGCAGAAGTACTCATTGAAACAGATATGATACTAACAATTATATATATATATATATATATATATATACTATAAATTCATCATCATCATAGGCATCCATCGGTCAGGGTTGAACATGGAGTACATCCTCAGGTTGCTCGGTTGGCGCAACGTTGTTTGTGGCTATAAAGTCCAATGTGGGAGTAGCAGTCTCTGCCGCAAAGGACACATTTGTACGTGGTCTCTGGTTTATCTAAATTACTATTACATATATATTATACTGGCAAGTATTTTTGTAAACTACAAAAAAATGAGGGTCCCAACATTGCCAAGATGTGGATACCAAAAAGATGACAGGCAGCCATATTTTAAGCAGTGGTCAAATGCACCATTAGTTATCTGATCCTCTCAAACAAGGGGAGTACCCATAAACGTGTCTTGTGATTTTTTCACTTCTTAATGATTGTAACTATTACCGATGGTATCATTGGTAATACAATTTTTTTATATGTCTTTCAGAAAATAACTGTTAAGTATGAAAAGTTGCTGAATCCCAGTAAACAGGGTAAGTCAAAGACACAGCCACAGTATAAAACACTTCTAAAGACACACCTTTTTAGATTAGCGTTTCTGTGACGTGATAATGTGGACTTTAATGACATACATTTATCAATAAGTTATACAATTTTTATTACGCAATTAGTATCATTATTAGCATTTTAGTATGATAGTTTTTATGATTGATTAGCTATGTTATTATTATTATTATTATTTTAATCATATACTTTTTATTTAAATTTATTTTATTTTAGCATACTGAAGAATATTAAGTAATGTAACGACTGTGCTATTTTATTGTTTCATGTATAGGCTTATATTTATAGTGTTCATGTGTATCTATATATATATATATATATATATATATATATGTATATATGTATATATGTATATATGTATATATGTATATATGTATATATGTATATATGTATATATGTATATATGTATATATAAGTTTATTTACCTTAATAATATTTTATCATCTATATATACATACAATATCTATTTTAGTAATCATTTATCACCCAATTTTAGCTACTATTTGTACATTTATGTGAAGCGCCTGAGAACAATAATATTGATTCGGGCGCTATACAAATAAATTATATTATTATTATTATTATATGAACAATGTTATATACTACAGATAATATAGGTCCAAAATGTTTTCACTTATTTAAAGAACCTCATTTTGACCCTGTCCATTTGACCCAATATTCCTGCATAGCATCTCGCATGCGTTTTTTGCTGGTATTATAATGCTATATTATTCCAGGCATTTGTAAGCAGAAAGGATACGCAAGGCAGAAACTTGCTGTGCCTCCTCCTGCTCCTATAGAAACAAAGAAACAAATAAATACATCAAAGATTGTAATATATTTTGATTTGCATAATTATGTTTTCGTTCAATAGGCCTACAAGAAAATTGTCATAAATTATAGATAATTATTGACAATATTCTGCACAAATAAAATGCACTACAATTTGTTACTAACAAAACGTGCAAATTACCTCAAAATAATTAGTTACTTCTTTCCATAACTTGCACACATAAGCAGTTACACAGTAAAACATGCCGCACACATTGCAATATTTGCTTGTTACATAATTTTGCTATTGATATACAAATGCCTGTTTGGCAGACTATAATCAACCAATCAAGTTGTATACAGAAAGACTTGTATGTACTATAAATGAGCTGTGTACGGCTACACTCACCTGGTGCTACGAGGCAAAGAAGGATGATGTCCAGCACAATACTGATCACGTTCAGCACCATAAACTGCAAGGAGAGAAATGTCACAGAGATGGGATGATTTTCATCACAACGTTAATCACATTCAACAGGGGAATTCAATAACAGGGAGGAGACAAGGCCTCACCCAGAGACCCATCTACCCATCATTTGGATGGGTAAATTAGAACGTTGCGTTTTTGGATGGGTATTTAGTTATTTGTCGTGGACGGGTCTGCCAAACGGGGCCGTCCATGTCGTGTTTTTGTGTGCGAACCTGCCTGTCTATGTAGTTATTACAATGCAGAGATTTGTTGAGCACATATCGATCGCGCTTTGTGGTATGTTGAAAGACAATTTGACAGACAAATATGTGATCTTGGGTGAGGCCCTTGGAAGTTGGAAGAGAAGGCGATGTCCATCGATATGTTAAGAAGTGTTAAAGAGAATTATGATGATGTCCATCACAATGTTGTTAACATTCAACCTCAAAGAAAGATAATCAATTGCACGGAGAATATCAGCGATGTCAATCACAATTATCAAAATCAACAGCAGAAACTGCAAAGAAAAATAAGGTGATGTCCATCCCAATGACGGTCACAGTCAACATAGGGAATGGCAAGCTTGCTCAAGGTTTATAGTAATAAACCTGGGTATAGCTTACACATGTGGCGAATGCTTTGAAGTAGCAGGGAAGATGCTGACAGATCATGCTGTTAATGTTTCAAAATGTGAACACTTCTTTTGTATCCTCTGAATTTAAACAATGACTTAAATGGAATACAAATATACTGAATATCATGAATATAAATGGACAAATGTTGCAGGATTTTTTGACAACAGACATAATGAACATGAATAGTCAAGAAATAATGGTTACAAAAATCGCTGTTACATAATGTCACTGTTATATAAGTGTGATGAGAATTACCATGAGTATTGCATCAGTAGACTCTGGATTCACAATGGCCCAGAATCCAAATGCGAGTATGAAGGCACTCATGTAGATGTAGGAAGCTGGTAGAAGTGCCGTCGATGCCCTATAACATACAAACCAAACAACAGAGTTAAAATCCCACAAGATAATTTCTCAGTCTGCATCTTTTCCGTCATTAAGGAACAGAATAAACTGAACCGGTATGCTCAGTGATTCTTTTTAAGTCTCAAATTGAGACGGGATTTTCGAACCACTACACTATCATGCACCCCCTCCCCACCTCCACCCCCACCCAATTGTAACAACAGTCAATATTAAATCTCCACCAGAATAGTATAGCAACGCTACAGCATGAAGCAGTCCTGAGCTGTTGGTGACTAGTAACACGGAGTTTAGAACTGCCACACAACTTTGCTACACTGATTTAATCAAATAAAGCAATCAACTTACCATACTGTGAGAATAAAGTGAATGATGACGACCACCTACAAAAAGATGTTATAAGCAGATTAGGACATCAAAAAATCAAACATCACGTGGCTGAAAAATTTGTTTTATGTAATATTATCGCTAGTTTCTTACAGTCTGGAATCTTTACATCAAGTCCAGTCTTCACTTGGGCTTACACAACTGTAGCTAGTAAAGGTAGCTATTATGTAGCTAATAAATATAGCTATTACCCAATATCCACATAACCTGTGCCATTTTTATGTACAGTGCTGTATATATTTCTGTTTTGTAAGAAATTAACCGGTCATGTGAGGCAGGTTTATGGAATGCACCGGAGATTGACAAGAAAAAGGGCAGTCAGCAAACATGCATAGATTGTATATTACTGGAGAACCATACACACACACCGACTGGTGTGATGAATTTGTGCTGTGGGTGCAGCATGGGATTCAAATTTACATATATGTGTACTGCCAAAAAAATTCTCTCATCAAATACTGGTAAAAAAAGTAAAGGTAAGTTTTTATATAGCGCAGTATCCAGTCCACAGGACTGCTCAAAGCGCTTTTACACTTTACTTCCCCGGCAGACCTGTTCAATCAAATACCATCTGAACTTCTCTGGGAAGCATCCAGCCACATGCTACAATTAATGTGCGAAAGGCTGCGCGTACAAATATCCACCACTGTCTATTGCCAGGTACTCATTTATACAGCTGAGTGAACTGGAGCAATGTAGAGTGAAACAACTTGCCCAAGGTTTTAGCACTGCAACACAGGATTCGAACCCGGGTTCTCTTAGTCGAGAGTCCGGAGCTCTACCCCTGAGCCACTGCACTCTATACAGGTCATATTCAACAGGGGAACGTAAGAGGGAGGTACTAATAGTGTTAATTGGAAACCATTGGTAAATGGAAAATCTATTATTAAGATTTTATTTATTAAGTCTAGACTAGTGAGCATGTCTGATGTAATTTCTTTATTTCCTAAAAATTCTTTTTCTATAATGATGTGGATTTTATCAATTTCAATGATCGTCTAACTGTAGCTTTACTACTACTAGTGTTTCTCTCTTGTGTAATAGAAAAAACTTTCTTGTGTCAAATGTTACTCTCTTTTTAGACTGTGTTTTGACATTTGCCAAAATTTGGTGTAGCCTGTAGTTGTACTCAGTACTGTAGTGTAGTGTAGGCCATATTTTAGGTGTTACTGGTGATGATTAAAACCGAATAACAGTCATGCCAACGAACCTTCAGCGATACTTGTGGAGCGTGCACCATGGTAGTACTACCTTATATCAGTCAAAACTTTGTAAACAGTTTACAGTATCAAAACAACAATATCTACTCCACTGACACACTGTGTCTGTGATCTTGTGATTCTGAATCTCGCCTACAACTGGGGTCATAGGTCATGATAACAATTTTTTTTCCCATTTCCTCTTCCGTCGAAGTTTGGTTACTTTGTGTCCCACTGTGTGGCGACACTGTTGCAACCACGCCTCGGACATTGGTTCTAGCCATCCTCGTAAGCCTAGACTGTTTGTTATGCAAACCATCGTGCAAACTACCCCTGGTAAATTCCCTACGCGAAGTACGGAAAGTAGCTGAGCTTAGATAAGTTTATTGATTTCTCCAATTTGAAGATGCATAATTAAACAACTTCTTGGAGTTCCTGTCCGCCCAATTGCATGAGCAGCTGAACGGTGTTGTGCATTAATTCGAATATGTATAATAGATGCATTCCAAACATTTCATATAATACGAGCAGCATGTGGCTGAAATCACCCAAAATTATATCACATAACCGGAGTCAGACCACACTCCTCGTGAGCGACTTCATTGGTCTGTCTATATAATATTTATCAACTGACTATATAGCTATACAAAAGGATTGTTTGTAAAAATTTTATTATTATATTCGAGATGTACTGTATCAAAACATGATAATTTACCATAAGTTCTTTCTCTACAACTTTTATGTTGTAAGTCAATGCATAATGTGGGTGCTATCCGCGCGACACGCCGACAAATGGCGACATATAACTGTAGGTGCACGAGTGCATGAAGGACCCATATTTTTAATGCGCAAGTGGAGATTTTGATATATTGTCCTAACATTGTCCGAGTTATACGTGATTAATAAAACATATTTGTAAATAATTGCAGGCGTAGAATTATATGAAATAATTCCGTTAGCATTATTAATTAAAAAAGTGCGTGCGCACCCTATAAAGAATTGAATTGAATTGAATTGAATTGAATTGAATTGAATTGAATTGAATTGAATTGAATTGAATTGAATTGAATTGAATTGAATTGAATTGAATTGAATTGAATTGAATTGAAAGAGATAACGTTTTCAAAGAAAATCATCGTCGTGAAGCTAGTCGGCGGTCTGTCAGGCTGCTGTCCCGAAACAACATCGTGTGTTTCGTTTCCACACCCTCGTTTCGCACGCAAGGTGGAGAAGTATGCAGTGTTCAAACCTCCTGAATATGTGTTGTTTCTTGTCAGTAGATGTGATATTGTTCACTGTTTCTAATTAATGATGTGTTAGTGTATAGCATACATTACAACCTACAAAAAGCGTGTTACGGTACCCATACTGCGGAGAAATGATGGGCGATAATTGGGACATCCATGCTTAAACGTAAATAACACGGTAGACAAGAAGTGCAGAACTTGGATTACTAGCATAAAAACGAAAACATGTAACATTCAGTGGGGCACTTATGCAGAAGTCGGACCCACCTCCATTTCCCATTATAACTATATATATATATATATAAATATATATATGCCTATATTGCCCTTTTTATTATTGGATACCTTACACAAACTCTAATCCTAGACATGATCAATCAGCATATACCCAGGTATATTTATGTTTCACAAATATTGCATTTTGAGATCGACATAGAGCTCCAATTTGTGCCAGTTGCAAGCGCAGCGGTGCATGTGTTATTGCGCTATGCACACGGAATGAGCGATAAACAGTTTATTTATGCTGACCCCGCTGTCTTTTCGACCTCAAAAGTCTGCTAAGTCACGCGGTTTATAAAACAACTATGCACAAGATGGTGCTAAATGATTAAATTATCAAAATCAATTATCAAATGTTGGCAAAGATAATTATTTATGGGAAAATTGAGGTGGGTCCGACTTCTGCATAAGTGCCTACAGTGGTATATAGCAAGTCTTTATCGCAACAACCCTGTGCTATATGTTACAGGTAATAAATAATTATAGTTAAAGTTTACAAATAGAAGCCTAAGAAGGTGACTCAACCTGACACTGACTGAGAACTATTCTGAGACAGAGTCTGAGTCTGAGACTAAGACCGAGACCAAGACTGAATCTGCTGTCAGCAGACAGTACTTGCTAGTGGTGTAGACAGTCTTGTCTTGTCTTGTCTTGTCTTGTCTTGCCTTGCCTTGCCTTGCCTTGCCTTGCCTTGCCTTGCCTTGCCTTGCCTTGCCTTGCCTTGCCTTGCCTTGCCTTGCCTTGCCTTGCCTTGCCTTGCCTTGCTAGTGTACTGGTGGAGTCAAACGGTCAGGGTTGGGTGCGCATGCTTGTTGGGGTATTATTCGTTTATCAAAGCTATTGTGATTGACATTCCAGTCTTGTATTGTTCGGGGAAATATGAAAATTCATAGCAGTTCTTACTGTGTGGATAATGTTTAATGCTTTATTGTGTAGATGTCTTGATAGGCATTGTACGGGATCGTGGAGGTTTTTGGCAGGCAAGGATATGTGTCCATATATGGCTTTGTGGAGTATGGTGACGCATCAGTATATTCATCTGGTTATTAGTTGGTGTAGGTGTAACAGTCAATTACTTGCCAGTCGGACAGGCTTGACACTTATCGCCAGTAATGTATAACCAGTAATGTATAACCAATTTGGCTCGGCATAATTATTCCTGTCTGTAGATGATATTTGATTTCTACTGATGCAGTGAGATGTACCACCGGAGGAATGGAAGGTGACGAACGTAACACAGAGTCTCCACCTTTGGAGATGGAGCTTAACGATGACGATGCCGTAGAAATTATTGAACTTGAAGGCCAAGACATTGATGGTAGGGAGCCATATTTTATCCACACATCACATTCCTATGATTGTATCACAGATTTTACCATCGAGTTATGTGTAAAATCCCAATAATTTTAATTAGGCAATGCATCCAGTAATCCCTGTGTTACTGTGTATAGCATTAGTAGTAGTTAATATTTTGTAATACATTGCATTTGGACAACCCATAAGAATACTTCAGTTTATTCCCTTGCCACCAACTTAAAAAAAAATGTTTGTTTACATGTTGGAAAAAACTGGTTATGTAAATCTTGATTGTTGGAAATAAATTACTGTGTATATATATATATATATATATATATATATATATATATATATATATATATATATATATACAGTAATTTATTTCCATGGTATGCAGGTATTGCAGTACCTCAGGTATTGCAATACCTCAGGGAGTTTGACGCCCCTGCTATGCAGAGTTGTAAACCACTGCCTTGTGGTATAGGTTCTTGTCAGAACCGAAGGCTAAGGGAGCAAACCCTAAACAGAAAACCATGTCACTGTGGCAGCATCAAGGGCGGTTGGTGTATGGAACTCCCAACATCTCTCGACCAGCCACTGCAGGGACAAATAGTTTGCGCCTGTCTTGACATGTTCTTGCCGGTGTGAGACCTCTATTTGTTCCCCGAGAGAGTGTCGCTAGTAACTTGCAAAAGCCAGCGGTACTTCAAAAGTTTTTGCTAGCAGCTTCCATGAAATGTACAACTGCACGAAACATGATACCGGATCGGCCGTCGCCCGGGTTACCAAGGACCGCGCTGCTCGACCTCATCTTCCGTCGACAGTGGAAAATCAGCTAGGAAGAAGAAGACAAAGAAGACAACTACTGACAATTGGACAATGTAACGTCAGGACTCTCCTCGACTGAGAAGGAGCTAACCGACCAGAAAGACGTACGGCACTAGTAGCAATGGAACTTGCCAAATACAACATCGACATCGCCGCCCTATGTGAAACAAGGTTCTCAGAGTCTGGTAGTCTCGACGACTTGGAATACTCTTTCTTCTGGAGTGGCAAACCCGAAGGAGAAAGAAGGGAGGCCGGAGTGGGCTTTGCTATCAAAAAGGATATCATCAAAAAGCTGACAGAAATGCCACGGCCAATAAGTGACAGAATCATGACGATGAGACTACCTCTGAGCAAGGACAACTTTGCTACAATTATCAACGTGTATGCTCCGACAATGACAAACCCAGACGAAAACAAGGAGGCCTTCTACAACCAGCTCACAAGTGTGCTCAGGGGCATCCCTCATACCGATAAGCTACTGCTGATAGGAGATTTCAATGCGAGGATAGGAAGAGACAATGACAAGTGGCCCTTGGTCATGGGCAAACATGGGATTGGGAAATGCAACTCCAATGGCGAACTTCTACTGGCTCTGTGCTCTGAGTTCGAACTGATAGTGACGAACACCATGTTCAAGCAGAAGGATGAACGCAAGACCACCTGGATGCATCCTCGTTCCAAACACTGGCATATGATCGACTTCATCATCACGAGGTGTCGGGATAAGATGGACATCCACAGTACCCGAGCCATGCGTGGAGCAAACTGCTGGACCGATCACCAGATGCTGAGATCAAAAGTGGCTTTCAGAATACGACAAAAGCACAACAGGCAAGGGACAAATAAGCCGACCAAGCTCAACACTGCAAAACTAAGTACCATCAGCCATAGGGAGAGTTTTGAGCAGGAGATGGACAGTGCTCTCGCCCACTGGGAGGAGAAGGAAAACTCAACACCAGACGAGGAATGGGCAGCTCTGCAGCAGGTTGTGTACAACACAGCCAAGACATATCTTGGCAAGCCAGACAGAAAACACCAGGACTGGTTCGACCCCAACGACCAGGAGCTACAGACTCTTATGAGCAGAAGAGATCAAGCCCACCAGAGAGTGTTGCAAACCAGGAGCACTAGATCCACCACTGCAGCATACAAAGATGCCTGCAGACTGCTACAAAAACACACCCGTGCACTGAAGTCGGACTGGTGGGAAAGGAAAGCAGTGGAGCTGCAGAGAGCTGCCGACAGTAACAACATGAAGGGCTTCTACAATGGACTGAAGGAAGTGTGGGGACCCAAAAAGAAGGGACCTGTTCAACTAAAATCAACAGACGGAATGGAAACCTTCTCTGACAGCAAGAGAGTTGTGGCAAGATGGAGTGAACACTTCCAGAAGCTACTCAACGTCCCTGGCGACATAGATCACGAAGCTCTGGACAACATCCCGCAGCGCATTACCAAGACAAGCCTTGATGAGATTCCAACTATGGATGAGATGGCTAGAGCAATCGCCAGCCTGAAAGATGGCAAAGCACCTGGAGGAGATGGAATTCCTGCAGAAGTATGGAAGCACGGAGGAGACAATCTGTTCAGCAGACTGCACCAACTAATCACCAATGCCTGGGAGATGGGTTCTGTACCACAAGCATGGAAGGATGCAAGCATTATAACCATCTACAAGAAAGGTGATCGAACAGACTGTGGGAACTATAGAGGAATCTCTCTTCTTTCCATAGCAGGCAAGATCTTCGCCAGGATCCTCCTCAACAGACTATCTACCCACCTAACACCAGAGGTAGTTCCGGAGACACAATGTGGCTTCAGAGGTAACCGGAGCACCGTGGATATGATATTTTGTCTCCGACAAGTACAAGAAAAGTGCATTGAGCAGGACCGACCACTGTACATGGTATTTGTCGACTTCAGTAAGGCGTTCGATACAGTTGGGAGGACCGGACTATGGCAGCTACTGAAGAAGTATGGCTGCCCAGAGAAGTTCACAACAATGATCGAGGCACTACACACCGGAATGATGGCGACTGTTAATGTTGGAGGGGAAGTCTCGGAATCGTTCAGGGTCACAAATGGGGTCAAGCAAGGCTGTGTACTGGCGCCCACGCTCTTTTCCATCTTCCTATCAGCAATGCTCGACAATGCTTTCCGAGACATGGGGGATGGCATCTACATACAGTCCAGACAGAGCGCTGACCTATTAAACGTCGCACACTTCAGAGCGAAGACCAAGACTACACGGATACTGATGAGGGAGCTGCTATTCGCAGATGACAGTGCACTGGTTGCACACTCTGCTGAAGAGATGCAGAAAATAGTGGATGCTTTTTCCAATGCGTCAAAGAAGTTCGGCCTGAAGATTAACATCAAGAAGACCGAGGTGCTGTACCAACCCAACTCTACAAGAACCCGAGAGGAGGATATCATGGTTGATGGAAACAAGCTGAACTCTGTTATGGAATTCACCTACCTCGGAAGCACTATATCAAGGGATGGATGCATTGACGACGAAATACAGAGGAGGATGGCCAAGGCTAGTGCATCTTTCGGCCGACTACGCCAGAGACTCTGGAACAACCACCATGTGTACATGCGGGTTAAAGGCAAGATATACCGTGCAATTGTGCTGTCCACCCTCCTATACGGAGCTGAGGCCTGGACAGTGTACAGACGACAGGTGAAAAAGTTGCATGCCTTCATGATGCGACATCTGCGTTCGATCATGAGGATAACCTGGATGGACAAAGTGACAAACAAGGAAATACTCGAACGGACAGGGCTGCCATCTATGGAAGATCTTCTGATCAGAAAGAATCTCCGGTGGACTGGACACCTCATGAGGATGTCATCAGACAGGCTACCGAAGCAGGTTCTCTACTCTCAACTGTCTTCTGGTCACAGAAAGAGAGGGCGCCCTCGTCTCCGGTTCAAAGATACCATCAAGAGAAACCTGAAGCTGAGAGACATAAAGATCGACTCCTGGACATCACTCTCACAGCAGAGAGACAAATGGAGAGCAAGAGTCAAGTGATGGAAGCAGTCTTTGTCGCTTCGCGACCGACAGCATGATGATGATGAATTTATTTCCAACAACAATCAAGATTTATATATCAATTGTTTTCAACATGTATTTTTTATTATATATATGTATATAAATATATTTTTATATGTATGTAATACTATGTATATATAGTGGTCTCATAGGCATGTTTACGTGTATGAACAGGTGAATTGGCACAGGATATGTCCGATGTTGAACTAGAGAATAATGGCTTGGAGGATGGACTTGGGGGAGCGGTTGGAGGTGACGTGTTGAGGGACGATGCAGATGTTGTCTTTGAGAAACACTCAGGTGAGGCGGAAGTCATACATAGACTAGTAAATTCCAGAAATAATGGTAATTTAGTTAACATATAAGCCCCGAATTGTTTACATAATATGAAACCATAGAAACATGCATATATCATTGCGAACAACTTGTTCAGAGCTACGTAATCATCTTCTTTCTGACTCTTCTCGCGGCTTAGTTGAATGTTTGTGTACTTTTATTGATATTTTATTTAACCTATTTAGTATACATATATACATTTATTTAGCTTATATAATGTGTTATTATATATATATATATATATCTATTTTTTGAATTTATATGTCACTAGTACCAGGGTATATTTATGTGTTTTTCTTCTGGTGTGTATTTGTATTTTATGATTTTAATGTATATAAGGCACGATGAACAATTTAAAATTGGATGTGGCGCTATATTAAATAAAATATATTATTACAAAAGTTTATCACCATACCTTGTGAAACTTTCTGTGCGTATATGTTTACACAGCACCACAGTTGCTTATTTTATGACCTAGTAAACTACCTGGTTTAGCCCGGTTATCTATTCCAGGAATAGCCGTCTTACATGTTTATATAATCGTGTTTTATATGCCTCCAAGTTTATACTCTTGTGGTTCGCTTCAGGTGCAGTTTTCTGTGTCTGCATTGACCCCGTGTCCAGTCAGTTGGTGGCGTCTGGCGGGGAGGATGACAAAGCATATGTGTGGAAGGCAAGCAATGGGGAGGTGCTGCTGGAGTGCACAGGTGGCGTATTTCTCTTTCTTGCTTTCAGATGCAATATTTACTATAAAAAAACTGTTTTAGCTGCGTTAGCGTTCAGGTTGGTAATACGAACTATTGTTACTGTCAACCTCTGTATGATAGATTTCTATAGTTAATTTTCACTAATTTCTGAGGATTTCACTGCCTGAAGATATTGAGATTTTATTAAACAAATTGTTTTGTGTTATACTGTGAAGGTGCGTGACAATGCAGATGTTCAGAGAAATTACAATAATGTTTAATTATTGCGATATCGTCTTTTTTGGTATATGACCCATCTGTATTAAGATAAAGAACTAACAAGTAAAATCTGTCAAACAATTTATCCGCTTTATAATTTGAATCTGCCATGCAGTTTATCGACATTCTTACTACACTGTAATAAGATTATCTGACTTGACTTCATCGATGATGGACAAATTATAGGCAATTTTTTTCAGGACACAAAGACTCTGTGACGTGTGTTGCATTTTGTCATGACTCCAGTTTGGTTGCCACGGGCGACATGAGTGGACTCATCAAGGTGTGGAGTGTAGAGAAGCGACAAGAAGTTTGGTCCTTTGAGGTGTCTGATTTAGAGGTAGGTATGGGCACATTTCCAAGCCTTTGTTCATCTGAGGTTGTTTGTTCTTTAAAGGACAAACAAAGTTAACTTTTACGTGGCATACACCTAATAGAGTTAATATAAAGTAACAATTTCCACATATACTCAATTTTTTAACGCCAGCGGTTTACCAGAAAAATATTTTTTAACACCCAGCCATCCAAATTCTGTGCGCTACCCAATCTTAGACGAAGAATGACGTCACGACGGTGATCGAGGCGCTCTCCACGTAGATTCCCTGCATAGGGTTTGGCTGTTGTCATGAAATGGCTGCAACTCGGCAACGCGCGTAACATGCTGATGACGGTAAATATAAAGTTGTCTATTATTGTTATCGCTGAAATCATCCCATCAACTGATGATACATGTCTACATCAAAGCATTTCTCCTCAAAATGGACTGAGCAAAGTGCCAAACAGTACGCCCGCAAATCACCAACGTGAATCCGTTGCTTCAATACTACCGGTTTTTTCAACTATTATTGCAACCGTATGCCGAACACTAAGGCATAATTACTAAAGTTTACCATAGATTTAACCACAGATTTAGATATACGTCTATAAGCAGCTGCTAGATGTCACGCCAACTGAACGAACTGTCGAAGACTCGAAGTTGTTGACCCACATTCTCAGTAAACCGCTGGCGTTAAAAAGTTGAGTATATGTGGAAATTGTTACTTTGTATAAACTCTATTAGGTGTATGACACGAAGCCGTAGCCTTTTTTTGTCCTTTAATGTACAATGTCTAGCTATTTTTTTTACGGAATTGTATTGCAGAATATGTGTACACGAGAAATGTTTTTACTATTAGGCAGTTTAAAATAATTATAATAATAAGCAGTTGTGCAATCTTTTAAATCATGATTGTGGTTTAGTAACTGTTTTAATTGTGTTTTTATTTGTTTGTATTTATTTTACTTGAAGAAATTTACTGATTTGTTTATAATCTTGTGTATTCCGTCACAATCAGTAGTTAAACTTTTGCCACACTCCTAGTTAGTTATTAGAACCAGTTACATTTAAAATGTTAATTTATGCTATTCTGGTTTTGGCCACCGTCTGTTTCGGTGTCCGTGCAGTGGCTGGAGTGGCACCAGGGTGCGCCGGTGTTGCTGGCCGGTACGGCAGACGGAGACATGTGGATGTGGAAGATGCCGGGCGGAGACTGCAAGACGTTTCAGGGACACGGATGTGCCTGCGGGACTGGGGAAATCTTCCCTGACGGTGTGTCGGAAATTTCCACCTCTCCTTGTTCTATTCTTGTATCATATTCCACATGGTATTTTGAAAGTTTTGTCCATCCTTAGGTCTGAGATTTTCAGTGTTTCGGTCAGAAAAGTAATTCTGTGCAGTTATCTATTTAAAAAGTCATTTCAAATTCATGCATCTAAAACTGACATATTTACATTTTATAATACTATGTGAACCATCAGTAGAACCACCAACTTAACAATGATGAAGGTCCGTCTGACTGACAACTCTTTTAGCTAAGGTGTAAACGGCTGTTCCATATATTTCACCATTATGTCTCGAATATGTTACATACATACATTCCTCCCGTTTAGTGGAGTTGGTCAGAGAAAATGTTTTTAGAAAATATTCACATCTGTGATCACACTGATGACAGCAGTTAGCATTAGTACTGTACATAAAAATAATAAAAAAACAAGGATTTATGTGTATAACGTTAATGCTGCGGAGTAGAAAATATTTCAAGTTTAAATAAAATAGTTTTTACAATGAGGTAACATTGTAAAATGTGACACTCTAAATACATTGCAAAAAAGTTCAGATGCCTCAGGGATTTGGAATTGATGTAAAAAGTGTTCATCTGTCCTCTGCTTAGTACAATGTCTCTGTTCCAGGCAATTTTCACAGGGTCTTGGTGAGATATATTAATTATGCTGTTAATTTCTGTTGCTAACGGTAATCCTTGTGTTAATACATGAAACAGTCTTTAATGACCGTATCCAACAAGCTTCTCAAATGTTGAACCTGATTCCGTGCTGACTATGTGTTTGTAATGTGTAACATGTCTGACTGGTGGTTGTCGTGTCTTCAGGGAAGAGAGCCTGTGCAGGGTATGAGGATGGGTCTGTGAAGGTTTGGGACCTAAAGGCGGGAACACCCTTACGCACACTCACTGGTAAGTATAAAATAATAAATAAAAGGTAACAATCATATTACAGTGTGCATCTTTTCACACACCTGATGGACCCACCAGACAAGGACATCCATCATTATATTTTACTTCTTACAAGACAAGAAGGTCTTTGAGATCACTATCATCTCACTAGTCTCGCTTAACCGACTGCCGGTCGGTTGTGGAACTACGCCGAGAAGACAGCCTGGTGTTTCTACCGGCTTTTGAATATTTATCCGCATGATCTATACGATGCTGCCACCTCATGGATACTGGTTAATCCTGTGTTAATTCTTATTTTATAAACAACTGTAAATTATAATTGTTACTTATTTTTGTGTTAATAGACGTTTAATGTTGAATAATTTTCATAGGATATCATTATCTTGTAAAAGTATATCATTATTTGAATTTCTATTTCATAGTTGGCCTGAGAGCCAATCAGCGTCTCTACCCTAATCTGGGGTAAGGCCACCCTGGTGGTTAACAAATGCAGACCATTAATTTTCCCAGGCAGAGTTGAGGGGCTTAAAAGTGTGCTGCCACCTCATGGAGCCTGGGTAACTGAGGCTATCACCTCACTTCTTACAAGACAAGGAGCTCCTTGAGATCACTATCACCTCACTTCTAACTAGACAAGGATCTCCTTGAATTCATCATTCTTGATTGTTACTAGGAGCTCCTTTAGTTCACCACTGTCTCAGATGTTTCCACAGAAGAACCCATGTTAATATTGAGTCGGTAAAGACATTTTATATCATATAACAATTATGTTTATATATTTGTGTTGTTTTATCTACCCCAGGCTGCCACACGGACACGGTGACCTGTCTCGCCTGTCACCATGACAACGTGATCGTTGCCACGGGCTCCACCGATGGCCGAACCAAATTGGTGAATTCAGTGTCTGGAAAGGTCTGTCGAGTGCTCCTTTTGATCTTCTCTCATCTGAAATGAAACTGAGATTACAGTTACTTAGCTGGGTGCTGGATGAATTGTATTTCATCTCTGGTGAATAGACATTAATGTTTTCTTTGCTAACATTCTCAAAAGCACTGTACAGAAATCATAACAGCGATCTAAACAAGATCGCCATCAGGATATTTTATTCTAGATGGTAGCAAGAAAGCCATTGGCATATCAAAAAAATTATCCCTTCTATCTGTGGGTCCCACCCTTCTGAGGTATATTCTATATTCATGCTGCTTGCGTTCATACAGTCAGCAGATATCTGTTCCAGTCAGTCATAGTTCTGTATGAGAATGAATACTTTCTGTATGTAATGTCCCCTCACTGATATATTGTTATGTCAGCTAGTCCTTTTGTATTTCTTAACTGAGAGAATGTTTCTGTTTATGTCACTATTCAGGTAACTTCCAACACACAGGCATGAACATAATAGCAAAGTTCCACTAAATAGTTAACGATGAAGTAAATAGTCAAGTGCCCATCAAGAACCATGACTCAGTTATCTTCTAATTCTCAGGCAGATGTTCTTCCGTACAGTAACTGACCATGTGTGTTGTAATGTTTGTGCAGGTGATTGCGACATTTGACAACAGCTCTACTGAGGGCGCAGACAAAAACTCTGTTGAAGCAGTCGGATTCTCAAAAATGTATGTAGGACACATTGACACTGTTAGTAGATTTGGTTACTTGGTATAGTGGATATTATACTAGCAACGCATCATCTTAGAGAATATGTGAATCAAGGCTAGACACAGACAAAAACTCTGTTGAAGCAGTCGGATTCTCAAAAATGTATGTAGGACACATTGACACTGTTAGTAGATTTGGTTACTTGGTATAGTGGATATTATACAACATATCATCTTAGAAAATATGTGAATCAAGGCTAGACACGGGGGTGCATCTTGTCTTTTGACGAAAAATACACGTGGTTTGCTGCCAGATTGTGATAGCTTTTTGTGTTTACGACCAACTATTATTACTAAAAGACGAATGGCAGTATTTAATATTTTGCCAATATTTGTTCAGAATAATGAAAAATGTTGCTAGTTACCGTAGAAAAAAAGGTTTAGCTGAAAAAGCACTATATATTTTTAACTCATTAAGACAAAATACAAAAGTGCTACCCATATATGGCCATGATTCATTTATCTGTAAAATCACAAAGCCACACACTGTGGGATCGTGTACAGATCAAGGAGGTTCTGTATTCGTTTTCTTGCATGGGGTTTGCTTGCAATTGTTGTGTTTATGAAAGCAACTTTTTTTATTTATATGTAGGCAAAATTTAATTGCAATTGGTGCTCTGGACGGGAACCTGGGCTTGTGGGATGTGTCAACACATATACTGAGACACCAGTGTAAACATGAGGTGGGTGCGACACACTAACATTGTTATGACACACTAACATTGTTAAGACACACTAACATTGTTACGACACACTAACATTGTTACGACACGCTAACGTTGTTACACTAGTAACAAGCTACATATTACAGAAGCACACACTTCTCATTTGAAGATGCTAAGGTTGTTTTTTGTTTCGTAACAAAATCCATGGCTAAAGCCCCATTCACAGGAGTCTGCAATGTTAGCATCAATTTAAAACACATAAAATTGCACGTAAAGAGCTAAATAATTTGCAGTGTTTACTCTAAGATGTTTACTTCAGGCACAATGTAAACAGCTACAGCTTCTTCATTGGTGCCTGTGCTGAATTTCTCATTCACAAATGACAGTAGTGTCTTCAATAAGCTGATATAAGAATATCCACATGGAAATACCCTCTCTAAAAATCAGTATACATTATTACAATCGATGATGAGTATACATACCATACTATAATATTATTACTAAGAGGGTGGTTGGCTGTACAATCTTTGGAAGACTAATCTTAATAATAATAAAACTATTGACACCATCAAATCTGGGATGGCGGTCCCGTTCACAGATGTGTACATATATGACATTCTAAATAGCTAAACATTATGATAATAAGTCTGCATATACTGATTAAATAATAATAGTAATAATAATAACTAGTAATGATACACTGAAACATAAAAAAAGTTTTTCTTTATAAGTATTATTATACATGTGAAATTAAAAACAAAACAGGTACACTACAATAATAATAATAATTACTAAGATTAATAATATAATATATAAAAAAAGTCATTGTGTAAAAAGAAAATACTAACTCATAGTGCATTAAACTGTAGTGTAAAGATGTCAACAAATGAATGACTGCTACGAAGCAATGTCTTCAAATACATGTGTATTTCTGCTTTACCGTTGGTACTGTCCTCTTTGTGCAGGCAGGAATAGTGCGCCTCTGGTGGGACGCGGTGGCACCGTTCATCTACGTATGCACACTAGATGGCACTGTGCACCTGTGGGACAGTCGTAATGGCGAGAGAGTGGCGCAGTGGTTCGGTCACACAGACGGCATTCTCGATTTTAAAGTATCAAGGTTTGTATTGAATGTCTTGGTTTCCCAAACGAGGTCTTCAATTTAGGCACGTTTACAGAGCCAACGAAATATATTTTATTTGTGGGTTATACGATTCCATGCCTTTTAAGCTATCTCACCATATTTCTGTATACTTTTAAAACCTAGTGCAGTCACTGTTTGGTGTTCTGTCTGTGTGTATGTCCAGAATATCTCTGTCAGTTATGCAGGGGCTGACATTGTGCACGCTTGCTAATTTATAGATTTATGTATATATATATATATATATTTACGTATACAGTTTTAGTAAAGGTTTTAATTTTATATTAATTTATATAATTTACTTACCAAGTTTTAGTACTATACATTTTAAAAGCAGTGTTTAATTTAGTTTAAATTAACTTATATAATATATGTACAAAGGTTTACTAGTACATCTTAAAACTAAACATTTATATGATTTGTATTAATTTATATAATAGACATTTCTATTTATTTTATTAATATACATTTAGTATATTTCTTGTACAGCGCATCGATCCACCATGCAGGAATTAGCGCTATATAAAAACTGTATTATTATTATTGCTGGCAGACCTTCTCAGGGTGGTTTGTATGTTGACAGTTTTGTGAAACTCTCCCAGGAGTGGGAGGTTGGGAGGTTGAATATTTTGTAAGATTGTTTCTTGGATTGCAGCGCAGCGACATAATTTAATGTTGATATCATTGCGGTATCATAATGCCACATGAGGAATTCTTCAGGATTATCTCCAGTGCATTTGTTCTTTCAGAGACGGGTGTTTTCTGGCCACTGCCTCCGAAGACAAGTCTGTGAGAATATTCACACTGCAGTCACTCGACAGGTAGACCACGGCAAGGTCACGTGATCAGTCACGTGACAACTGGAAAATGGCTGCCACCAACTTCAATGGTAGAAATGCAAACAAGAAAGTTACTGTATTATTTGTGACAGTGGCATCACATGAACTGTTTCATTGTGATTGAAAACTAATGCATTTTTGTTGCAGGTTATATGCAGTAGTCTGTTATTGCATTTGGAATTTGCTATATTGTGTGAATGTATTAAATGATGTCACGTTTGTAGTATTGATGTGTTTTAAATTTACTCCAAGTGTACAGGGTTTGTCTTACATTATTTTAATAAATGCTGCTTATGTTTCGGAAAAATCACAGAATAACAGTTTGTATATACTATATTAGTTGTATTAGGAACCATCAATATTTTCTGGTAAGGAAACGGTTTATATCTGTATCACTGGTAAATGTTTCATTAGAATTGATACTCCTGTGAATTGAGTGTGAAATGAAATAAAATGAACAAGTGTGTCATATAAGCTGTTATTTTTCTAGTGCAGCTAGTTCATATAAAGGATGTTGTAGTTTGGCAAAATGGTTTGGAGGTTTCATGGTCTCTAAAAACCTCATTGTACCTTGCTTATGGCTCGCCATCATCTCATTGTTCCTACAAAAATCTACCCTTTCTTTAAATATTTGGGGGTTATTAAATCCTATCTCTAGCCCCTACCAGTAATGTATCCTTCAATTAAGCCCCCCCAACTCCGACATCTATCTTTTGGATTGAAATTAGTACTTCACTTCAAGCCTGTTCTTTCTTAGTCAATGATATTGGAAGACAGTAGGAGTTGCTGTTCACAAATGTTTTGCGGTAATGTTCTAAATGTTTTCCTGGGGACATAAATGGTGTCAACCAAGGCAAGAGTCGTCACTGGAGCATTCCCCGAGCCCCCGAAACGCCGAAAGTTTTGGGATGAATGCGATTTAAAACCAAATGAGGGGAATTAAAAAAATTCGACTTTATCACTCAATGTGAACAACGTTCGGTTTAATACTGTTGTTTTGGATTTGGGACCTCGCATCCAGTTGCATTTAGTAGCTCCTATGATCTAGAAGATCGGAAGCGAGTAATTTGATTCAGAGGTGACCTGTCAATCACGTGACCTTTGTTTTGCTGAAATTTCATAAAGCGAACATAAAATGAATGCTTGTGCATAATAATCGTTATCCCAGAATGAGTTTTAGAAATAAAATATTATGCTTCATATTTACTCTGGTGTACGTACTACTTAAAAATTATCTCTTACACAAATATAAACACATGTATAATATATACATTATTTGCTGCGTACGTCAGTTAAATCTAAAAAATCATAAATACATACATCGATTGACATCGTACTGAAGAAAAGATTTATATGTAGAGAGGCAAATTAAACTGTGGTGTGACATTACGAGTGGCTTCTGTGATACAGTTGATGCACCATTATTACTATTACTTGTTGGGGTCAAAAATAAATATATTGTTCTTGCTCATACACACACACACACACACACACACACACACACACACACACACACCTTGTACACATTGTTTTTACATATTTTACATGTTTTTTAACTTTAAGGTAATCTGTATAGTCCTGTAAACTGTAATGCACCTCTGAATGGTTTTATTGCTATATATATATATGGGGTAGGCAAATACTGTTCTTTATTAGTATTATTAATCAGTAAAGCAATAATAACCAGTTGCTTTAGCTGAAATTCTGCCAGCAGATCACATAACGAGTTTTTGTGCATTTTGTTGTTTAATTTGTTGAAATTCTTATTTCATAAGAATTTCTGTAAATCGAAAGTTGCTAAAGTGAAAACTGTATGTGGTTGTGTTGATGTAGCAGCTGTTATATAGCAATATTGATGTTATTCACACATATTTAACCGTTCGAACAAAGACAGCTTGAAGGAGGTCATGTGCATAATTTTGATTGTGACGTAAGCAAACCGTGACTTATCCGATACATCGATTCCAACACCTTTCACATCAACACCAAAGAAAAGGAAAGAAAAAGTGTAATTAACCAACACCATGTATATGCAGAAGGTAAAGTGATATTTAATAATGGCACGTTTGTACCCTGCAAGTTAAGGCCTGACAAAGCCTCGTCTCGTCTCGAAAACTGTGGTAAGGGGGCTAGTTTCATAATGCCAGTATCTAATATAGGCCCTGCATTCATAACCCTAAGACAATTGTCTTAATAAATACAATAACACGTCCTGGAAATGAAACTCATTTGCAGCGATAATAAAAAGAAAAAAATTGTAAAAACATACATTCATCATTGAGTACGTTTATTCGGGTAAATTATATGAAGTAATCATTGTGTTGTTCTGGTGGCTTCCCATATATGTAACTAGGTAACCGGACAGAATCCCCTCCGGACAGAATTCCTCAGTCAAAATCCCGTCCGACAAAATCCCCTTAATTCACTTATTTGAAATATCACGAGGACCGTTTACCAATCCACAGCTCGGCACCAACTGACTGTTCTCATTGCTTTTAAATTCGATTGACGCACGCTCTCACGCGAATGCGCTTGATTGGTTGCATGTCGTTTTAAATGCGTAGCGTCTACATATACGTCTACTCAGTCTATGCTCAGAATATATACAACCATGGAAGTCATACAGAGTCAGAAGAGTGGGCTCAAACTACTACTAGATGGGCACGCGTACACCAAGAAGAACAAGTCCAAGACGACTAAATATAGCATAGCATAGCATAGCATAGCATAGCATAGCATAGCATACCACGGCACGGCACGGCACGGCACGGCACGGCACGGCACGGCACGGCACGGCACGGCACGGCACGGCACGGCACGGCACGGCACGGCACGGCACGGCACGGCACGGCACGGCACGGCACGGCACGGCACGGCACGGCACGGCACGGCACGGCACGGCACGGCACGGCACGGCACGGCACGGCACGGCACGGCACGGCACGGCACGGCACGGCACAGCACAGCACAGCATAGGCTTTTGGAAAACGGACAACTTTTACAACTACACATTTCTACAACTTCAAAACAAACTCATATTTTGCAAAAAGGAATTCTCATGTTTAAAATAATCTGAGCCTGAATTAGTTCTACAAACTTCATAATCATGATATCAACTTGCATTATCCGCATTTTCATTTATTAATTATTATTTTTAAGTATATCCACGCATATTTAGTACGACAAGGTAGCTGATAACGTAGGAGACATTGGGAAAAACAGACGGAAAATCATCATGGTTTGATAGGTTGGTGCAATAAAACAATGACAGATTGGACAAGAAGAACGATAGTTCCTAGAAGTTCAACATATATATATATATATATTTTCATGTGGAAGCAAATATTTTCAAATATATTGAAATGTAATGTTTCCCATTTTTTAAACTTACTGGAGAAATGTTTGGTAGTTTCAACCATACGATGGGAGTGTTCGTGCCGTATAGGTATCGGCTGTAAAGGCGCAGTTACCACAGATCCAGGGATCCAGAGAGTTATCGGACATTTAGCACACAGTCACGACGCTAATCCAGACGCGGTCTTGGCAATGAAACTTCGTGTCTCGATAAAAGACAAACCATCGATGAAAGACCTCCATCTGAGCCTGAGGGGATTTTGATATGTTTTACACACTACGTTGTCCGAATTGAAACTTTAATAAGGGGATATTGTCCGGAGGGGGTTTTGTCCTAGGGGATTATGTCCGGAGTGGATTTAGTCCTGGATTCGTGTAACTAACGTAGTATTCTGTGTTGTGTTGTGTTCACTACAGAACTTCCTGTTGGTACTGGCGGTGATTGTGGATAGCAGCTACGGAGGTACATGTTTCTTCTTGTTGCTGGTAGCGTGATTATGAACATCATAATCATAATCGTGACATTTATATAGCGCTGTTCCAACATTCTTTGCTCAATGCGCTGTACAAAAAGTTCTTGAAAATAGGTAATTTAAGTCCACACCTTTATATCGTATCATTTTAAAGGGAAGACTCTCACAGAACTGTTGTGATAGGCTGTCACATCGTTCTCATAATAATATGTTAACATGGAGAATATGAACGTCCTGCCCCCAACTGCCCCCAACCTCGTTTTCGCGCGCGACACTTGTAAACACGCCCTATTGTTACCGGCAAAATGTTCCGCTGCTTCTGTTTGTAATTATCCTTCGAACAACATAACTGTTAAACACTATTTGTGAACAGTCCGGTTATTACAACTAAAAAAACTAAACAAATTCTATATGTCAATATGGAGAATATGGACGTCCTGCCCCCATGTGCCCCCAACCTCGTTTTCGAGCGCGAGACTTACATCGGCTTCCACAAATCCACGTTAATCGCTAGAGGCGCTAATACGCAACTAGACCCTAGTTGCGTATCAGCGCCTCCAGCGACTAACGTGGATTTGTTTGCATGTTTTGCTGAACGCTTGTTTAAATCATCCTATATAATTATTAGCTATTTACCGTGCAGGCGCGTAGCCAGCGATAGTTTGTATGCGGGCATGCCGTATGCGTGGTCAATAGACAGAACAGCATGCCGTATGTTCAATAGACAGAACAGCCAAAACAACGCCATCTTAGCACTGAATTCAATCGAACGTCCCGCGTCGTTGCATCGACTGTAAATGTACATTAAAGTAGACATTGTGCTTTCATATTGACGGCCATGTTATACGATATAAATATTTAACTATGTGTGAAGACGTAGCAGTCTCGTGTGATGCATACGGCGAGCTGTACATGATTTTAAACATCCTTTTCGGCATCGAGCCAGCACTCCTGTCGTCGGGCCACCAGTCGACGTTCCATCGGCTGTAAATGTTCATTAATGTACATATTATACCTTCACATTGACGGACATGTCAGACTGTATCCATATTTAGCAATGTGTGAGGCTTCGGAGTCATGCGAGTTCAACAGCTGACTGTAGGATGATTTAAACAAGCGTTCCACCAATTGTTTGCAAAATGGTGCCGCAGTTTACACACGTAAAGAATACGTAAAAGACGGCACACAGACCCTAGTTGTGTCAGACCGCCCTCTGTCGGATTAGTTATTGTGGTACCTCATTCATCCGTTGTCAACATCATTTGCACCGGTAACCATTGACGAAACTCACGCGCGTAATTTTGATTGTGACGTAAGCAAACCGCATCTGGATATATATTGATTAAGACATACTAGAAAGAACAAGATAAGAACAAATTGAAAAGCAATTAACCAAAACGATGTGTATCCAGCAGGTAAATTATATTTACTAATGACAAATTAAAGTCTGACAAAGCTTCGTCTTCGTCTCGTTTTGGAGACTGTGGTACGGTTGCCCATTATTGGGAAATAAGACAGAGTTCGCGCATCAATATATCGCGTCAGGGTTAAGTTAGTGTTCTATAATGGCTGTTTCAAACACGTGCGCTCGCGTCTATAAATTATTTACTCACTGCCTGTATATATATATATATATATATATATATATATATATATATATATATATATATATATATATATATATATATATATATATAATATTATATATATATATATATATATATATATATATATATATATATATATATATATACACAGGCAATGAGTAAATAATTTATAGACGCGAGCGCACGTGGTTTCAAAGATAAGGTCCAAATAGTTCGAGTATGGGGCATACACATTCGGGTGCAGCATGTAAGTAACTGTTTTCAAAGTGTTCTTTCTCTATTGTCGGATGTGCGAGACACACTGCTTATCAAAGACACCATCTTGTATGCTTTCACGGCATTCACAGTAGTCCATGCTGAAACAAACGAGTTAGTCATAATTACGATGGACCTGTTAAGTCATACTAGTAAAATATTATGACAAAATATAACTTGCGTTATGAAAGTGAAAAAATTACGATGAGTACTACTTCTGTGACCGAACTAGACTGGATACATCTCAATGTCGCAATCAATTATTACCCTCGCGATTAATCTAGTCGCAAAGAAGTAAAGGTAATATGTAAATTATTCATATAACTTTAATCCTGAGAGCATACAAATACTGACAGTAGTAAAACAGAAAAGAACAGTATTTCCAGTTATTGTACAATCAGAAATGTCCATTATGCATTTCACACATGTCATCGATGTGATCATCCTTATGTACGAGTACCTACAACAATACTCGTTATTTGGATTCATTTCTCCTTTATCTTGTTAATATGGTGTAGTTGGAAACATCAATTTTTCTCAAGCGGAAGTAGGTATGATCATTCAGAAAATGACAGATGATTTCAGGTATCGCAAGTCATACTGAATAAATAATATGTATGTTGATTAAATATACAATCAACTCTACCTCCTTACTTCTCATAACTGCTGTCTCCATACGCAATCACCTACGAATCTACAAAGTGCATAGGTACAAAGCAAATCTATATTTAAAAATGTTTGGAAAGGTAAGCTACATATGTGTAGTTAATATGAATTCGTTATTACCGACAAGCTAGAAAGAAAAGCACAACATATGTTAACATGTTAACTTTATTTACTGACCTCATGTGTAAAACATTATTATTTGCACAGTTGAAATTTATTTATCATATTATTATGATTTTATCTTATAATAATCACATCAGTTTTAAAGTACCATTACATTTGTAACATATAAGGTAATATATTTTTACAAAACAGTATTAGCGCAGGCGATTGCCTTCTCCGGACAGCGGATAGTAGTTAATAAAGAAACACAGAAACAGTATGCAATTCAAACACACACACCAATGATGAATACTTGATACGCTTGTGTAAGCTTCTATCTTATGACAGTTTCTTAAGTTCTTCCTACGAATCAGTCTCCTACGAAGATGTTCCTGGTTTGTCATCTGGTTTCTTCATTGTGTGTACCTGGTGTTCCTTTTATTCACAAACTATTTTATGATGAACAATGTTTTATAGAATAAAAAAATAGTCATTAATGTGCGAAACCTAATATTACTTCCATAGAAAATGTTAATGTTTGCGGGCGTGCTGCAACGCCACCTAGCATAAATGCATAATTCGTAAAAAATGCACTCCATAATTATTAATTATAATTTTATTTCTGGTTATGTGTAACTAACATCTTATTGTGTTCACTACAGAAAGCATGCGTCATCCTGCTTGTGCTGGCAGTGATTGTGGACAACAGCTACGGAGGTAAGTATTTCTTCCTGCTGGTGCTGGCGGTGATTGTGGATAACAACTACGGAGGTAAGTATTTCTTCCTGCTGGTGCTGGCGGTGATTGTGGACAACAGCTACGGAGGTAAGTATTTCTTCCTGCTGGTGCTGGCGGTGATTGTGGACAACAGCTACGGAGTATTTCTTCCTGCTGGTGCTGGCGGTGATTGTGGACAATAACTACGGAGGTAAGTATTTATTCCTGCTGGTGCTGGCGGTGATTGTGGACAACAGCTACGGAGGTAAGTATTTCTTCCTGCTGGTGCTGGCGGTGATTGTGGACAACAGCTACGGAGGTAAGTATTTCTTCCTGCTGGTGCTGGCGGTGATTGTGGACAACAGCTACGGAGGTAAGTATTTCTTCCTGCTAGGGGTGGCGGTGATTGTGGACAACAGCTACGGAGGTAAGAATTTCTTCCTGCTGGTGCTGGCGGTAATTGTGGAAAACAGCTACGGAGGTAAGTATTTCTTCCTGCTGGTGCTGGCGGTAATTGTGGACAACAGCTACGGAGGTAAGTATTTCTTCCTGCTGGTGTTAAGGGTGATTGCTAACAGCAGCTACGGAGGTTAAGTATTTCTTCCTGCTGGTGCTGGCGGTGATTGTGGACAACAACTACGGAGGTAAGTATTTCTTCCTGCTGATGCTGGTGGTGATTGTGGACAACAACTACGGAGGTAAGTATTTCTTCCTGCTGGTGCTGGCGGTGATTGTGGACAACAACTACGGAGGTAAGTATTTCTTCCTGCTGGTGCTGGCGGTGATTGTGGACAACAACTACGGAGGTAAGTATTTCTTCCTGCTGGTGCTGGCGGTGATTGTGGACAACAACTACGGAGGTAAGTATTTCTTCCTGCTGGTGCTGGCGGTGATTGTGGACAACAACTACGGAGGTAAGTATTTCTTCCTGCTGGTGCTGGTGGTGATTGTGGACAACAGCTACGGAGGTAAGTATTTCTTCCTGCTGGTGTTAATGGTAATTGTGGACAGCAGCTACGGAGGTAGGTATTTCTTCCTGCTGGTGTTAATGGTAATTGTGGACAACAGCTACGGAGGTAAGTATTTCTTCCTGCTGGTGTTAATGGTAATTGTGGACAACAGCTACGGAGGTAAGTATTTCTTCCTGCTGGTGTTAATGGTAATTGTGGACAGCAGCTACGGAGGTAAGTATTTCTTCCTGCTGGTGTTAATGGTAATTGTGGACAACAGCTACGGAGGTAAGTATTTCTTCCTGCTGGTGTTAATGGTAATTGTGGACAACAGCTACGGAGGTAAGTATTTCTTCCTGCTGGTGTTAATGGTAATTGTGGACAACAGCTACGGAGGTAAGTATTTCTTCCTGTTGTTAACTGTGATCGTGGACAACAACTACGGAGGTAAGTATTTCTTCCTGCTGGTGCTGGTGGTGATTGTGGACAACAGCTACGGAGGTAAGTATTTCTTCCTGTTGTTAACTGTGATCGTGGACAACAACTACGGAGGTAAGTATTTCTTCCTGCTGGTGCTGGTGGTGATTGTGGACAACAGCTACGGAGGTAAGTATTGCTTCCTGTTGTTAACTGTGATCGTGGACAGCAGCTACGGAGGTAAGTATTTCTTCCTGTTGTTAACTGTGATCGTGGACAGCAGCTACGGAGGTAAGTATTTCTTCCTGCTGGTGTTAACGGTAATTGTGGACAACTACGGAGATAAGTATTTCTTCATGCTGGTGATAACGGTAATTGTGGACAACAGTTACGGAGGTAAGTATTTCTTCCTGCTGGTGATAACTGTGATTGTGGACAGCAGCTATTGGTGTAAATTTTTATTTTCACTGGTGTGAGCGGTGATTGTGGAGAGTATTTACGACTGTATTTACGACTGCTGATGCTTGCAGTGATTAAGAACAGCTGCTATGGAGGTACGTGTCTCTTTCTGTTGGCGTTATTTGTGAATACGGACAACAGCTGTGTGTCCAGTCATACAATGGTGATTGCGTCTACATCACGCTATACATCATATATTTATAATAAGTTTTAGTGTTAGGCATCAACCATAAATATATTAAATTGACTAATTTATTTCTGTAACTATTTTAGCGTGGAAGGTACGATTATATTACAATACAATAACACTTTATTGTCCCTGACCGGGAAATTCATTTGCAGCGTTCGTCGGAAAATATAAAATAGAGGAGTAGAAAAGTATGAACAATACAGGTACATTTATTATAAAAACAGTATGTAAATATTAATCATAATAAAATAAAACATTAATCTATAACATATAGTTGTAAATATAGTTATAATTGTGGTCGTCCTTTCACAAATAAAAAATAAATAAAACAAAATACAATATACACACATAATGAGTGACGTGTTCACGGAAACGTCAGAGTTGCTTGTCGTTGAGAAGTCGGACAGACATTGGAATAAACAAATCACGCTTCCTATTTGTTTTAGATGTGATGGTTCTGAACCTTCTGGACGATGGCAGAAGTACGTACTCTTTACGTAGAATATGTGTATTGTCATTAATGATTTTATTGGATTTACGCAGTACCTACTTTTCATACAAAGCAGTGAGAGTGGATTGTTTGAAACTAGTTACTTTATTTTACATGTCACTTATGGTCTTAATGCCATCCCATACTGTTCTCATATCACCTATTTTATTTATATAATTCTCTCCTGCTTTCCTAAATTCTGCTTTCACCGCCCTTTGAACTTCTTTCTGGTCAGCTAAATCTCCCATAAAATAAACCCTTTTGTTTTCATTCAATATTTTCTTTAGATGTTTAGAAACTCACGGTTTGTTGTTAGGGAATACATTGGACTTCTTCACAGATATAACAGTGTCAACACAGAAAGAAACGTAACTGGTTACAACATCCGTAAATTCATCAAGGATATCACAGAAATCCCGAAAAACATCCCAGTTCGTACAATCAAAACAACCTTGTAGTCTGACTACGCTGTCTTCAATCCACACCTTGACCTGTCTTTCAACACACTTTCAAGCTTCAGAACACATTCATAAATAGGTACCAAGTGAACAGTGTTGTGATCGGTGTCACAAATCGGCGGCTTGGGAATGGACCGACACGCATTGGGCACCGAACTGTAGCATAAGTCAATTGTTTTATTCATTCGGATTGGGCGCGTAATGTACTGGTGCTAAGTTGACAGACAATTCTCGAGTTTACACTGATTGAAATCACCCAGTATGGACTTGGATGCATCGGTAGGCAAAGCATCACGTTTCTGTGATACGTCACAAATGTGCTGGGCGGCGCAATCGACGTTGGTTCTAGGGTGTATGTAAACAACGTTCACAAACAATTGTGGAATTTCGCGGGGGAGATACAGTGGCCGTAGTGATACTGACAACAGTTCAATTTCCGAGTGTTCACGCACAATGGCGGTCTTGCACCAACGCTTGTTGACATATAAACAAACTCCGCACCTTTCTCCTTTCTGGTCGTCTGCTTGTCGCGATCAACCCGGGTGGGGCATCCAAATCCCTTGATGAACACCCTCATGATGGGCGTTTCCTTGCTGGGCGTAAAACACTTGAATTAATGTTGACAGCACAATAAAAAATCCAAGAATCGGACACTTGCCGTGCTCCATTGCACGGATCACTCATTCACAAACTCAAAATAAAATATACAGGCGGCGACTACAAAATAGGCAGAATAATACTCTAAATATAACGACGAACAAACAGCTGCTGGCCACCACGGAGTAGTGCCCTCTATTCAATACATCACATTTCATATTCGTAACTTCGATATGTTGTGTTTGTTTCACTTTTGTCTTGTTCCACATGCTTATTATACGGGAGACCAGGATGTTTATCATACGGATCGGTTGTCAGAATAATCCCATCTCCCCGGGTTTGGAATCAGAGTTTTACATTCTTTGGTCCGCGGCATGCTATTTACTATTCCGTTTTAATCGCACACAACCCCCTCCCCCCGAAGAGAGAGCTCCCCAATCCGCCACACACGGGACGGGAGAAATTTTCGTTCGCTGGATCAAAAAGGCACAGGACCTATTTATTATAAATATTATATTTACCAAATATCAGATTTTAAGGATTCGGCGATTTCATCAATACCCATGCATGAATTACAGACTTAATTTAGTCTTACCAAAAACACAACTTGGGGAACTCTTACTACATAGAAGAAAAAATTAATAAAAAGTATGACGACCATCCCCGATCCCCCAGTCAACCAGCAATGCAATGACGACGTTAATTGTGAAATCTAAAAATAATGGACCTGGTATACTACTTTCCAGACGCAAGAACAATTTGTCTGTGTAATTAGTGAGTATATGCGTAAATGTATATATATATATATATATATATATATATATATGTGTGTGTGTGTGTGTGTGTGTGTGTGTGTGTGTGTGTGTGTGTTTGTGTGTTTGTGTGATTGTGTGATTGTGTGTGTGCGTGCGTGTGTACGCGTGTACCTGTGTGTATGCGATCTCTGTATACGTGTGGCTCTATGTGTATGTAACTGTTATGAGTGAGTGCACGCGCATGCTCGCAAGCGAGCGTATGTTGCTGAATCAATCTGAATCGACGATGACATAACCCTCTAATCATATTGCAGGCGGACTCCACTCTAGCTGTCAAACAAACGCGGACTGTGCGTTCGACCATGGCGTATGCTGGTTCATTCCTGAATGTGGCCACGGGTTGTGTGGATGCAAAACCGGTTACTTCCAAAACACAGCATCGCATGACAAATGTATCAAAAGTAAGTAAGAGAAGAACCTAATCACAATCTTCATTCGACATTACGTCACATGTCAAACGTATACTTGAAGTTTGTGAATTGACAAACTCGCGTACACATCGATTGCTTTTCTCTGCCCTTTTCAGGTTAACGAGCACTCCACTAAGGTATTATTTAGAGGAAGCAGTGCAGTTTGTATTGTAGGTAATACAACAATTTGTCAGTAATTAATAATACCCATTTTCATTGTGTTGCAGTATCAAAGGTCGGGGAACAGTGCCTGCACGATGTCGACTGCTACAACCCGTTTACGATGGCGTGTCGGTCGTCCGTCTGCAGGTGTCAAAGTGCAAGAGCCCGTGCATCACACGACAAGACAATGTGCTTCCGTAATGACAACACGCACACACAGTAGAGCGCCAGGATCAGTACTGTCTGTAAACAAGAACGCGCACACACACACGCACACATTCCGTATTCCCTGGTTGGGCAAAGGACTCAACATACTGCTTCCACATCTGCCTATATTGCGCTATCCTCTGACAGATGGTGCCCTTACAGTAGTCCTCTAGTTCGTCTCTCCGCCGCCTCGTTCCTATCGTAGGGTTTAAGTGTGGTGATACGCAGTGTCTATCGGTTATCTCGTATCCTGCTGCCCTACCCAGGTCCACTTTCTGATTGTTTAATCACGTCTGTGACCTTTGTATTTACTCTTACCCAGATGTGTATTTATGTGCCGGTATGTGATGTTTAACATCTTTGTTTGTGGGGCTGTTAGCTTGTTCTTTGTTAGGCTAGTGAGGGGCCAAGTTTCCGCGCCGTATGTATTTGCTGGAAGTACGCATGAGTATATAATTGCCTCTTTAAGCATGTTCCAATGCTGCCCTTGAACATGCCCCAGTGCTTGCGGAATGCTGACCATCCGGCCGTGATTTGTCTTTGAATCGCCTTGTCTTGTTTTGTGACTCTGGTGTTGTATTTCTGTGCCAGGTAGCTTTCAACGTTCTCATCTGAGTGTTGATGACATATATTGCGTATCGTTTTCCATAATCACCTTTGTCTTCGACTTGTTCATCTTCAGACCCTGATTTTCACTTTCATCAGTTAATTCCTGTAGCATTTGTTATAGTTCATATAGTGAGTTATTCGCTGTTTATCTTCAAGCCAAGTCAGTCGTCGGAATATATATATATATATATATATATATATATATATATATATATATATATATATATATATATATATGTTTTACAGGTCTTGGCGATGAGTCTTGCGAAGGATCGTATCAGTGTATACGTCCACTAAAATGTTTAAACAGTCTATGTGACTGCCCGATCGGCTCAAGACGTACCGGATATAGGAAGCTCGGTATGACGTTACTCGAAAGATGCATCCCAAACATCAGTAAGTTGTCTTTCACTAGTCATACGTGGATTAGTACTTCGTTCGCCGCATGACATCGTTTTGGTGCAGGATGTATTGATATTGTGCGCCGAACATCGCGTCCAAATCTAGTTCTTGTTTCAAGCTGTCCAGTTTAGTATTATTATAAACCCAGAAATAATTGTTCCCCGTCGTGTTCAAACAAACATTATGACGTAAATGTGCTTTGTGTGACGCACTCTTTGTTACGTTGATGACGTTGTTTTACCACGTTAGACCTCGACTGAAGAAACCATCTCTTGATCGAGACATACTAAACAACTATCGAACAGTGTCAAACCTACCATTCGTCTCCAACATAATGGAGAAAGTCGTTGATACTCGCGTCGAGCAACACTTGCTAGAAAGCAATCTCTACGGCCCATTGCAGTCTGCAGGAAACAACGTTCAACCGAAACAGTTTTAACCAAAATACAAAACAACACCTTCCAGACACAGGGCAGTTGACGAGTTGCTGTACTTGTTTTGCTAGATTTATCAGGAGCGTTCGACACGATTGATCACGCCATCATCATCGAACGATTGAAACAAATACGTGGCAGTTCTGGCGATGCTCATTATGGATGGCATCGAATTTGTTCCAGCGATGCCAACAAGTCATCATCGGTAATAACGCTTCGGCTGTTGTAATACTAGGATATGGCGTCCCACCGGAATCGGTGCTTGGCCCAGCACTTTACTCACTTTACATAGGAAACTTTATAAGGCATCGTCAATTAGACGTGCACTTTTATGCCGACGACACACAATGATATGTCTCTTTCATGAATAGTGACCGTGAGGAACGTGTAGCAGCAGTTACCCGGTTGAAATATTGCATCAGAGACATTCGTAGGTGGCTGACGAAAAACATGCTCAAGTTGCACGACGGGAAGGCGGAAGTGATCTTGTTCACATCCAAGCACGGACTTAAGTCACTGTCTACCATTGCCCTTACGGACGGAGAACAACAGCAACTATATAAATATACAGTCATCTTCCGTCTGTGATCTTTAGATTATCTATGATCAAATCCTGAGTATGAGGCAGCATGTACATTCGGTATGTCAAACTGGATACTACCACAAGACGAATGTTGGGAGAATCCGACGTTATCTCAACAAAGACGCAACGAAGACACTTCCCTGTGCCTTTGTAACACCAAGACGACTAGATTACACGCGCGAATTACCCACGAACCATCTTGCGAAAATCCAACGTCTGCAGAATGCTTGCGCGCTCACACATCACTCCTGTTTTAAAGGAACTTCACTGGCCTACATTCCACCGCCGAATACAATATAATATCTTGTTACATACCTAACGTACGATACACCATCAACCACCAGTGTTCTTGAATGATTTACTATCCATCTACATTCCTACACGCTCTTTACGGTCAGAATCAATCATCCTGTTGACCGTGCCACGAACCCAAACTGTAACGTATGGAGATTGAACTTTTAAAAAGCAGCGGCGACCCTACGGAACAGATTGCCTGTTAACATCAGAAACAGTCACAGCTGCACCAACTTTCAAAAACAACTAAAGACATTCCTGTTCCAGCAGCAATATACAGAGTAGACAACAACCGGATTAATATCATCCGATATTTATTCCTACTAGTTTATTTAATGTAATGCCATCAATGAACTTTTTATCCGTCATCTTACTAGTTTAATCCCACCTATTTGTAAAATATATTTTATTATTATTTGATGTGTGTGTGCGTGTGTGTGTGTGTGTGTGTGTGTGTGTGTGTGTGCGTGCGTGTGTGCGTGCGTGCGTGTGTGTTTGTGTGTGTGTGTGTGTTTGTTTGTGTGTGTGTGTTTGCGTGTGTACGTGCGTGTGTATGTGTGTGGTTGATGTATGGAAGCGCGTGCACGGGTTGCGTGCGTGCGTGCGTGCGTGCGTGCGTGCGTGCGTGCGTACGTTCGTTTGTGTTAATACAGGTTGTAATACTAACAATTTTACATAATACTATGAATGTGTAAGTTTTAGCTGTATATGTGTTGTTGTCCACATAATGTCCCGTGTTCGTCACAGACCTCACACTGAAGGCGAACGAGGAGTGTTCTCCATCCACTGATCACTGCGGCAACGATTTGCTCTGCTATAAATGTCACGGAGACCCCAAACCCAAGTGTGTCGGACGTAAGCACCGCTTACACTTACTTTTAAATTATTTAAATGAATATTGTAATGTTATAATTTGCCTGTAGATTTTGTATTATATTGTAATGCGCCATTGCGCACTTATTGTGCTTAATTTCAAGCAGTCCGTTGCCTAAGCGGTGGAAGCAATGATTGAATTACATAAAAAATACGTGGGTTTTAAAAAACAACAAATTCAAGAATTAATATTTTACCTGTTTTAAGTGGTTAGGGTAAGGGTTACGTTCGTCTATGTTTTTTTCCTACAGCAGTACCGTAACTAGTTCCCCTGGTTAAGTTATGTTATGTTATGTTATGTTGTGTTATGTTATGTTATGTTATGTTATGTTATGTTATGTTATGTTATGTTATGTTATGTTATGTTATGTTATGTTATGTTATGTTATGTTATGTTATGTTATGTTATGTTATGTTATGTTATGTTATGTTATGTTATGTTATGTTATGTTATGTTATGTTATGTTATGTTATGTTATGTTATGTTATGTTATGTTATGTTATGTTATGTTATGTTATGTTATGTTATGTTATGTTATGTTATGTTATGTTATGTTATGTTATGTTATGTTATGTTATGTTATGTTATGTTATGTTATGTTATGTTATGTTATGTTATGTTATGTTATGTTATGTTATGTTATGTTATGTTATGTTATGTTATGTTATGTTATGTTATGTTATGTTATGTTATAGACTCGCTTTGTTATTATTAATGACCGGATGTCAATTCAGTTATCAGCCTATACATAGTTATTATTATTATTATTATTATTATTAGCAGCATATGAACGTGATTGTTTTCTTAATCGCCGTGGGATATTGTAACAGCAGTGAAAATATTGTTACCATTTTATTTCAATTTGTTTTTGCATTTTGGCGTGATAATAATTACAATGATCCACACTATTTGAGACTTACTAAAGCCAACTTGTCGAAGCATTTATCTCAGACTTAGGGTTACACGAATCGTCATACGTGGACGTGGGTCACATTTGTACTAATCCGTGTTGTTCATAACATATCCGGACGTTATTTGTTTCAGTTACACATGTACCGGGATCCCATCAATACGACCATGTTCGTCGGAGCGCCTCGTGTAAGTTGTTTATTTACCTTAGCTCTTAAATACGAATATTATCATCGGAGCGCGTCGCGTAAGGTATTTATTTACCACAACTCATAAATACGAACACTGTCATCGGAGCGTGTCGCATAAGTTGTTTATTTACCTTAACTCATAAATACGAACATTATCACCGGAGCGCCTCGCGTAAGTTGTTTATTTACCACAACTCATAGATACGAACATTATCATCGGACCCCTCGCGTAAGTTGTTTATTTACCTCCTTAACTCATAAATACTACTCTACACCATCGAGTGAGACATGGCTGCGTTATGGTTTCGCTCTCCCATACTCACCCCAGGCGAGTGAACCCTGGTTGGAATCGCTTTGGCGTCGTACAGTTTGGGTGATGTCGCGTTTCGACAATAACCTACATTCGGCAGAATACATTATTGTCAGTGTAGTGTATGTGAATGCGTGAGCAGTTACTTTATGTGCATATAATAATTCACAAATTAACCGTGTTAGTAATTGAATCAACAAGTATTGCAGGGAATAAATTTAACAAAACTTCGATAAGTATTCTATGCTGATCACTGGGAAAAATAAAGCGGTAACAGATATGGAAATAATACTGGCACAATAAACGCGTAATTTACTGAAAACTCTACTAAATACTCATCCAGCAGAATTCGAAACCCATTGTGGCCGAATATATTTCATGCAGTACGTGCCAAATGGTTCAATGAAGAAAGCCATATGTCAGACGCATTGCGCAGAACAGATGTGCAAGTGTATAGCTTCAACAAGATTATGTTTAGAACGTCTGGAAAGGCGCAGATCAAATGACGTCATTCTGGGTCTGACTGGGGACACGGTAACAATGGACATTTGTGAACGGGTAGGAGGAACAATTAAGGAGTGGAACGTTCTCGCCCCCACTGTTGGACATATTCTACGCTGGGAAGCATTCACCTGCGCAACTACATCAGCTTGAAGACTATGAGGAAAGCAGTATCCCCGCCGTCAATTCGTGTTTTCTTTAAGCCATTCAACCAGGTATAATTACTGTTCGAATGTGAATCTTTCACAAATTTAAAGGATGCATAAAACCTACTCGTTTTATCTTTACAGGTGGACAGAGAGTTGGTGCATGGTGTATAAAAAAAATCTAAATTTCGAAATGGCAAAAAGAGGATTTGAATTTAATCCATATTCCATCGATAGAGTCAGTTGTGCTAATCTATAATATAACCTCTAAAAACTTAATTCAAATTTGAAGCATTGGGACGAACCTTAGGTAGCTCACTGCAGCCAATCGTGCTGTTAAAATAAATAATTAGATTGATGCATTACCAAAATAGCCAGACTTAGTTTTGTTTATTACAATTTGTAGAAAGGTATCTGCTACGCGGGGAGGGGACAATTGTTTAAAGGGATCCGGGATTAACATGTGTTATGGTGAAGTGTACTGAACAATAGCTAGATACTATTGTTACTGTTCTTGGGCGCGTAGTTTACACAGCATTGTAAGTATCCGTTCTGCTTCAGGCACCGTGCAAGTGACGGAGGTCTCACGGGTTGTTGGAGGGTTCTTTCTGTTGGCAAGTGTCGTCGTCACGTGGTACTGATTAGAGGCTGTGTGTCGACGTAAGGTGATGACTGCCGATGACAGCCGATGACTGCCGATGACAGCCGATGAGAGCCGATGAGAGCCGATGTCAGTTGATGACATCCGAACTCAGCCAGATGTAATTGACGACATAGGAAGCGACAATAGCAAAGCTCAACAAATGTATATGACATTATGTTTTGTATTTATTACAAGTTACTTATTACTCAGTATTCTTGAGGGAATACTATATAAAACACATTTTGATACGTCCTGTTAGTTGAATAAAACATGAAACAAATGGTATGAATGAAAGTACTTTCTTATCCATTTTAATATAATTATATTCACACATATTAATAGTAATACAAAATTACTTGCCCGTTCATGTGTTAACCCGAACTGGTTAAAGATATTCAAGAATATCGCCGAGCTACAGAAAGACTGACACTTACGCACCATATTTCCTTCAGAGGGACTAACATTGATATATTCGTGAAAGAATACATGAGCCAAGACATTCGTTTATCTGTATCGCAGACCATCGCTCCGCTCGGTAAGCATGGACACCAAAACAGAAGAAACAATACCAATGTAAGGTGTGACATGACGCACTTTCAGTAGTATAGGTGTGCAGTTGGTTACGCTTTTGAGAAGTCGTAATCCGCCAATTTGTTTCTGGTCGCGTGACTTCCGGTTCCGATCACGAGATTTTATTGATGACGTCCCGTCCGGTTTAGTTTCCCGGTCGCTGATTGGTTTATATCCACATTCGGTTGACGTTCTCGATCGGTGATTGGTTGATGAAAATCACGTATCTCGATGACATCACTTCCGGTTGATGTTCACCCTGGCGGGAGAAAGTCAACCGGAAGTGACCTATACTACTACTTTCTAACCTAGTATGTTGAAGGTGTTCCCATCAGCATATATGTTGCATTACCAGGACACTGGTCGCATGCTTACACAGTAAGCGTCGACGAATAGTGCACGCAGATATTGAAGCATTTGTTATAATCTACGTTTACAAAAATGTAGCACGCAACATTGATGTTTTAAAGGCCATAAAGAATACTTAGGATGATGACGATGATTATGTGTTTGTGTGTGTGTGCGTGTGCGTGTGCGTGTGCGTGCGCGTGCGCCTGTGCGTGTGTGGTGTGGGTGTGTGTGGGTGTGTGTGGTGTGGGTGTGTGGGTATGTGTATGTTTACATGTGTGTGGTATGTATGCGTGCATGCGTGTGTAAGTGTGTGTGTTTATGGTGTGTATGCCTTTGTATGTACATATGTGTATATATGTGTGTGGTGTGTGTGCGCGCATGCGTGCGTGCGTGTGTGTCCTACACTTGTCTCGAGTTTTATCCAAAGCTCTGCCCGTAATAAGAATCCAGGCTTGCCTCGCGTCCAGCTCGGCTCAGGCCGCACATAGCAATCTAAGCCCAACCCCGACCGACATCAACATAAATAATTAGAATGTGTAAAATGATCGTACTCGATAAAAGAAAACTTCACTCACTGTCAAGTAGTTGTCCTTTGGCGCCAGTCTCCATAGTATAAGACCTGGTGGGATAATGATGCTGTCAGAAGTCGACAATGGCGGAATAATGTTTGTGTGCTCTCTAGGCATATCTAACGGCAATAACAGTACAAATAGCATTGCTATACATACGGCGATCAACGACGTTGTTGAAACCAGTCGTCTTAATTCTTGCGCAGACACGCATTCCCTTTACCCCATTAGCGTAGATCTGCTGTCTACGGCGATATTCCCAAAGCAACGCGGTCAAGATTACTCTACAAATACTGCCGTTTCTTGACAGCGTAAGGCGGCCCGGCGTTGTGATGGCGCTAACCCGGAAGACATCAAGCTCTCTGTGAGGGACAATGGATTCGACGTGCCAACTCTCGCTTAGTTGCCGCGATATTTGTGTCGACGTCATTTAGAAAGATGGCGACATCGTTTATCGTAGGCTAAGCGAACCGGGCGAATATCGATCTGTCTCCTTCTTCCCGTAGACGGCTGGACTTGTGTTAGCGTATCTAAAATTTAAGATATGTATATCGTTGTCCCGTGGTATCTCGGCCTAAACTGGCAGCTTAATATTTTAAGTGGTTGAACTAGACTTTGCAACCGCAGTATTTAAATGTGTCATATTTCGCCGTAAAGATATATTGTAATCTACAAATATGATGTTGCGTGTGCATAGCAATTCCCGTACATTTTAGTTGTTGTCGATATTAAATGAAAACACCACACATATTGCTAAAGAATAGCTATGTAAACAATTATTAATATTTCCAGCACCAAATACAAAATATACAATGTTTAACCACAAGCTAATCATATTTCGTGCGATTCTCTAGACTAAGTAAACTTATTATATCCTCATCTATGACCACGAATATGCACTAATATCGCAGCTGTTGGAATCGATACTGTTTATTTTTTGACAGGAAGCAAGTTATACAAAGACTTACGAAAAACGTGTATTTAATAACAAGCGATAATTGTTTAAATGTGCTACAGACTCTGCTGTTTGTCTTAAAAATTATGTACATACAAGGTGTTTTGAGTGATATATAAATTATAGATTTTAATCTAAATCTTTCCGATGAATGTAATAATATTGATGTGTGTGAAGTGTGGGTGTCGATTGATTTCCGATTATTTTCCACGATTCGTCTTTTGGATCTAACAGGGAAGGCTATTGGTGATTCACCATCAGTGTGACTCAGGACGAATCCGTCTTCCTTTTGGAACTGAAAAAATAACAAGTATCCTTCACCCAAATGAACCTTGTCTCACGGCACTCTACAAAAATACAGTAGATAATATTTGAGCCATTCTCGCTAGCCAGACGTGTTAGAATTACTTTGTTGACACAACAACTGACAAATACACTTTTACATATTGGATAGGTCAATTATGTGGCCAATCCATTTAGAGTGGGTCACCACGATTTAACAAGATTTAACAAGATTTGACAAGAGTTCCACCTAGAGATTCAACTCTAGATGTCAGGTGGACTATGAAGCCCTTTGGCTTATCGAGAGTCCAACCATCTATCTAAGTATACCCCGCCTGTCTTAGGTATATGTCGATTTCATTTTTAGATATATTAACACTACTAGCACCTACACATTCAGCTGATAATCTGGTCCATTCGTTTACTGTTTTGTGTGTAAAAAGAAACAATTCTTGATTTCTAAGGAGGTGCAATAGAAGTGACCTTCTTCATTTTATTATTATTATATTCGCTCTCTTACCAGACCCTTGGCGTCGGATGGAATACCAACATCGCAGATATCCTTTGACCATATTTATAAACGTTGTGCCCTATTGTAAGATAATTGTGACTCATTGTAAACGTAACACAACGCTGAAATATATTCACCAGAGCGACAGAGCAATCACAGTGGCCACCAGCACGATCAGCGCTATGATCCCGGCGAATATGGCGACTGATATCGCCCATTTTGGGAAACCACTTTCACCAGTGGCGTCGTCTGTCGGATCGATAGTGACGACTGCAGCGCTGACGGCGGCGAGTGTGGCGTTACAGCAGTCGGTCAGCTCCTCCGTCAGGTTGGAGTGCACGCTCTTGACGGCCCTCAACACGACGTCTTGCGGCAGACTCGATCCTATGACGAAGGCAATGTAACAATATACACTATACAAACTATCCCTGGTAGACCACCTGACCAACTTCTTCGCGGGCGATTTCTTTGACTGAGCTTATATTCAGAGTTTTGCAATGGGACCAGTCAAGGGTACTGCTGCCTGGTAGTGACTTAATCAGCAGCGGCGACCTCTGGCGCGCGAGGATGGACTTATATAGATGCATACGTTCCGTCTAAACGCATACATATTGAATCCGGCTCGATATATCTGAAGGATAAACTATACGAAAAATTATATTGCTTTCACACGTAGACCATTACGCCGTGCTCGGTGCTCCTACTGCGGCATGCGATAGACCACAACTGGGATCGTGTATCCCGTTGTCACCACCGTTTTCATATCTTTCTCTGATGCCACCGGTGTTTCACATATCCCCGTTGTCACCATAGCTGTAATATTCCTCCTCCGTTACCACCATGCACATACACAGCACATACACACGCACGCACGCACGCACGCACGCACACTCACACACACACACACACACACACACACACACACACACACACACACACACACACGTTGTCACCGTCATTTTCATGCTTTCCTCTAGTTCCGCAGCTGCGGGTTTCTGCTGGCCGTATGATTAGTTTTTAATTTAGATTCAGCATGTTGGCGTGTTTCCTCGTGCCATTTATAGAATGACGAATATTAACCACGAATTTCGTTAGACAATGACTACATGGTTGAAGAACTTTGGGTACCGTATCGCTGTCAAATTATATATTGACTGGTTGGTGGCCAGCATGATTACGCAGCGCCAAGAGATTGTTCCATCCCTACTGACTAACGCTAATTGGCTTATGGACGGATGTGACGAAAGCGCATGCGCTACAATGACGGAACCTGTACCACGACGGTGATGTTGATTGATATCGATGTTCACAATAACGTTGACAATGTTACAGACATTTTGTCACGTACCCACCGGTGTCAATGGCCCGTCGTTTGCGGCCGCCCCCGGCTGAGGCACACAGCGCGTTGCCGGGGGCTGGGCCGGCGTAGATGAGGGCGAGCGTGTAGCCCCCAGACACCGAGGAATGCGGGTAGCCGGCTCCGACCTTCAGCTGCGCCACCGTCAGGTACTCGCCGTACGTGTCGCTGGAGGAGAAGGGAATGTCAACGGTGACAGAATTACCTGGGGACCGTTTCACTAACGTTGTTAAGAGACTTAAAACGATTTTGCACGTTAAGATCGTGACAGTGATCTTGAATACATTAATCGTTGACCTATCACAGTCTCTACCGCTGCCAATGCAATGTTGTTTTATCATCTTTATTAATTAATTAATTTATCTTATTATAATATTGTCATATTGTTTTAGCATATTTATTTATTCCAATATATATATATATATATATATATATATATATATATATATATATATATAAAATATTTGTTAGCTACCGTTTATATATTTACATGCATGATTTTACTGTATACATGTATTACTATGTGACTTAAATATTGTGTTTTTATGCAACCTCCAAAGTGCAAAATGCATTTCCACTCTACGATTGGACACTAAAGTTATTATTATACTTATTATTATTGTTATTATTATTAAAACTGTCAACGCCATGATAAGACAGCTGGATATTGTCACTGGTGTACATAAATAGAAATAGTGTCCCCGGTAACATGGCAATGGATATTTGCGTTTTGAAAAAATCTTAGTTAATTTAACTATGTATTTTGTTTAAGGATGCATTTTCTCTAAGAAAACATTACCTTATTGAAACGGTTCCTTGATATTTATGGTAACGATATCAGGGGTTGATACAAATATAAGTAGGACGTCACTGCATGATTGACACGCTTAGCTAGTGCAGCGTTAGCTGTTTTACATGTCCATCGCTGAAGATCAGTTGTTAGTAGTTATTATTTGGTTATTTCGAATCCTGTACGTTTAGAGAGTTGTGAATTATGATTAATTTTAATACTGCGAACATGGTATGTTACCATAACAGCCGTAAACTGAACGTGCAAGAACTAATACATGTACGTGACATTAAACCTACCTGTACGTGACGCTAGCGCCAGGACAACAGGTCGACACGTGACTGTTACAGTAGACGTTTATTGCTCCTACGATGATGGGCTTGATGAATCCCCAGAGCAGGCCCCACTGCAACAGATGATAACGGTCTTGTGCATGTGACGTCATAGATGTCACCTCTCGATCGTCTGTTCTACTGTCACTGAATGAATTCTGTTGGCGACCTATTCTGCACGCATCGCCCCTAGTTTGCTTCCGTTGTTAAAGGAGAGCTGAAACACTTGAACAGTCATCGCCCGTACATAATAACATACCGCTTAGGAGATATGAGACATCAATTTTAATGAGCACGGAGCCATGGTATATATTTTTAATAATTACGCTATTACGCTCAAGCTACATTTGGCTTGATTACCTAACCAATGTAATTTTTAGATATATTTAATATTAATGAAATATTTATATATTAATGATATATATATATAATGAAATATATATTAATGAAGTATATATATATATATTATATATTTTATATCATATATCATATATATATATATATATATATATATATATATATATATATATATATATATATATATATTCGAAATAAAGAAGATACATAATATCCATGGTCAAACACATAAACGTCTGAAAAAAGTATTTAAAATACACCTTGGCACCACGCTCATCAAGTCATGGTCACATATCCTCATATTAAATAGTATGCTTTCGTGCATGAGCAATGGTTGTTCAAGGGTTTCAGCCCTTCTTTATACAGAGCAGATTTTCGTTTTAAGACACCACACCTTGTACAATAGTTCATTTATCGTAGTATGTCAGATATATAAGACTACACGACGTCAATTCGTATTTGATAAAAGTCGTTTATAGCACGATTTCAGATAGACCTTGTAATAGGAAACACGTAACAACCGAACGGGTATTGTGCAGGAGTGGATGATTGTATCGGTGGGGGAAGGGGGGGGGGGACCACGGTCATTAATATTAAGAGTGGTGGTATGAGTCACTTACTATTCGTATGATATGAGTCACTTACTATTCGTATTGGGGCGTGAATCTTTAAAATAACTCCGATTCTGGCTTCAGCACGGCTTTCTACAAACACAGGGCAGCACTTGAGCGTAGCACATAATTTATGCTATTTTCACGTGACTGGATTACTGTAATTTTATACTTGAATATAAGTAAAAGAAATCAATTTGAGGGTTTCTTGCGTAGAGTAAAAGAACCTCTTAAGATCCTATTTGAGCAAAAAGTGAAACTACTTCCCAAAAGTATTTGAAGTAAAAGTAAAAGAATGGATCAGATCAATGTTTTATCAGACAAGCAACCAATAATAATTACTCCATTGGCGAACGAAATATTAATACACAGAGAAAATCTTTTAACTCCAACATATATGAATTATATGTATGAATAACTTCTACAGAAAACTATATTAATATGTTTTCGAAAATCCGACGACAAGTCCTTTAGTTTGTTTACTGCGATTATATAACTGGTCGAAAAGGATTTCATAATGTTCCATCTGGCTCACAAAATTCCCATTCCCCAACTCTAAAACTTGATGGGAGCGGGGGCGCTGTGCTTCATGATACTTTATATTTTAAAAATTAATATATATATTTAAAATTAATGAAGAAAAAGCTCAAAACAGTTGATGGAGAGCCATTGCCGAATAATTGAAACATCATGATATTGCCTGGACAGAAATACGGAAAACAAAATCTAATCGAGTCCGTTGGAGAAATGTCGTTTGGTTTTAGCTTTCTGAGTCGGGCGAAGAGGAGTAAAACATAATTACACTTACCTCTGCAGTCTGTTCCCTGCCAGATTTTTGAGCAGAGACATTTGCACGCGCCATTTTGGACATCCGCTGTGCCGCCATTATGACACGTGATACCTAAACACGGGTCGGCGGGTTCAGCGCGTGTCGTTGTTGTGGCAGCTGTCGTTGTTGTAGCTGCCTCGGTCGTTACATATGTTGTGGTTTGCGGAATCGACAGAGTGGCCGTAGCTGTTGTCATCATTGTTGTTGCCGTAGCTGCGTCGGTAACCGTATATGTTGTTGTTTCAGAGTTCAGCATCGTTGCTGTTGATGTTGCGGAAATGGCAGCTGTCGTCTGTACGTCTGTTACAGCTGGCGATGTTGATTGCGTGTTTGGTAACGTTGCTGTTGATGTTGAAGCCATGGCAGCTGTTGTTGTAGTGGCAGCGTCGGTGAATACAAATGTTGTTGTTTGTGTGCTTGGCAACGTTGCTGTCGAGGTTGCAGCTGTTGTTGCAGCTGCTGTTGTCGTAGCTGCGTCGGTGACCATGACTGTTGTTGTGTGTGTGTTTGGCAACGTTGCTGTCGTTGTTGCAGCTGTTGTTGCAGCTTGTGTTGTCGTAGCTGCGTCAGTGACCATGACTGTTGTTGTTTGTGTGTTTGGCAGCGTTGCTGTCGATATTGCAGCTGTTGTCGCAGCTTCTGTTGTCGTAGCTGCTTCGGTAGCCGCAGCTGTGGTCTGTGTGCTCGGTGCCGCTGTTGTTGGTGTTGTGGTCGGCACTGGAACAGTTGTTGTTGTTGCTGCTGAAGTCGGTGCTACAGCAGTTGATAGTGTTGCCGTCGTTTCACCCTCTTGACAAGTCACGGTTGGGTCATTCGCTTCTGCATCGAAGAATGAATAAACGCTAGGGTTCCCAGTAACGACTCGATATATAATATTTTATATATATATATATATATATAATATTATATATCGAGTTGAATATATTATATATATATATATATATATATATATATATATATATATACATATATATTCAACTCGATATATAATATTATATATATATATATATATATATATATATATATATATATATATATATACACGTAAAATATATATATATATCGACTC
>OZ024862.1:35962889-35965389 GCA_964017155.1 Oasisia sp. SBJ-2009 | reverse complement strand
GTCGTGGGTCGTGATCACACTATTAATTTGCCAATGTTTCTGACTAGTTACGTTCACTTTCATTTCTAATACTTAAACAACGTCGTTTACATTATAGACTAATGTTAGCGTACAAAACATAGTTAACTGCATGGTATGTGTGAATACGAATCAAAACCTTTCTCCAGTAAATACTGATTTGAACATTAACTACCCTAACTCATACGTTTCAAGGTCAATCCATGATACTTTCTAAAGAACGTTATTTTTCTAGTGATACTTGCTGCAGAATCAAGAATGTGATCTTGTCTTCTTGAAGTCTAGAATACTCACGCTGGTCCGTAGTTGCACACGAGGTAAACACCACTAGGTATAGCCACCAAGGTCATTGGGTCGCAGTGGGAGTAACCACACCCCACCTCCCGACTCTCGTCCCACACCACCTGCAAACATTCCACTTCAAAGTCACGACCACACCACCTGCAAACATTCCACATCAAAGTCACGACCACACCACCTGCAAACATTCCACGTCAAAGTCACGATCACACCACCTGCAAACATTCCACGTCAAAGTCACGACCACACCACCTGCAAACATTCTACTTCAAAGTCACGATTACACCACCTGCAAACATTCCACGTTAAAGTCACGACCACGCCATCTGCAAACATTCCACATCCAAATCACGATCACACCACCTGCAAACATTCCACATTAAAATCACGACCATACCACCTAAAAACATTCCACGTCAAAGTCACGACCACACCACCTGCAAACATTCCACGTCAAAGTCACGATCACACCAACTGCAAAGATTCCACGTCAAAGTCACGACCACACCACCTGCAAACATTCCACGTCAACGTCACGACCACACCACCTGCAAATATTCCCATTCAAAGTCACTACTACACCACCTGCAAACTTTCCATTTCAAAGTCACGACCACACCACCTGCAAACTTTCCACTTTAAAGTCACGACTACACCACCTGCAAACATGCCTTGTCAAAGTCACTACTTTACCAACTGCAAACATTCCACGTCAAAGTCACGACTACACCACCTGCAAACATTCCACGTCAAAGTCACGACTACACCACCTGCAAACATTTCACTTCAAAGTCACGACTACACCACCTGCAAACATTCCATGTCAAAGTCACGGCTACACCACCTGCCAACATTCCACATCAAAGTCACGATCACACCACCTGCAAACATTCCAAGATAACAAGATAAACAATAATACATTTAGATCAATGAAACATGTATACGCATACACGCACGCACGCACGCACGCACGCGCTCACGCACGCACGCACGCGCTCACGCACGCACGCACGCACACACACACAAACAAACACAAACACAAACACAAACACAAACACAAACACAAACACAAACACAAACACAAACACAAAAACACACACACACACACACACACACACACACACACACACACACACACACACACACACACACACACACACACACATATTACCTGCGTGTAGTGCCCGCACACGAGAGAACAGTCCTGCGTGTCGTACGTGTAGAACTCAACCTCGTCGTACCAGGCCTGCACAGCACTGCCCAAGTTGAATGTTCCCGACGTCAGGTATAGGTTCTGGCCCAGCTGGCTGTAGGGCATCGTGCTCGGGTCCCTCTCTGGCTGCCCGTGCTCCCACCGACATCCGTCCGCCCAGTCGGCCGCCATGCTCGCCAGATAGGAGCTCCACACCTGACAAACAAACGCGTTGACGACCTGTGTACGTGTTGACGCGGTGGTGGTGTGTGTCGCGCGTGTATGTGTGTGTGTGTGTGTGTGTGTGTGTGTGTGTGCGTGCGTGTGTGTGTGTGCGTGCGTGCGCGTGTGTGCGTGCGTGCGTGCGTGCGCGTGTGTGTGTGTACATATGTATAAATGAAATTACCTTAGGATTTCAAAAGAATGGGTTTTACATCGAATGATAGCTTTAAGTTGTTTCCATTGCAAATTAGTACAGTTTTATTGAAATAAACATTCCACGAACACTTACTTACCTCGATCTAAGGGTTCAGTTCGTATGACGAGACATTTAAATGGGTACAGCGTAGCCACGAAAACTGACATAATAATTTGGTTACCGCCAAAGCAAGCTTCCAAACGATTTGGACATAGAGGGTGGCATTGGCGAGGAGATGCCACTTTGGGTAATAAACAAGCGCTCCAGTGACACCGCGTGAGACGACCTCAGATTTCTTGGCGTCGTAATCTAGCGGGCGGCAGGCAACTTGTAAATAGCAACTAATTAACGATCGAAATAATGAAGTCGTGTTGGCTAACTAGATGTGTTGATGTATAGTTGTAATTTAGAATAATGTGAAATCAGTGTAGCTACGCCTGTAAACGTATGTCAATGGTAGACGTGATTATTATTATTGTTGTTGATAACGTCAATAGTGATTTCTATGACTGCTCCAAACTTCGTAATTATTGTCAAAGGTCTGTGATTCCGAGCGTGCCCCGATACTTGAT
>OZ024862.1:35890389-35957889 GCA_964017155.1 Oasisia sp. SBJ-2009 | reverse complement strand
TCTCGAAGGCGTGGCCTCTATCAATGCTGGGGCTGTCTTCCGTTTTGACCTGGAAGAGAGTTTAATTAGACAATGAGAAGTGGAATCGGATTTGGAAGGGTTCATTTGACATACAAATGAGGACCAACAAATACCTACAGCAAAATTAATCAAATTAATGAATTATATATATATATATATATATATATATATATATATATATATATATATATATATATATATATATATATATATATATTATATATTATATTATACACACACATACACACACACACACAAACACAAACACACACACACGCACGCACGCACGCACGCACGCACACACACACACACACACACACACACATTTCAATGACACCCATGTAGTTCTGCAAGAAAAAGGGCAACTGCAATCTGCTTCTGCTTTTAATGAAACCAGATAGTTGACAAATATATCATCAAACGCAGTATTCACCTGTACGCCATTGCCATGGCGAATGCTGCGACGAACACGGCGATGGAAGCGACGACACCAGCGCCAATGACTGCTGGGATCACCCACTTCGGGAAGCCATTCTCGGTGACGGGGTCATTTGTGGGGTCAGGTGCGACGACAGCAGCGCTGACGTCATCGAGTGAGGCGTTACAGCAGGAGGCCTCTGGTCCGTCAGGTTCCGCCGCACACTCTCCACGACCTTCAGGAGGACATCCTGGGGCAAGGGCGGCCCTGTGACGAGGAGACGACGTCATATAGCTTCATTTAAACAAACGCACGTTTGACTTAACATACAACAAATATTCAGTGGTCTGGAATTTCCACATGGGCAGCCAAACAACGAACATTTTACAAAACGCGAGTATATTCAAAAGGCAGTGTATTTATGTTTTTCTTGAACAATTCTACGTACACTATGGTTGAGTTTGTCTGCTTTTTTCAAGTAGGCCAGATCGAATTAACAGAAATTAGCTTTTTATCCAAATAATTCTGGTCATCATCAATTTCTAAGAAACCAGTGGATTGTCAGTTCAATTTATGTCTACCACCACATAAGACGTTCCCAATAATTGGGAGTTTTCAAATTAATCGCAAACAATACGCGTCGTGTTATGATCAGGCTCTTAGGAATGACTTCGGGTAGCCGTCACCTACGTACAGTTGTGCCGGAGCCGGTGAACCAGAGATTGCCGCCGCTGTATGGTTAGAAGACAGGTAAATGTTTGTACACGTCTCGCAGTAGTGTAGTGTGGTGTGGTGTGGTGTGGTGTAGTGTGGTGTGGTGTGGTGTGGTGTGGTGTGGTGTGGTGTGGTGTGGTGTGGTGTGGTGTGGTGTGGTGTGGTGTGGTGTGGTGTGGTGTGGTGTGGTGTGGTGTGGTGTGGTGTGGTCTGGTGTGGTGTGGTGTGGTGTGGTGTGGTGTGGTGTGGTGTGGTGTGGTGTGGTGTGGTGTGGTGTGGTGTGTTGAGGTGAGGTGAGGTGCGGTGCGGTGCGGTGCGGTGCGGTGCGGTGCGGTGCGGTGCGGTGCGGTGCGGTGCGGTGCGGTGCGGTGCGGTGCGGTGCGGTGCGGTGCGGTGCGGTGCGGTGCGGTGCGGTGCGGTGCGGTGCGGTGCGGTGCGGTGCGGTGCGGTGCGGTGCGGTGCGGTGCGGTGCGGTGCGGTGCGGTGCGGTGCGGTGCGGTGCGGTGCGTTGCGGTGCGGTGCGGTGCGGTGCGGTGCGGTGCGGTGCGGTGCGGTGCGGTGCGGTGCGGTGCGGTGCGGTGCGGTGCGGTGCGGTGCGGTGCGGTGCGGTGCGGTGCGGTGCGGTGCGGTGCGGTGCGGTGCGGTGCGGCGCGGCGCGGCGCGGCGCGGCGCGGCGCGGCGCGGCGCTGTGCGGTGCGGTGCGGTGCGGTGCGGTGCGGTGCGGTGCGGTGCGGTGCGGTGCGGTGCGGTGCGGTGCGGTGCGGTGCGGTGCGGTGCGGTGCGGTGTAATGTAGCGTAGCGTTGTGTAGCGTAGTGTAGCGTAGCGTAGCGTAGCGCAGTCCAATGCAATGCAATGCAATGCAATGCAATGCAATGCAATGCAATGCAATGCAATGCAATGCAATGCAATGCAATGCAATGCAATGCAATGCAATGCAATGCAATGCAATGCAATGCAATGCAATGCAATGCAATGCAATGCAATGCAATGCAATGCAATGCAATGCAATGCAATGCAATGCAATGCAATGCAATGCAATGCAATGCAATGCAATGCAATGCAATGCAGTGTAAAGTAATCTAGTGTAATATAAGGTAATATAGTGTACTATAGTGTACTATAATGTAGTGTAATGTAGTGTAGTGTAGCGTTGTGTCCTATAGTGTAGCATAGCGTAGTACTGCGTAGTGTTGTGTAGTGTAGTGTAGTGTAGTGTAGTGTAGTGTAGTGTAGTGTAGTGTAGTGTGGGGTGGGGTGGGGTGTGGTGTGGTGTGGTGGGGTGGGGTGGGGTGGCGTGGCGTGGCGTGGCGTGGCGTGGCGTGGCGTGGCGTGGCGTGGCGTGGCGTGGCGTGGCGTGGCGTGGCGTGGCGTGGCGTGGCGTGGCGTGGCGTGGCGTGGCGTGGCGTGGCGTGGCGTGGCGTGGCGTGGCGTGGCGTGGCGTGGCGTGGCGTGGCGTGGCGTGGCGTGGCGTGGCGTGGCGTGGCGTGGCGTGGCGTGGCGTGGCGTGGCGTGGCGTGGCGTGGCGTGGCGTGGCGTGGCGTGGCGTGGCGTGGCGTGGCGTGGCGTGGCGTGGCGTGGCGTGGCGTGGCGTGGCGTGGCGTGGCGTGGCGTGGCGTGGCGTGGCGTGGCGTGGCGTGGCGTGGCGTGGCGTGGCGTGGCGTGGCGTGGCGTGGCGTGGCGTGGCGTGGCGTGGCGTGGCGTGGCGTGGCGTGGCGTGGCGTGGCGTGGCGTGGCGTGGCGTGGCGTGGCGTGGCGTGGCGTGGCGTGGCGTGGCGTGGCGTGGCGTGGCGTGGCGTGGCGTGGCGTGGCGTGGCGTGGCGTGGCGTGGCGTGGCGTGGCGTGGCGTGGCGTGGCGTGGCGTGGCGTGGCGTGGCGTGGCGTGGCGTGGCGTGGCGTGGCGTGGCGTGGCGTGGCGTGGCGTGGCGTGGCGTGGCGTGGCGTGGCGTGGCGTGGCGTGGCGTGGCGTGGCGTGGCGTGGCGTGGCGTGGCGTGGCGTGGCGTGGCGTGGCGTGGCGTGGCGTGGCGTGGCGTGGCGTGGCGTGGCGTGGCGTGGCGTGGCGTGGCGTGGCGTGGCGTGGCGTGGCGTGGCGTGGCGTGGCGTGGCGTGGCGTGGCGTGGCGTGGCGTGGCGTGGCGTGGCGTGGCGTGGCGTGGCGTGGCGTGGCGTGGCGTGGCGTGGCGTGGCGTGGCGTGGCGTGGCGTGGCGTGGCGTGGCGTGGCGTGGCGTGGCGTGGCGTGGCGTGGCGTGGCGTGGCGTGGCGTGGCGTGGCGTGGCGTGGCGTGGCGTGGCGTGGCGTGGCGTGGCGTGGCGTGGCGTGGCGTGGCGTGGCGTGGCGTGGCGTGGCGTGGCGTGGCGTGGCGTGGCGTGGCGTGGCGTGGCGTGGCGTGGCGTGGCGTGGCGTGGCGTGGCGTGGCGTGGCGTGGCGTGGCGTGGCGTGGCGTGGCGTGGCGTGGCGTGGCGTGGCGTGATGATACCGAGGCGTTGATGATCCGGGCCAACAAAGGAGAAAGAGCGTCGATGTAGTGTTTCACTAGTGATGTCGGCAGTGGGTCTAGTTCACACGATTTTGTGGCAGATGCGAGTGCTATTTTTTCTACATCAGAGAGTGACGCAGGTTCAAACACATCGAAACTCGTACTCACATGCACACACGCACGCACGCACGCACGCACGCACGCACACACACACACACTCACACACACACACACACACACACACACACACACACACGTTACCACCACTTAAATGTATTCTTTAATGATGTATGAACTGAAATGGTCACTCGAGTGAAGTGACGTTTATTTTTAGATCATCATACACTCATGGTAAAAGAAAGAGTTTATACACATGTTGCTGTGTGGATGATTTAGGGAGGTATGTTCTAAGACAGATCGTTGCCATAAAGGCATATCAATACATAAAGACTATTGCACAGTTGTCATTATCAATGCTGCCTGACACGTTTTTAACATACGTGCCTATACAAATAACCCATCTAACTGTGCTAATAGTTCTAACAAAACTAATACTACAACAGTATAGTTAGTCACTGTTAGTGATGCCTGACTAGTCTACAGGTTTTAACTAACAGACGTGCGTTTACAAACAACATATAGCTGTGGTTATAGTTCTAATAATACTATAATACAGAATGTAAATACAAGCAGAGACTGGTTAAGGATGCCTTTACTGAATCTGTGAAATACAGCATTATATAATGTGGTGTTGCTCTCTGCTAAGAATGCGCGTGTGCTTATTTACATAGAAAGGAGGGTTAGTTGATATAATGGTTACTTACCTCAGTTGTCGCTAGGTTGGCAATCTGGAACAACCCAAGCGCGAGTTAGGAAGTGTAACGGCCCCTGGTATTCTGACATTACTGATTTTTTTTCAGCATTAGCGTGAACTAATGATAGCGAGTAAGTATTTAAACGAGGGAGCCAGGTCTTAGGTTTTATTTTTAGATTTACTATTACGTTCTTATTACTACAACATGCATGTTGAATATGCACTACCTGGCAATGTTTGTTTTGCTACTTTAGTAAGATCGGAACAATGTCCGCAATTTTAACGATTACGCCCGCAGAACGTCAAATGATAAACAAAACATTTAGTCTAAACAAAAGCATTATTGGCAATAATGCCGAGTTGAGCAGAGTTAACTACAATTTTAACTCGTACTACAACATTTAAGTTGAAAAGGGCATAGCGCCTTACAAGTCATATAACTTCTGCTATGTCCCTTTAACAGCAGCAGCGATTCACAAATCATGGAATTGTATTATATTGTATTGTCTTTACCGTTATGTATTGTATTATTTTCTGTGTTGTTGCTAAATAAACTGTCATTCATTCATTCATTCATTCATTCATTCATTCATTCATTCATTCATTCATTCATTCATTCATTCATTCATTCATTCATTCATTCATTCATTCATTCATTCATTCATTCATTCATTCATTCATTCATTCATTCATTCATTCATTCATTCATTCATTCATTCATTCATTCATTCATTCATTCATTCATTCATTCATTCATTCATTCATTCATTCATTCATTCATTCATTCATTCATTCATTCATTCATTCATTCATTCATTCATTCATTCATTCATTCATTCATTCATTCATTCATTCATTCATTCATTCATTCTATATTTATCAATTGTGAAAAAAGCTAAGCAGAACTTAGTTGCTGTATAATTACAACTGCATTTTAAGGTTGTATGTACTGTTCATGTAAACTAATTTGCATAATACAATTAACTTTTCTTTGAACATAGTTTATACTCAATTGAAAATATTACGTTAGAACAATACAGACATGTAGTTTGAGTAATGTTTTTTTGCTGATTTAGTGTTGGTATCATTAATGTGTGGTAACGAAACTATTTGAATATATATTGTTATGTATAATAATATCGCTAAAATATTCTTACTGAAGAAATGTATTTTGTATTTTAGATAATGGGCAGGTCATATCATAAAGTATTTAGCTTCAAGCATATTCATTTAATTTTTTGCATGAACATTATTCGTTACGTATACATGGAACATTTTTATGAAAGTTGAAATAAATGTTTTTGTATTTGTTTAAATCGTCAAACGTATTGAATTGTCAGAATTTCATCAAATGCTTGTTAGGAGTATTTGTTTGTACCACGGCAGTCATATCTGCTGGATACGATTTGTTATGACGCCATCATGTTAAAGAATCGTTACTGATGTATTTAAAGAAAACATTAACTACTTTCACAAGAAAGTGGTAATGCACTTAAAACAAGTAGCCAATGCATACATAAATATTCATTTGATTCCGCTGCTATTCACTGTTTTCCAATGTCTGTTTTCATAAATCCATTACAGACAATAGGAAGATATATCACCAAGTTTATGTAAATTGAGGCGAACGTCACCTATCACTCCAGCACGGCAGTAGGACCGCCTTCAAAGGCAGCCACGCGTGTTCACTTGATATAAATCGATATACCGCGCCGACTAAGACAGTATTTCTGGTGGATGCGAAGCACTGTTAATCTGAACAACTTCTAGATCTGTTTTCGCGACTACAGATCGACGTCTTCGAGAATCACCGGATGAGGACATCAGCGAACATGGAGAAGATGCGCTGGTGGAACCAAGTGGCCATCGTTGCCGTCGCCGCGTTGTTGGGTGTCTCAGAGGCGATGACACCCGCGGAACAGACGGAGATTGTCGCGAAGCACAACGAGCTGCGACGACGCCAAGGCGCCACTGGCATGGAACAAATGGTTAGTGCAGTAACGTTTTTTCACACACTTTCGCTACACCAGAGATCGTGAAACGATTATGGTACACTGTCTGTGCAACATACATAGTAAGTAGAAATGTTAATTGCGCACAATCAATCCATCGTTTCCTGTGTCTGATGCCCGCTACTCGCTATAAGAAGGTTTTATACATTGTCGTTACAATTCACAACATATGGAGTCTTTACATTAACGTAAACCTAATAATGGTAGTCTACTTCTGCTAAGGTAATCGATTAATCTCGTCATAGAATCATCTCGTGAACAATCACTATAATGTTCATTATAAAGTAATTACTTTTCTGTGAAAATAAATTATTTGCTTTGAAAGAAACCATGAGATAAATTGCGCGTGCGTGTGTATGTGTGTATGTGTGTATGTGTGTATGTGTGTATGTGTGTATGTGTGTATGTGTGTATGTGTGTATGTGTGTATGTGTGTATGTGTGTATGTGTGTGTGTGTGTGTGTGTGTGTGTGTTGTGTGTGTGTGTTGTGTGTGTGTTTGTTTGTTTGTGTTTGTGTTTGTGTGTGTGTGTGTGTGTGTGTGTGTGTGTGTGTGTGTGCGTGCGTGTGTGTGTGTGTGTGTGTGTGTGTGTGTGTGTGTGTGTGTGTGTGTGTGTGTGTGTGTGTGTGTGTGTGTTAAGTGTCTTCATTAGCACTGTTGGGTAAAGTTGCAATGAAGATAATCAGTTTGGCAGGCATTACCTCTGATGATCTTGAAAAAGAAATGTTGATACTAACAATGTATTTGAAACAAGTATTTGAAAGTATTTGAAACAGAACATACGTTAGGAAAATAGTTAAATACTTTCAAATACAAATATATTTGACCCCATGTCTGGTCCAGTCTTACATACTACAAATTTGAATGGGATACTCTTTTGAATATGACCACCTGGATTGGAAATGTTACTGTTGTAATGTTTTGATCATGTGTATTTGACATTTGAAATAAAAAGTGAACATTCGAAATTCTTAGGTGCATCATATTTGTATATTATTAAAAATCACAAATAACCACAAATTAAATTACTAATCGATCATTAAATGATTCATGAATTTTGCAATCTAACGTGAGTCACTGCTTCTGGTTTGACAAGACAATCTTATAAGTGTAACCTGACGGTTAAATAACATATCGAGGGAAGACGTGATCGCTTTGCAAAGTGACGAGTTAATGACTCCATACATTACGTCGCTTTTCCCCGGTGTTGCAATCACAATTGTTCGAGCGACCTCCGATGTCAGTCATGCAACGTAAGTAATGTGTGTGAATGACACCAACAGACGTGCGTGAGGGTTTCTTTAACAAACTTCCAGGTATGCAGTTTTCGCATGAGCAACTTCTAACGTTTTGGGGCCAAATGTCAACACAGGAATGTCAGTACATCACGTGATGAATCGTTATTTAAATGAGATGCTAGGTTGCGGTTTGCTTAACTAACAACAAATAATATGTGCATGGCCTTCATCAAACTTGCTTTTCCGACAATTTTGATAACATTGGTTCACTCAGGCTTTACGCAAAAAATCGTGGGTAAACACGCGTTCGTTCAATTTAACCAAATATTAAAAGGTTAACTGTGATAATTGCGATGAAAGTGAGCTTGATAATGACACAAGCTAGGTACAAAAACATTACATTACATAACCGCCAGTCCAGTCACAAGGCAAACAAACAAGTACTGCACTACACTCCTCTGTCTACGTTTACAATTTGAAAGCTCGCATTCGGGTGATTAACGTGATCTTATGCTTTAGTCATAAGAAACAAACACTTTGTTCGGCCAGATATCACTTGACAGATCGATAAATTAACAACAAAAGACTTAAAAAGCGTCGGTGTGTGAGTGTGTACGTGCGTGCGAGCGTTCAAGACCCTCCTGCAAATGTCTGTACATTCTAGTTCCACCGCCGCGTCTTGTATCTCCCACAGGTAAATATGACTGATTTAAAGCAGCAAGTACATTTTCAGTCTTTTTGCTTTGAAACGGAAATCGCAGATGTTAACAAGGGGAGTTTTGTGCTAAGTTCGTTAATCCATACATGCCACATTTTTGGGACGGCAATCCGTATTTTTGACCTAAAATTATGTAAGAATCCGTATCAATCCGTATCACTAATCAGATCTTCCAGTTAACTGGCCTTAGTTATTAAGGCCATTTCAAAACGTATGTGTATGTGTCATTATGCACCATTCCCGCTAAAAGAAGTCATATATATAATATATATATATATATATATATATATATATATATATATATATATATATATATATATATATATATATATATATATTTAATTGTATTTTATATAAATTTAATGCCGTCGAGTCGACGTAAATAAGCCGATGTCACAAGGCGCGAGCAGTTAGCGCAGCCCAGTTACATCTGGGCCTCAAACCCCGGCTTTGTCAAAGGCGATGTCTAGCATGTGCATTGCGAAGTCAAAACAATAGTTAGCCATATTTAGAAAAATTATGCTTAAAACAAATATATCTGCATTATATAGAATAAATAGTTAATGATATAGCCTTATAGTTTTGGGGACATATTCGCAAATCGCAAGACATCGCCTGGCTTTGGCTTTGCGGTCGTGATACGTCTGGGGAGCGCTATCGGTTTATTTATGGCGACTCGACGACATTACATTTATATAAAACACAATTAAAAAAAATGATATCCGACTTTGTTTTAGTGGGTGTGATGCAGAATGACATTCCAAACACATACCTACACCTCGAAAAAACGTGGTAAACAGTTTTGAAAAGGCCTTAATAATTTAGGCCAGTTAACTGGAAAATTACCGACGTTTTAGTTAACTCCAGCACGTTTAAATTGCGTACCGCAAAACAGACAGTACGTGTCATCAAATAATGAAAATTTATCTCAGCAGTTCGCGCGTATATCGAAGTTTCACTGGCAAGCGTCAACATCTTGAAATCAGAAATACAGGCGTTTTCGCGGCGTCGAGCTCCATTTCCTGTACTGCTCTTCATAATCGTCACGCGCCTGCCACGCGCCCCGTTCACACCCGTTGAGCCACGTGCTGCATTTTTCAGAACAACAAAATTAAATTTACCAGTGCGCGTTCTATTACGCGCTACAATAAACTAATCTGTGGTTTAGTTCGTTCGTTTCGAATCGATTTACTTAGTCACTAACAGTAAACGATTATTCCATTGTACTGTAGTGTTATGACGCATACAAAGACATTATGTGGTTAAAAAATAATGTCTCCATTAATTTAGCTAAAATCCGTATCAAAATGGAGTACGGCCGTATCACTTAAAAATCCGCCAAAATCCGTATCGGATACGGGTAATCCGTATGTTACAACCGATAATGTAATAATCGCCCGTTAATGTAATAACTACCCGATAATGTAATAAAATCAACCGATAATGTAATAACCGCCCGTTAATGTAATAAAATCAACTGATAATGTAATAAACTTGCTACCCGATAATGTAATAATTTTCGCCCGTTAATGTAATAAACTCCTCTTGCCTGATAATGTAATAACTTTCGCCCGTTAATGTAATAACGTACATATTTCACGTAGGACTTAGTCGTTTTCGTGGATTTCATGTTGATTTCTTTCACTTAGTCCATTTTTTCTGTCGCCTATTTCGCAATACTGCCATGTTTACTAATGGATAGTAGTAATCTTTTTAGATTAAATCCAATATGTTGATTCCAAACCTGAAGTTAGATTTGTCAGGTCAGGATTTTGAGTTTTTGAGTCACCACGTTATACATTCTCGCACCATTTACGAATGAAGGTTTGTTGTAATGTTAGGGTATCTAATGCCACAGGCTTGGTGTTCGCCGGTTCGATGTTAGTTTGAAAGCCAGATTAAGAAATGGTTGATTAAAGAATGTTTTATTAAGGTTTTATTACGTAGTTTGTTGATACTTTCGTGTCCACATATTCTCGTAAGATGTATTCTCGATCAATTTGGCCTATTTCGTCTATTTTTCATCTATTATATATATATATATATATATATATATATATATATATATATATATATATATATATATATATATATATATATATATATATATATGTATGTATATATATATATAATAGATGAAAAGTAGACGAAATAAGCCAAATATATGTGCATATATAATTGTATCGAGAATATATATATATATATATATATATATATATATATATATATATATAATAGATGAAAAATAGATGAAATAGGCCAAATGGCCAAACTGCACAAGATATCACTTCTATGACCTTTGTCATTTCAATTACCCGAATGTATTTGTCTGTCCGGGTATTTATTTATGCATATATATATATATATATATATATATATATATATATATATATATATATATATATATATACATATATATACATATGTATGCATATGTATACATATATATATATATATATATATATATATATATATATATATATATATATATATATATATATATATATATATATATATATATATATATATATATATATATATATATATATATACATAAAGTTTATGTCTTGGTATATGAAAAGAGAAACTAGCAGTGAGGAGAAGAATTCCCATTTTGCGATGAGTAGCCTACTATGGCGTCCGAGTAATACCCTTGTACCCACAAGTTCGCGCTTTATGGTAGTCTACCCCAACGTCCGATCTATCTTAACAATGCCGAATATGAGTAGTCTACAATAAAGAGTGGACGTAGAGTACGCAGAAAAATGTGGGAACGCTTTCGGCACGTAGACGTGATAATGGAAAGACACCAAAAAAGACCGCGGCAACGGGAACACGTGGTCGTGGTCTTGGGAGACGGGAAAACATGAGTATATAAAGATGTTGGCGGGCAATACCAGTATTGGCGAGCTACTCCATGCCTAAAATATCTTCACGTCAGCGATGTAGGAAAGAGACCAAGTTACACGAAATAAACAAAGAGAAGAACAATTTCCATTCGAAGGTGAGTAAAATGGCGCAACGCGTCTTGCAAATTTGTCGTTCATATTGAATGTTGATGTAAATCTTCTATGGAATAGGCAGTTTCTATGTGATTGTCTATGTAGGACTTATCGCCTGTCTGTGAAAAGACCCGTGCTATCGGACGGAATCATTCCGGAGCTTTGCAAGGAAGAGTTATTTCTCTAGTTTTGTTCTCGATTTATACGAACGAAATATCACTTTCTTAGTATGGCTAACTGATTTCTAACTTGTCAGATAAGTCGGAATACTCGTTAGCTCCAAGTACCTGTATAAGTGAAACCGGGGTTGGTTATCACACGGATTGGTTGTCACAAAGCAAGTAGTGCATCTCCTAGAAAGCGAGAACACTGCAATGATCGTTTAGTAAATATGAATCCCCATTTGTAATTTTTGATTCCGCAACTGAATATTGAAGCGCTTGCGACATCTTTCGTTTTGTGTATGTAAAGTAAAGTATATATACGTTATTATAATTTTAGTTGTGCTTGACTAAATTGTAATATAGAATACTTACGTTATGATCAGTATTTTATAAACCGTTTTGGTTAGATTCATACAATGAGTACCTATCCTATTTATGTCCAAATATGTCTTCCTGAAATGGTCTACGATTCCAACAAACATTTTATTGACGTAGCGTGTGAGTAAAATTGATTAATTACGCTTAACGTGACACTTTTTTATATAGCGTTTAGCTACTTAATAAAAATTTAGCTTAGCTTATAACATTTTGTGACAAACACACCCACATTGTGTGAGACAACCAAACAGGGTGGCGGGTAGACTCACAAAAGAGAACCTTTTTGAATAAAAAATATACTATTTTTAATAAGGGTACATCGATATTAATATTCGTACATGAATTATAGATTGCAACTAATCTTAATAACAATAATGCTCAAGGTAGCATTTATTATAAAGAATAAAATAGGGAAAATTCGAAAAAGTATGACAACTATCCGCTGTCTTTATTAGATCAAAGCTTTGACATACGTCAGTCAGCAATTTCATTTATCTTATCTACTGAGATTTGATAGAAAACATTTCGATATTTAAATACTTATTTACATGGCACGGCAATATGACCAATACAAATAAAGTTCGCACGCATTGTGAACATAGCAAGCAAATTGATTGGCCGTAGGACAGTTGTCTAATTTGAATAATATGACGCTAAAAGGAAACCCTCTCAAATATTACATGATGTATATCCCCTGAACGATGCAACATGAACTCAAAAATTATGTCTATCAAATCTTTCACCGTTCTATGCTATCGCTTGCTTCGACACAAAAATATCAAACGAACTGATTCGGAAATAAACAACCAGGTTAAAGGCAATATGTTACTGAAACGCACACGTCCCGTTGGACACAACGAATATATATATATATTGGTGAATTTATAAATACCATATCAAAATATGTGTGCACAGTATCTAGATGCTGTGCATACACAAACTCTATACAATTAGTAACACTATTTAGAGATGGGTTATTCCCAAATAAATTTATAATCTAAATATGATGCGGTACATAAACACAATATTGGCTAGAATTGCATATACGTTACTGTGCATTTTTGGATACATATTATACATCACTTAAAAAAGTGGTAACTAGACCATAATAAACGCTATTATGTGTACGTTTCCATGCGTCTAGGATGTAAAATCTAGCATCCCGAATAGAATTGAATTCGCTGGCCTTCAATTCCTTGATGTGATAGTAATAACACATTGATAGACATGGAATTCCCACAAATATTAGCTGGACTTTTCAAAAGTCTTTGCTACTTTGGGTTATAGGATATTACTAGACAACATAGTATGGCGTTAGTGGAGCAGTATTAAGTTTAATTAGAAATTATTTAACTAACAAAAAGAGGTATGTTGAAGTAGAGAACGAAAAATCTGAAATACATGATAGTTCAATCGGCGTATCTCAAGGCTCGATGTTAGGCCCACTGTTGTTTATTATATACATTATTGACTTTGCCAAGGCCAGTGAACAAATTATTTTATGTACGGTTAGGTACTCTTGATTCATTTGCAACGTAATGAACAATATCGAAACGTAGACGGTGCGGTAAATACAGAACTAGGAATAGGTAATGAATGACTAAAATTTAACACTGTGTCTGTTAACTTAGACAAAACTAAATACTTGGTTTCTAAAACAGCCAGTAACATTTACTCCTCCAGTAATATCGTAGGTAACGGTATTATTGATAGTGCCAATAATATATCAAATACATAGTACTTCATAATATAAAGATTATGACATACTATATGTGTTGTTTACATATATAAACATATATATATGTGTATATATATATATATATATATATATATATATATATATATATATATATATATATATATATATAAATATATGTATGTATATATATATATATATATATATATATATATATATATATATATATATATATATATATATATATATATATATATATATATATATATATAGATAGATATTTACATACAATAGCCGAATTACCCAGCCGTGTTTGGGGACAAAAAGCAGTCTTCCGCAATAACACCGTTTGAAAATTACAATCCCATTAATCTGTTCGGGATCGGTTCATTTATGCTATGCACAAAGTATCCTAGATAGATATCCCCTCATTTACATAGCGCGAAACCTAATTTAACCAAACTGTGCCAAGAATAACTGTGACGAAATCAAAGTGAGTGATATGGCACAGGCAGACAGAATTACATTAAATAACTCTGCAGTCCATCCACAATGCAAACAAATATATTTTGCAATACTCGGTTACATTTTACATTTGTTTGCGCAATCCTTTGCCGACTAGTTCGGTATTCCATGGTTTCGCCGGTTTACCTCTCAATTGTTCCTCAGATTACTATTACTAATTGAGACTGACCAGAGGTGTCTTACCAATATGTTTCCTTTCTATCCCGGTATGCTATGTTTGACATACTTCTTTCCATCGTTATTTGTGGGGCTGTTAGCTTGTTCATTGTAGTCTTATATAAAAACGTATAACTCTACGAACCATCCACATGGACCCATTATATCACATGCACAATATCAGGCGATACATGCAAATTTAGTATAGGTGTGGGTCCACAGGCAGAGAGGCGGTGTCTTTTGGTAATGTGTGTGTGTATATATATATATATATATATATATATATATATATATATATATATATATATATATATATATATATATATATATGTATATAAATGTGTGTGTGTATATACATATATATATATATATATATATATATATATATATATATATATATATATATATATATATATATATTATATATATATTATATAATTGGATCGAGACTACATCATACGAGAATTTATAGACACGAAAGTGTCAACAAATTACATAATAAAACATTCTTTAATCAACCATTTCTTAATCTGGCTTTCAAAATAGCATTGAACAGGCAAACACCAAGCCTGCGGCATTAGATACCCTAACATTATAGCATGGAAAGGGAAACCGTCATTCGTAAATGTTGCGAGAATGTATAACGTGGTGCGAAAATGTATAATCCAACAATCTGACCTGCTGCGACGAATCTAATTTCAGGTCTGGAATCAACATATTGAATTTAATCTAAAAAGATTACTACTACTCATTAGTAAACATGGCAGTATTGCGAAATATGCGATAGAAAAATGGACTAAGTGCAAGAAATCAACATAAAATCCACGAAAACGACTAAGTCCTACGTGAAATATGTACGTTATTACATTAACGGGCGAAAGTTATTACATTATCAGGCAAGAGGAGTTTATTAACGGGCGAAAATTATTACATTATCGGGTAGCAAGTTTATTACATTATCAGTTGATTTTATTACATTAACGGGCGGTTATTACATTATCGGTTGATTTTATTACATTATCGGGTAGTTATTACATTAACGGGCGATTATTACATTATCGGTTGTAACATCCGTATCATGTGGCATGTCTGTTAATCGTGAAGGCAAAGTTCACGGTTTCAGGACTATAAAGAAATCATGTCACAGCTTTTTATACACGTGTAGCAAATCAAAATGAGATATAATATATATAGCGGTAACTGTTAACAAGTACGCATACACAGTGATCCGATATAACGCGCGCGCGCCCGCGCACATACACACACACACACACACACACACACACACACACACACACACACACTAACAAACACACACACACACACACACAAACATACACACACACGCACACACACACACACACACACACACACACACACACACACACACACACACACTAACAAACACACACACACACACAAACATACACACGCACACACACACACACACATACACACACACACACACACAAACATACATACACACACACAAACATACATACACACAAACACAAACACACACACACACACACAAACATACATACAAACAAACACACACACAAACACACACACAAACATACGCACACACACACACACACACACACACACACACACACACACACACACACACACACACTAACAAACACACACACACACACACACACAAACATACACACACGCACATACACACACACAAACATACACACACACAAACATACATACACACAAACACAAACACAAACACAAACACACACACACAAACACACACACAAACAAACATACATACACACAAACACACACACACACACAAACATACACCCACACAAACATACACACACCCAAACACACACACAAACATACACACACACACACACACACACAAACATACATACACACAAACACACACACACACACACACACACACACACACACACACACACACACACACACACATAAACACTCACAAACATACACACACACACACACACACACACACACACACACACACACACACACACACACACACAACACACACACACACACACACACACACACACACACACACACACACACACACACACACACACACACACATACACATACGTACACTACTAGGAAGTTTTGCGATATGTGCAGCTGCGGATGCGTGAATAATCAGTGATGACACAAGTAGTCCTACATGACGACCACACTGATATGTAAGAGGCGTACGTTAGAGTGGATCCTCGACAGGACAGGTCTCCTCGGTGTATTCGGCTTTGTCTTGTTGTTCATTTTATTATGATCGTTATCATAGCTAATTTGCTGCTGCGGGAAAGGTGACTTTGCGATGCGCAATACAAACGGCGTACTATTTGAACAACGCAGGTAGGTCCCAACATGGAGACTGAAATTTGCCCTGCCCCTGCCCCTGCCCCTGCCCCTGCCCCTGCCCCTGCCCCTGCCCCTGCCCCTGCCCCTGCCCCTGCCCCTGCCCCTGCCCCTGCCCCTGCCCCTGCCCCTGCCCCTGCCCCTGCCCCTGCCCCTGCCCCTGCCCCTGCCCCTGCCCCTGCCCCTGCCCCTGCCCCTGCCCCTGCCCCTGCCCCTGCCCCTGCCCCTGCCCCTGCCCCTGCCCCTGCCCCTGCCCCTGCCCCTGCCCCTGCCCCTGCCCCTGCCCCTGCCCCTGCCCCTGCCCCTGCCCCTGCCCCTGCCCCTGCCCCTGCCCCTGCCCCTGCCCCTGCCCCTGCCCCTGCCCCTGCCCCTGCCCCTGCCCCTGCCCCTGCCCCTGCCCCTGCCCCTGCCCCTGCCCCTGCCCCTGCCCCTGCCCCTGCCCCTGCCCCTGCCCCTGCCCCTGCCCCTGCCCCTGCCCCTGCCCCTGCCCCTGCCCCTGCCCCTGCCCCTGCCCCTGCCCCTGCCCCTGCCCCTGCCCCTGCCCCTGCCCCTGCCCCTGCCCCTGCCCCTGCCCCTGCCCCTGCCCCTGCCCCTGCCCCTGCCCCTGCCCCTGCCCCTGCCCCTGCCCCTGCCCCTGCCCCTGCCCCTGCCCCTGCCCCTGCCCCTGCCCCTGCCCCTGCCCCTGCCCCTGCCCCTGCCCCTGCCCCTGCCCCTGCCCCTGCCCCTGCCCCTGCCCCTGCCCCTGCCCCTGCCCCTGCCCCTGCCCCTGCCCCTGCCCCTGCCCCTGCCCCTGCCCCTGCCCCTGCCCCTGCCCCTGCCCCTGCCCCTGCCCCTGCCCCTGCCCCTGCCCCTGCCCCTGCCCCTGCCCCTGCCCCTGCCCCTGCCCCTGCCCCTGCCCCTGCCCCTGCCCCTGCCCCTGCCCCTGCCCCTGCCCCTGCCCCTGCCCCTGCCCCTGCCCCTGCCCCTGCCCCTGCCCCTGCCCCTGCCCCTGCCCCTGCCCCTGCCCCTGCCCCTGCCCCTGCCCCTGCCCCTGCCCCTGCCCCTGCCCCTGCCCCTGCCCCTGCCCCTGCCCCTGCCCCTGCCCCTGCCCCTGCCCCTGCCCCTGCCCCTGCCCCTGCCCCTGCCCCTGCCCCTGCCCCTGCCCCTGCCCCTGCCCCTGCCCCTGCCCCTGCCCCTGCCCCTGCCCCTGCCCCTGCCCCTGCCCCTGCCCCTGCCCCTGCCCCTGCCCCTGCCCCTGCCCCTGCCCCTGCCCCTGCCCCTGCCCCTGCCCCTGCCCCTGCCCCTGCCCCTGCCCCTGCCCCTGCCCCTGCCCCTGCCCCTGCCCCTGCCCCTGCCCCTGCCCCTGCCCCTGCCCCTGCCCCTGCCCCTGCCCCTGCCCCTGCCCCTGCCCCTGCCCCTGCCCCTGCCCCTGCCCCTGCCCCTGCCCCTGCCCCTGCCCCTGCCCCTGCCCCTGCCCCTGCCCCTGCCCCTGCCCCTGCCCCTGCCCCTGCCCCTGCCCCTGCCCCTGCCCCTGCCCCTGCCCCTGCCCCTGCCCCTGCCCCTGCCCCTGCCCCTGCCCCTGCCCCTGCCCCTGCCCCTGCCCCTGCCCCTGCCCCTGCCCCTGCCCCTGCCCCTGCCCCTGCCCCTGCCCCTGCCCCTGCCCCTGCCCCTGCCCCTGCCCCTGCCCCTGCCCCTGCCCCTGCCCCTGCCCCTGCCCCTGCCCCTGCCCCTGTCGGTTAACAAATGCACACCGTTCCTTTTTACAGGCAGAGTTGGGGGGCTTAAAGGTGCTCCCACCTCACGGAGTCTGGGAAGCCGAAAACCAGTATTACATGGTGGCGCCATCAACCGGATCTTGTTGAAAACATCCAAACTTGCCAGGTATTAATATTATCACAGATTAACTACATGGTCAATTTCTTCATTGTGTAGAATATGGAACTAGGCAACGGAAACATTGAAACATTTCCAAACTTAAATAGTGCAAACTACTATATTTTATTGATGTGTATTCATAATAATCATGGTTATGCTAAATAGCAATAAACGAGATCGTTATGTGTAAAGTAAAAGACAACATTGTATCCGTTTATTTTATAACAAATAGCGTTATGCATGATTTTAGTTTGCATTGTTTTACTTTGTAGGTGTGTACCTTTTGCAAAGCGTTACAATAAATTCGAATTATATATATATATATATATATATATATATATATATATATATATATATATATATATATATATATATATATATATAATTATATATTATATGCATACCCGAAAAACATTCTTTGTCTTTTTGTTATAATTATATGATTAACTTCATATGTAGAACCTTATTGTAGGTAATTGCAATTGTATAGAAATGTGACGCTTGAGGCAATTTTCTAAACTATTATATAATAGGTGTGTCAACATCCGCTAGATGGCAGTATCGCTCAGTGTCTGCGTAACACGTTCCAGAAATGGCACAGGTTTTTTGCCGCCGAGCGACTGGCTGGGTCACATGGTCTCGGAAAACGGCGTGTTTCTCGCTATGCATACTAATTTTGTTTACTGTTGACATTGATATCGACCAATGAATGCCTTCAGAAGATGATCATCGGCGGGAAAAATCTGTAACATTGCATTCGGCTGTGGATGGTTAAGGTAGGTGAACTTTCCGTTGCGTTTATTTATAAACGATGCTAGTATATATTAGCGTGTAACCTAAAATTTATTAAGTGATACCCACATCTATGGCATCTTAGCTTTCATATTGTATAGATATGATATATGCATGTCAATGCAGGACGCGAGGAAAACCCCCCACAGAACAGTTTGGAGCGTTTTTCATGTTTTTCAGCTACGGCTTGAGCCTTGAGGCTTGAGCTGTTCATAATTTTATGCGTTCATGCGCCATTAACATTGCGTGGCATTTGCAACCACGGGCGCTCGCGTCTTTGAATTATTTACTCTCTGCCTGTGTGTGTGTGTGTGTGTGTGTGTGTGTGTGTGTGTGTGTGTGTGTGTGTGTGTGTGTGTGTGTGTGTGTGTGTGTGTGTATATATATATATATATATATATATATATATATATATATAAAATATATATATATATATATATATATATATATATAAAATATGTTATTTTTGTTTTTACTCAATCTATATATATATATATAATAATAATAATAACACTTTATTTTTGACACCATCAAATCCGGGACGTATATCATCATGCCGTTCACGGGTGTGTACATACATGTAAATAGGTAAATTAATTAATAAATATAGTTAAGCTAAAATATAATGTTCACGGGTGTGTACATACATGTAAATAGGTAAATAAATAAATAAATATAGTTAAGCTAAATATAATGTTCGTTGTGTAAAACTGGTTATGTGGAGAAAATAAATGTTTTTAATTCTTTCTTAAATTGTACTAGATTGCCGTTGTCGCGCATATTCCTAGGGAGTTTGTTCCATAGAGTGGGTCCTGCACAGGCAAATGCACGCCGGCCGAAACGTTCTAAGTTCACTTTTGGCACTTCGAGGAGTAACCCGCCTGCAGAGCGCAGCGATCGGCGAGGCGCGTGCTGGAGTAGTAGTGCCGCGAGATACTCTGGCGTGCCGTCGTATAAAGCCCTGTGCACGAGTACTAGTAGCTTGTATTCGATACGCTTTCTGACAGGCAGCCAGTGTAACTGATGCAGTATTGTCGTCATGGACTGCCGGTCACCCCGCCGGATTTGCATAACAATTCGAGCTGCAGTCCGCTGGACCATTTCCAGACGGTGCAGGTGACGATCGCTGATGCCGAATAGTATCACATTGCCATAGCATAGTCGATACGCGATGTCACCAGTCCGTGTATGAGACTCTTACATACAGTGGTGCTAACCGAGTCTCGTATTTTTGCAATTCGCGAAAGATGGTAGTAGGCAGAACGACAAACGCTGGCAAATTGTGACGTCATGGTTAGGTTACTGTCAATGGTAAATCCTAGGTCCCGTATAACTGGGGAAGTGTCAACGAGCTGGCCACATATGTTGACGCAGGTTAACGATGTAGGCGTACATAGACTTGACGAACGGATGACAATTGCTTAAGATTTATTGTCATTCACCACAAGTCCATTGTCACAGAGCCATGCTTTCGCATCTTGTACGCAGGCTTCCATACGCGCGGGGGCTTGTGCGTGGTCGGTTGGTGCGAAAGTGATGTAGAGTTGAGTGTCGTCTGCGTATAGGTGGTGGCGAATGTTGTGCTTTTGTAAATGTGTCGTCAGTGGTGCGATGTATGCATTGAATAGCAGTGATCCAAGGACAGTCCATTGTGGCACTCCTGTGGTTATGGTATCTACTTCCGACACGCCACTCTTTACGCGTACGAAACATGTTCGATTACACAGGTAAGATGTCAGCCAGGCGAGGACGTCTCCAGATAGTCTGTATCCAGACAAACGTCGCAGCAGTGTGTTGTGGTTGATGGTGTCGAAGGCCGCACTTAGATCGAGTAGCACGAGGAGCACACTCCGGCGACTGTCAATCGATTGGGCGATGTCGTTGTGTATGCGCACGAGTGCGGTTTCCGCACTATGATGCGCACGATATGCACTTTGATATATGCCGTAGATTCGGATCTCCTCCATAAAGTGTTGTAACTAAAAAAAAAAGCAACGAAACGTTCAGTCATCTTCGCCACAAACGTGATGTTGGATATTGGCCGGTAATTCGTTAGCACGCTGGCGTCAGATCCGCCCTTCTTCAAAGCTGGTACAACGACAGCGTGTTTCATTGGTGCAGGAAATATGGTTGATGATAGCGAGGCGTTGATGATCCGGGCCAACAAAGGAGAAAGAGCGTCGATGTAGTGTTTCACTAGTGATGTCGGCAGTGGGTCTAGTTCACACGATTTTGTGGCAGATGCGAGTGCTATTTTTTCTACATCTGAGAGTGACGCAGGTTCAAACACATCGAAACTCGTACTCACACACACACACGCACGCACGCACGCACGCACGCACGCACACACACACACACTCACACACACACACACACACACACACTAACAAACACACACACACACACACACACACACACACACACACACACACACACACACACACATAATTATCACAAACCAAACAGTATCTAAAATAGTTATTAAAGTGACATATTCTAAATCTCGAAACGCCTATGTAAGAAACCGTGCGTGTTACTTGCCCTTGAATAATTGTAAACGGATTTTTATCTGGCAGAAGATTTCCTTTACGATGCTACATAACAGTGAAATGAATATGACAATAAGCAACACCTTGATTCAGTAATTTATAACAAATAAATGTACACAGATAATTGCACATGGGCCATATTTGTCATCATATCTTATGATTTTATTTTGTAGCTGCCTTTACGCCATGATTACGACATGGTTTTTTGTGGTATCTTGTGCATATGTGTGAACGGATGAGTAATTTTGGAGTGTGTGTTCGTGCGTGTATGCATGTGTGTGTGTGCGAGTGTGCGAGTGTGCGAGTGTGTGTATATGTGTATATGTTATTTCGTATCAGTGTGTATGCGTACGTGTTCACAGTTACCGATATCATATTAGATGTGTCGTTTTGATTTGCACGTGTATAAAAAGCTGAGACATGATTTCTTTATAGTCCTGAAACCGTGAATTTTGCCTTCACGATTCACGAACTTTGCACGAAGCGTTCTTGTTAACATCTGCGATTTCTGTTTCATCGCAAGATGAATTAAAATGTACTTGCCGCATTACATCAGTCATGTTTACTTGTGGCAGATACAAAAACCAGCGGTGGAACTAGAATTTACAGACATTTGCAGGAGGGTCTTGAACGCACACACGCACATACACACTCACACACGGTCGCTTTTAAGGTATTTGTTGTTAATTTATGGATCTGCCAAGTGACATGTGGCCGAAAAAAGTGTTTGTTTCTTATGACAAAAGCATAAGATCACGTTATTCACCCGACTGCGAGCTTTCAAACTGTAAACGTAGACAGAGGAATGTAGTGCAAAACCTGTTTGTTTGCCTTGTGGTAGGACTGCCGGTTATGTAATGTAATGTTTTTGTACCTAGCTTGTGTCATTATCAAGCTCGCTTTGATCGCAATTATCACAGTTAACTTCTTAATATTTGGTTAAATTGAATGAACGCGTGTTTACCCAAGATTCTTTGCGTATAACCTGAGTGAACCAATGTTATCAAAATTGTCGGAAAAGTAAGTTTGCCGAAGGCCATGCACATATATTTGTTGTTACTTAAGCAAACCGCGACCTAGCATCTCATTTAAATTACGATTCATCACGTGACCTACTGACATTCCTGTGTTGACATTTGGCCCCAACATGTTAGAAGTTGCTCATGCGAAAACTGCATACCTGGAAGTTTGTCATAGAAACTCTCACCCACCTCTGTTGATGTCATTCACACACATTACTTACGTTGCATGATTGACATCGGAGGTCGCTCGAACAACTGTGATTGCAACACCGGGGAAAAGCGACGTAATGGATAGAGTCATTAACACGTCACTTTGCAAAGCGATCACGTCTTCCCAGTTGATGGATATGTTATTAACCTTCGGGTTACACCTATAAGATTGTGTTGTCAAAACAGACGCAGTCACTCACGTTACAATGCGAAATTCAATGAAGACATATTATTTCGTTGATGCGCTGCGTGACTTTGGCGCCACAACTCTAGTATATCACGTGTTTCTCAAACCATCTTGAAAAAAGAGAGGCAGACAGGGAGGAGTATAAATTCTTGTAATTGTTTAGCATTTTGTAGTTTTACTATAGCTGTAAAAACGATTACCAACGTCTCATGAGTTTATCTAACTTTATATACAATAATAAACTATTATCCAAATAACAATTTATGAAATGCCATATGTATACATAAACATAATTTTTTTCTGTTCTGAATGTTAATATAGCGATGATGCCCAGATAATAAATATACTGCATAACGACAACATGACATATAAAATACATGTAAAATGTTATTTTGAGTTTATATGTGTACTTTTACTTACTAATAGTAATAACACCATTTAATGACAATATTACTTAATGTTGTTAATCACCTGGAGTGCTCTAAATTTCTTGACTTGTGTTTAAATATTTATCAATTGTAAAAGAAGCTAAGCAGAACGTAATTAATTTCTCTACACTTACAACTGCATTTTAAAGTTGTAGGTACTGTTCATGTTCATGTAAAATAATTTGCATACGTTAATACAATGTAGCTTTTCTTTCAACATATTTTACACTGAATTGAAAATATTATGTTAGAACAATACGGAAATATAGTTTGCGTAATGCTTTTGTGCTGATTTGGTGTTGGTATCATTAATGGGTGGTAACGAAACTATTTGAATACATATTTTGTAAATTATAATGCTAAAATGCGCATATATAAGATGTGTGTTATGTGTTGGTAACAATGGGTGTGTCATCTCATAAGTTATTTAGCTTCAAGCATATCCATTTCAACTTTTACATGAACATTATTCGTTACGTATACATGGAACATTTATGATGAAAGTTGAAATAATAGTTTTTGTATTTGTTTAAATCGTCAACAAATTCAACGTATTAATTAATCAGTGTTTCATCAAATGTTGGTTAACAGTAATTGTTTGTACCACGGCTGCCATATCTACTGGTTACGATTTGTTATGACGTCATCATGTTAAAAAAATCGTTATTGGTGTATTCAAGAAAAAATGAACTTCTTTCACGCGAAATTGGTAATGCACTTAAAAACAAGTAGCCAATGCATACATAAATATTCACTTAATTCCGCTGCTAACCACTGTTTTCCAATGTCTACTTATTAAATTCGTTACAGACACCATGAAGGTATGTCACGAAGTTAATGTTAATTTTGCCGAGCGTCACCTCCCATTCCAGCACGGCAGTAGGACCGCCTTCAAGTGCAGCCACGCGTGTCCAGCCTTCAAATGCAGCCACGCGTGTCCACTTGATGTGCAGCCACGCGTGTCCACTTGATATAAATCGATATACCGTGCCAACTGAAACAGTATTTCTGGTCGATGCGAAACACTGTTAATCTGAACAACTTCTAGATCAGGTTTCGCGACTACTGATCGACCTCTTCGAGAATCACCGGATGAGGACATCAGCGAACATGGAGAAGATGCGCTGGTGGAACCAAGTGGCCATCGTTGCCGTCGCCGCGTTGTTGGGTGTCTCAGAGGCGATGACACCCGAGGAGGAGACGGAGGTTCTCGCGACGCACAACGAGCTGCGACGACGCCAAGGCGCCACTGGCATGGAAGAGATGGTTAGTGCAATAACGTATTTTTCACACACTTTCGCTACACCAGACATCGTGAGACGATGATGGTATACTGTCTGTGCAACATAAATAGTAAGTATACATCTTAATGGCGCAGTCAGTCCATCGTTTCCTGTGTCTATATATATATATATATATATATATATATATATATATATATATATATATATATATATATATATATATATATATATATATATATATATATATCAGAGATGGAGTAATCGTACTCTGTTCTCGTACTCATAGTTCGAGTACAAGTACATTGTAACAGAGCAAAGTAATCGGACTCGTACTCGAGTACATTTCCAAAGTAATCGCACTCACGATTACTTCTCATGATTACATTTGAAGAGTTGAAGCAAATATATTAGACATATATAAATTGCAATATTAGAAGTAATCTAATAAATGAAATAATTTAGCTATTAATTTCTTGTACTGTTGAGCATTTCAGTTAAACAAATATTCAGTAAGATTTCCCTAATTAAAGGGAATAACAACACATTCGTATTATATTACGTCATTTAACATATTGTGCTACCCACCAAGCAAAAAGTAAATTAAACAAATTAAACGAATTAGAAATTCTAAACTTTAGGCGATGTCAGTGGATATTTCAAATATGTATATTTTTGCCGGGCTTCCTGGATGCCTAGTTGTAACGTCAGACAGAACATCAGGCATTAGGCGCACTGTTTCACTGCATTTAGAGCCTGTTTACAGGAATAACGTTTAGGTCGAAACGAGCGTCAAAATGAATTATTGTGCGATATTCCAATGTACTACAAACAATCGTCATCTTAGGGAACATACATTTATCTTAAGATTCCTTATGAATAAAATGTTATAGAAACTTTGATGCTAGATGTTTCGTGGAAGCCTGTCTGAGCTTCAAGATCGCCGCCGTTTTCGGCTCATTTTCAAAGTTAGTATTTTATCGATTGCAGACGCCATGCCATGATCCACATCAGGACAAATACAGTACAAACATATAGTATGTATTTCACCTAAGAAATAAATGTTATGTAAACCATAAATAATCATTAATATGCTGATGTGTGAAGGAAGTGTTGTATATTTAACATAACTCTTTATATCGGGGAATAAAATCCTCATTGTTACCGTGGCTCATTTGGTAGGCGCATTCGCTAGTGGTGTTCGCTTTCACAATCGGAAAAACACCGGTTCGACCCCGATACAAAACCATTGATTTTGTGTCACTTTGTGGTTTAATTTTTTTTCATAAAATAATAATAATCAGTCGAATAATTAAGCAATGATGTAGGCGACTGTTTGTATCTGTTTCATTTTTGTAATAATTACTCCCTCCCTCTCTCTCTTTCTCTCTCCCTCTCTCTGTCTCGCTCTCTCTCTCTCTCTCTCTCGCTATCTCTCTCTCTCTCTCACTCTCTGTTCTCGTCCTCCTTCTTTTCTCTGTCTTTCTCTCTATCTCTGTCTCTCTCTCATTCTCACACTCTCTCTCTCACTTCTCGTCCTCCTCCTCTTCTCTGTGTTTCTCTCTCTTTCTCTCCTCCTCTCTGTCTGTTTATCTCCCACCTCTCTCTGCCAGCATGCGTGGTCATTTAGAAACAATTATGGAGGGTAATACCCAAAGTATTAGAAAATGGTAGACACCAAATGAAGCAGAAAAATCGTCGATACGCATTGGATAAGGCCTATGGGGTCGTTTATTTTAAATCAAACAGGTCCGCCATAGATATTGTTTTATTTGACGTCATTGTTTCATAAATGTGTGTTTGTTTATGTGTGTATGTATGCATGTGTGTGTGTGTGTGTGTGTGTGTGTGTGTGTGTGTGTGTGTGTGTGTGTGTGTGTGTGTGTGTGTGTGTGTGTGTGAGTGTGTGTGTGAGTGTGTGTATGTGTGTATGTGTATGTGTGTATGTGTAGGTGTGTATGTGTAGGTGTGTATATGTGTTGTTATACTCACGGTTATCTTTATTAAAGAAATGATAATATCGTGGGAGCCGTGATCGACACTCTTAGTAGAACTAAAATTATTTAGCGACAAGCGTTGCGATTTCGAGCCACACCTGGTAGTCTTTTCAAATCACATCGCTGCTGCAATGACAGTTCCGATATGACACCTATACCTGCTGAACGACTGTAGCTGTATCGGATGGCAGGTGCCATGCTTGAGAAGAGTTGTCAGAACACTCGAAAGCACCTGTGGTGCTTTTTTGCCCTTTTGTATTTAGCTAAATGTAGCCTGTGTATACGGACATCGTCGTGATCCCCGCCCGGTGTTATCAATGACGACGTCGCAGCGCGTTCCCAGGAGAAATATTATTTCTCACAGGAGGTGCGTCTGGGATCACGCCCAGGTGATGAGGTGGTAACAGGGGCGCATTTTGAAGTTGGTGGAGGGTTTGATTGGTGACTGTGACAAAAAACACTTGCGATCCGTGTAATGAATTACGGCACCGACGTGTAGACAAGCTACTTTTTATTTGTCGTTCTCTTAGTCAACGATGCGACTATCCCATCAAATCCCCGATGACAGACAGCGTTGGTCACACTCAGATCCGCACGCGAAACGCACGGACACGCATGGAACCACGTCACACATAGGCACGCACTTACACTTTGTCAAACACCCGCGTGCGCATTGGCGGAAGAACGCACATAACATACAGTCCTGATCGCACGCACACGCACATGCACACAATCACTCACGCATCCAAACATCCACCTCAACCATATCAACCTCAATCTACCTCAACCGCCTCTCCCACCTCAACCATCTCAACAACTCAACCATCATAACCTCCTCAATCACCTCAAACACCTTGACCTCCTCAACCATCTTAACCTCCTCAATCACCTCAATCACCTTGACCTCCTCAACCATCTTAACCTCCTCAATCACCTCAATCACCTTGACCTCCACAACCATCTTAACCTCCTCAATCACCTTGACCTCCTCAACCATCTTAACCTCCTCAATCACCTTGACCTCCTCAACCATCTTAACCTCCTCAATCACCTCAATCACCTTGACCTCCTTAACCATCTTAACATCCTCAATCATCTCAACCACCATGATCTCCTCAGCCACCTTGACCTCCTCAACCACCTTGACCTCCTCAACCACCTTGACCTCCTCAGTCACCTTGACCTCCTCAGCCATCTTAACGTCCTCAATCACGTCAACCACCTCATCCATCTCAACAAGTCAACCACCTATACTGCCTCATCCATCACAACCTCAACCCTCTTTACCACCTCAACCACTTCAACCACTTCAACCACCTCAACCGCCTCAATCACCTTAACATCTCAACCACGTCAAACACCTTAACCACCTAACCCTCTTCACTCACTCACTCACTCACTCACTCACTCACTCACTCACTCACTCACTCACTCACTCACTCACTCACTCACTCACTCACTCACTCACTCACTCACTCACTCACTCACTCACTCACTCACTCACTCACTCACTCACTCAATCACTCAATCACTCAATCACTCACTCACTCCTGACTCCTCACTCCTCACTCCTCACTCCTCATTCCTCACTCCTCACTCCTCACTCACTCACTCACTCACTCACTCACTCACTCACTCACTCACTCACTCACTCACCCACTCACCCACCCACCCACCCACCCACTAACTCAATTCACTCACCCACTCTCTCACTCAAACAAACACTCACTCAGTCACTCATGAATGTTGTATTGGCGTATATTTTGGTGTGCGTTGAGGTTGACAAGTAGTTACGTATAAAGCGAATGTTTGTATACGCACACGTAGAGTCGTGTTGTAAATGCAAGCTAGAAATGAATAGATGAGATATTATTGAAAAACCTTGCACATTTCAAAAGACACCACGTCGCCAGTGAGAGGAAGTGAGACAACTAATCACTCAACACATCGGACGAGACAACAACGTCTACAGTCAGAAGAGGCAAACTGAGATGGCACGGATTGCCACGTGAAGCCAAAAACCACCCTCCAAGGCCAATAATGAGAGGGGGGGGGACAAGGAGAGGCAGACAGAACAAGAACTGGCAAGACAACATTAAAGATTGCATAAGGCTCAACTTCTTCGAGTCACAAATTGTCATGAAATATGCCCGAACGATCGCATCAACGTAGTTCATTTTGTTTTTAAACCACAAAGAATATTAATATTTTGTTCATAACATACTAAACGTACAACTTGGGTGGCTCAGTGTGATTATGCATGACATGATCAATCTTATTAAATTTCATCTTAGAAAGTCTGTTTTTATAGATCCCACACACACTGACAAGTGAAAAGTGATGACACCGCCCAGGGTTCACAAAGTCGTACCAGTTAGTCTGTCTTTTTGTTAGGTATATTTCTATTTTCAGCATCGCTGTTGTATTCACACAAACACGAGAATGCATAATTAATAGGCAGGGATCATAACACTGTAAATAAGCATTTTGCTTTTGCGCTGGAGACCACTTTTTCCTCAGCTAGATCTGCGCGGGCCAACGGTTGTTGAGAAAAGAACAACTACAAAATAAATAAATGTACTCGCACACAGGGTTTTACGTTGATAGTTTCTTTTATTACGTTTTATACCCGGAAAACTTTGTAAAAACATTCTGTGTAAACCTTGTTAAAAAGTCTAGTGTCAATTGTTCATTGACGGCAGTCCAGCATATTGTCATTGTCATGAATAAGCTGATGAGAAGGATGATGTTGCGTCATCTTCGACAACTCACGAAAGACGGGATGAAACGGGCAAGGCGCAGAAGCTCACCCAACGGCGTGTCCGTGAACGGCTCCGGAGTATACTCTTGATGTGACTCAGAATCCAGATTCGCATGATCACGTATTACCGAAGAGTACCAGTAGTCTGGGAGCCAACTGCCATTTTTACCCTTAACCTTGCATTGTTGTATTACTTTTTATTACTGTTGATTTTGGTAGCCAAGTGTCTCTATTTTCAGAAACTGCTTGATGACATGTTGTCACCCTTGAGCAATTTGAGAAATTCAAGATGTGTCTACAAAATACCCAGTGATACACACCTTCACGACTAATTTGGAGTAAATAGTTAAGGAGATATGCCAGTTTTAGTGTTACAGCGCCATCTTGGTAGCCATCTTGGAAATTACAATTATGTAATACGATATTAACATATTACTTAGTTCTAATGGAAAACGTGACCCCTAAAACCTAGGTATAGAGACAAAAATCACCTTCCTATGATGAACAGGTAGGGAGTTATGGTCATATGTAATGCCGGCCATCTTGGACGCCATCTTGAATTTCTCAAATTGCTCAAGGGTGACAACATGTCATCAAGCAGTTTCTGAAAATAGAGACACTTGGCTACAAAAATCAACAGTAAAAAACTTAATACAACAATGCAAGGTTAACCCTGCTCCCGGACTATCTTGCTTCAGATATGGAAACAAAACACGATCGCCGTATGTTTTCATTTTGAAATTCCCGAACGAAAACGGAAAAGACTATATATATATATATATATATATATATATATATATATATATATATATATATATATATATATATATATACGCACACACGGACCCTAACTTAACGCAGACTTGCCGCCACATTTTTGGGATGGCAATCCATACTTTTGACCTAAAATGTTTTAAGAATCCGTATCAATCCGTATCATTAATCAGATGTTCCAGTTAATTGGCCTAATTTATGAAGGCCTTTTTAAAACGGTTTTTCCACGGTTGTTTCAATTATTGGGGCCTTAAACTGGAAGGTCACCGAAGTTTTACTTCACTTAAGCACGTTTAAACTGCGTACCGCAACACAGAGTGTCATCAAATAATGACAATTTATTTCAGCATTTCGCGCGTATATCGAAGTTTCACTGGCAAGCGTCAACATTTTGAAATGAGAAATGCAGGCGATTTCATTGAACTCGGCGTCGAGCTCCAATTCCTGTACTGCTTTTCATAACCATCACGAGCCTGCCACGCGCCCCGTTCCCACCCGTTGAGCCACGTGCCGCAGTTATCAGAACTAAAATTTACCAGCACGCCATCTATTACGAGCTACACTAAACTAATCGGTGGTTTAGTTCATTCGTTTCGAATCGATTTACTTAGTCACAATTATTCCATGATGCAGTATAGTTTTGTGACGCATACGAGCCATACTGTGGTTAAAAATAATTACTCCATAAATTTAGCTAAAATCCGTACCAAAACGAAGTACGGCCGTATCACTTAAACAAACCGCCAAAATCCGTATCGGATATGGGTAATCCGTATCATGTGGCATGTCTATAAACGTCCATATTTATGTGCGTTTCAGAAATGGAATCCCTATCTGGCAAGAATGGCGGCCAAGTATGCTGAGGAGTGTAGGTTTGCGCACGGGCGGCCAAACATGACGAAGCCAGCCTTTTCAGTCGGGCAGAACTTACACGCATCAATGTACCACCCATTCAACGCGAGTCGCGGTGTCCAGTCGTGGTACAATGAGATCAAAGACTACAACTATGACACTAATAAGTGCCCAAAGAACAAGAGGTGCGGTCACTATACACAGGTCAGTGGCGTAACGTTTATCTATGGTCATGATACTATACAGGAGCGTCACGTAAATTTCATGCGGGGACACCACACAACGCGAAATTACGTTCGCTAACGAGTATGACTAACTTGGGATGCTTGCACGTGACTTTTACATGGATTGTTTGCAGGTGGTGTGGGCGTGACTTTAACGTGGAATGTGTAGAGGTAGTGTGAACATGACTTTAAAGTGGAATGTTTGCAGGTGATGTTGACCTGACTTTAACGTGGAATGTTTGCAGGTAGTGTGGGCGTGACTTTAATGTGGAATGTTTGCAGGTGGTGTGGTCGTGACTTTAACGTGGAATGTTTGCAGGTGGTGTGGACATGACTTTAACGTGGAATGTTTGCAGGTTGTGTGGGCGTGATTTTAACGTGGAATGTTTGCATGTGGTGTGGGCGTGACTTTAACGTGGAATGTTTGCAGCTGGTGTGGACATGAGTTTAATGTGGAATGTTTGCAGGTGGTGAGGACATGACTTTAAAGTGGAATGTTTGCAGGTGATGTGGACATGACTTTAACGTGGAATGTTTGCAAGTGGTGTGGACATGACTTTAAAGTGGCATGTTTGCAGGTGGTGTGGACATGACTTTAACGTGCATTGTTTGCAGGTGGTGTGGACATGACTTTAACGTGGAATATGTGCAGGTGGTGTGGACATGACTTTAAAGTGGACTGTTTGCAGGTGGTGTGGACCTGACTTTAACGTGCATTGTTTGCAGGTGGTGTGGAGATGACATTAACGTGGAATGTTTGCAGGTGTTGTGGGCGTGACATTAACGTGGAATGTTTGCAGGTGTTGTGTGCATGACTTTAATGTGGACTGTTTGCAGATGGTGTGGGCATGACACTAACATTGAATGTTTGCAGGTGGTGTGGACATGACATTAACGTTGAATGTGTGCAGGTGGTGTGGACATGACTTTAACGTGGAATGTTTGCAGGTGGCGTGGGCGTGACTTTAACGTGGAATGTTTGCAAGTGGTGTGGGCGTGACTTCAACGTGGAATGTTTGCATGTGGTGTGGGCGTGACTTTAACGTGGAATGTTTGTAGATGGTGTGGACATGACTTTAATGTGGAATGTTTGGAGGTGGTGTGGGCATGACTTTAATGTGGAATGTTTGCATGTGGTGTGGGCGTGACTTTAACGTGGAATGTTTGTAGATGGTGTGGACATGACTTTAATGTGGAATGTTTGGAGGTGGTGTGGGCATGACTTTAATGTGGAATGTTTGCAGGTTGTGTGGGCATGACATTAACATTGAATGTTTGCAGGTGGCGTGTGCATAACTTTAATGTGGAATGTTTGCAGCTGGTGTGGGACGAGTCTCGCGAGTTGGGATGTGCCTACCGTCTCTGCGAACCACTGTTCGGCGCTTATTCCAGAGGCACTATCCTTGTGTGCTTCTACGGACCCGCGTGAGTGTCCTCACACAAGTGTCCACTCGTGACACTTGACACATACGTGCAAGACATGCGTGCAGTTGCCTTAATTATACTTCATCATGTGTCCGTCGTGTGTGCTCGGCGCATGGAAAATCATGTCAATATTTTAATTATACGTCGATTAATATAACAACACACTCTTATAATAGCCAAATGATGCATAAAACAAAATATAGCTTTGTATGTGACAGGAATTAAACAAGAGCACACATGTATACCGATGTAATAATAATAATTAGTGTAGTAATATTATTATCAATACAACAATTACAACTGTTGGTTCTACTACTATCAACAGTAATACATTATATCTAATTATAATGATAGCAATAGTAAGGGAATTCTTTTCTGCTTGCATCACAACGGCAGTAAAAGATATGAAAGAATAATAATAATAATTGTATAATTTCTATACGGCCTATTTATCTGAAAATTCAAAATTGCAGGTGCAAGAAACAAAACCAATTAGCGTAGGTAAAAACTGGGACAAACAAGGGTCGTCATTGGACCATGGAAAAGCCGAAAGGTTATGGTGGAACAGCAATTTCAAACAAATGTCTAGTGCTTAACGAAAGGTGGCTACACTTTCAGAAGATTTAATTGTAATAGTGAGCTGATTCCAGATTGTTGGCGCAGGCACAGAGAAAGCATGTTTGTATGAGAAACAATAGATTATTTGAAAACGGATGATCTAAGGGTCCTAGAGATATCACAGCAATGTAGCAGCTGAACTAAATATGTCGGTTGTTGAGAAAAAAGAGGGGCGTTACGTTTCTTCTGAAAAGGCTTATGATGCCATAATAGACGTACGTCGTATCTCCAGCGGTAACTTCCCAAGAAGGCCGTTCGAGAAAGGTGCCCCTTGCACGCGGTGTCCTTCTGGCCATGGTTGGTGCGTCAACGGACTTTGTCGTAGAGGTGAGAGTTCGTCTCTAGATTGTTTACGTATAACTGATTTACAACTAATACTATTACGTTATGCTTATGTGTGTTTGCTTATGGTGTAACTCGTATCAACGTATCAATACAACTACCTTTTCTACAGGTACCTTTCTCGTTCAAGTGTTTCGGTGACGTCTTGAGATAACTAATCGTCAAAGAACATGAGTGAACCATGCAGATTATAATTTATGTTAATCGTTTATTGATACGCTTCCTTTCTTGCAATTATTATTAATAAACAACAAAACATCACAATCAGCGTTACTTGTAATTATTTATAAAAAATGTTTTCTTAATGTCCTTGTCTCAGAGCGTTGTGCATGTTATGACTTCGTTACAGCCATGGTTTTCAGTGCAGTTTAAAGTACGTGCAGCATTAAATGTAAATCCCCGGGTCTTCGTGACATATAGACATATATCGCTGGCAGTTTAGGATGTATGTAACTGTCTGCTACATGAATGTAACTGTCTGAGCGCATCAATAAAATGATTAACATAACACAAATTATAATATGCCTGGTTCACTCATAGGTTAATATTCGGCAGTCACCATGTTTACGCTGGTTACAGTAGACGTTACCTGTGTCATGCATGTAAGAAGTCAATAAACAACACTCAAAACCAGGTGGAACGACATCCTGGACCGTATATACATTCCAGACTGGCTAGCTGCGGGCCGGAACGTCGCGCTAACCTTTGACATGAACCGCTAACCTTTGACATGAACCGCGAACCTTTGACATGTAAAACGATGTTCTGGACCGCTCGACATTGTGGAGCGCCACACCGGCCGTGGCTGTGTGTCGTCAGTTATGACGTCTATAGATGCAGCGTTCGCGCAGAGGTTCTTCTAATTCCAGATAGGTTAGTAATGATAACATTCTCATATAGCAGTAATGGGTGTCCTTGCAATATTGTACATTGATGAAATCGCATGTGGACTTGAGTCAAAACAGCATAAAGTAAAACCATTTTATTGAAACTATTTGAAGAGATTAAATAATAATGGCAAGTACAATACAAGTACATCTACCAATACAACCACTGCACTTGATATATGTATTTATTTTTTAATATCACATGGACATTAGATAAAACAAAGTAGCAATACAACATTATGAAAGGGTTGAAATATATTTAATACATATACAAAACAGTTACCTTTGTCACTATTCATGTTACAAAAAGTCCAGCACTAATATACGAGAAGTCAGATACTAGTTAGTTCAAATATATTAATCCTATTTATTAGACTTTCATATTATGCCTATACCCGAGATGACATTAGCTATAGCAAACGTGTGCCTAACGGTACATGTCATGGGCAAATTGATCAATATCGTGACAGAACTGTTATACGACAATAACAATTCTAGAAGTTAACGTTTGCAAAATTCACTCTTAATGTACACTTTGCAAATATTACCGAAACATGCTCTAAATAGCTTATTTTACAGCAGTAGAACAGAAATGGATTTGTTATTAAACATACTTCTCTTGGTATATAAGTGTTACTTCGGTCTGACATGTTATTAGAAATGACATGTCCAACATATTTACAAAAGATGGGCACAGGTGGCAAAGTTTTAGATAATTTCTTTCGAAATATTTCACTTTCTACATATAATACATGTGTGTATAATATATACATAACAAATAATGTAAATATATTATGAAAGTTTCATTTTTAATCAGAATGGTGTAAAACAACAAATTATTAACGTATTTGTATTGGTGTAATGCTTGGTATGTTTATAACTCACAGAAAAGTGACTAAACTAGTCAGGGTCCTCGCCATGTGGCTGAATGTTACATGTGCAATCGCTACGTTTACTCAACTGTACGAAGGGTAAACGGATACAGGTAGTGGTGGATACTTTTTATACAGTTATTCTTCGTATATTAATGACAGTGTTTCTGAATGATTCCTACATCAGAGCCATGTTAACTGCCACCTTTGTTTCTTGTTTAGGTAGATATATCGCACAATTTCGGGAAGCTGGTATGCAGTACCATCAAGGAGAGTAAATTTACACAGTAATGTCTCCGATATCCAAGCCGAATAGTTCATCAAAGAATGTTGAACCTGTCTTATAGTGTCGAGAGAGGTTGACTGAAGGCTTATGCCATATTTCCCACACCATGGCACCCACTGTTCTATCACCAACTGCAAAGCTAGTCAGGCATCACCACATTCGCATGTCAAGCAACCTGCATTCTATATTGGTCAGTCAGGGTAATGAATTGACTGGCCTGGAAGTCAGTGCACATCCCGTCGGTTCTGGGATTCTGTCATGGATGCAACACAAAACACAACTGAGATCACTCGGTGACATTCACTTGACATTTAATATGCAGCATCTTGCACTGCTCGTGGTTGAGGAATCCTGTTTGCGCTCTTTGGGCAAATACAACTGTCCAGCATAGCATTTTAACTTGTGGACTTAGAGGTACTAAGCACAGCAGTTCAATGTTCAGTTTCCTGTTGAGTGTTGACCTAAAAAAAGCACATGTTCAATTTCAGTGAACAAAACCAGGCACCATTGTAGCAGAATTGAAAGTAAATCATTATGGAGTGTTCCCTGCCATTATCAATAAACACTCAGCTGTATGTTTCATGTATAACCTGGAGCATTCCACATTAAGGCGGCAAGAAATATTCGGCTACACTTGCATCTACCATGGGAGGGACAGTGGGTTAATGCATTGGCTATTAGGGAAATAATACTCATTTTCAAAACGTTGATACGTTTTATTGTTTTAAATTTACTAGGTGTTTATTGTGATTACATGAAATTAAATTCTTTATAATGATGCCTGATCTTAGACCTTATTATATAATTATTTGCATTGTCCCAAGCATAGTGCATTTCTTTTATTTTTCAATATAAACATTCTTGTCATGGTCTGTCATATAATATGCATATTATGTTTGGCATGGTTCGTATCCATGTGAAAGTGAATATAGGAAATGACAAAATGAAATGTTATTGTGATGCCAACATATTTCCCTCACCAAATATTCAAACATACTACTTATGTCTACTCTCTTCAAAATGAATGAAAAAAATGTTTTATAAATTAATTTATGAGTCACCCTTGTATGCTGAATACTTTTTAAAGGTGTATTAATATGTCTGTATAGATACTCTGGATATAATGTACGTTATATCATTATACGAGTGCAAGGGTACTAGTTTTTTCCATGGCCAATATATTATTATGAAAATGTTTATGAAAACAAATGTGTACATTTAAATGGGCATATTAAAATGTGTTGATAATGTATACGTTGTTGATTTTCTGACCCAGTTAAGCTTAGCCCCCCGCTGCCTCATCTCACTCTTTCATAATCGTGTCGCCTATAACAATAATTCGAGCTATATATTATGCATTCAAATATTGCTGTGATGAAAATGTTGGTACATATATAAGAACAGCTGGCACAGTGTCAAGTATAACATAAACTACAGCCAGGCATCGCTGACCATAATGGAAACAAGTGCAAAAATAGTATGTGTAATACTTGCATATGGTGTACACTAGCTGTACTAACATTTTAGAGTTAACTATTAGTGCTGATATGAAGATATCAGAGCAGTGTGGAATTGTAGTACTTTGTAGTCTGCTGTCTAAACCTTGAGAAAGTTAACCATCAAATGGTATTTCGGTTAGTTCTGCTCAACACGGCGTTATTGCCAATCAATTGTGTGTTTAGACTGAATGTTTTGTTTACCATTTGACGTTTTGCGTGCGTAATCGTTAAAATTGCGGACATTGAAGTAACTAAACAAACATTGTCAGGTAGTAAATATTCAACATGCACGTTCTAGTAATAAGAAAGTAATAGTACATGATAAAATAAAACATAGGAGCTGGCACACTTGTTTAAATACTTACACGCTATCAATATTTCACGCTAATGCTGAACAAAACAAGTAACTGCCGAATATCAGGGGGCGTTACACTTCCTAACTCGCGCTTGTGTTGTTTCAGATTGCCAACCCAGCGACAACTGCAGTAAGTAACCATTATATCACCCCAACCCTCCTTTCTATGTACACAATCAGCACATGCATTCTTGGCAGAGAGCAACACCACATTATATAGTGCTGTATTTGTACAGATTCAGTAAGGGCGTCCTTAACCAGTCTCTCATTGTATTTACATTCTGTATTATAGTATTATTATAACTATAAGTACAGCTATATGTTGTATTTAAACGCACGTCTGTTAAATCCTGTATATTATTCAGGCATTACTAATAGTGACTAACTACCTTGTTGTAGTATTAGTTTTGTTAGAACTATTAGCACCGTTAGATGGGTTGTTTGTATATGCACGTATGTTAAAAACGTGTCAGGCAGCATTAATAATGACATCTGTAACATAGACTTTATGTATTGATATCCCTCTATGACAACGATCTGTCAGGTCTTAGCACAGACTTCCCTAAATCATACACACAGCAACATTTGTATAAACGCTTTCCTTTACCATGAGTGTATGATGATCTAAAAATATACTTCACTTCACTCGAGTGACCATTTTAGTAAGTTCGTCAGTTCGTACATAATTAAAGAATACATTTAAGTGGTGTTAACATAACATTGTAAGGAAATCAGTGTTAAACTGCGAAATTCACCATAAAGAGCCAAATCGACCAAGTTTGTTTGGAACTCAATCATACAAATGTAAATAACAATATCACATTTCCTTTGGAATATTCACCATCGTCATTTATTAAACGGCAGGTGTTCAATAACGTCAATATTGCCAAACGCATATATATATATATATATACATATATATATATATATATATATATATATATATATATACATACACACACACACACACATATATATATATAAATATATATATATATATATATATATATATATATATATATATATATATATATATATATATATATATATAATGTTTTCTTTTGATTTATCCCAAATCATCGACACCTAAATCCACCATAAGTTAACGCTCGATCATCTCCGCCGTTGCTACAACTACACGCTCACTCCAGTGTAATGTCGTCCTGTCCATACAGAGTGCAAGGCAACGTGCGCCAACTGTGGAATATTCGACAAAGCCCAGTGTTCGTGCACTTGCGTGAAGGGGTGGACTGATGCTTACTGCACTCGTACGTTCCATTCTCATTACATACTACTTAACTAACTTACAAACGTACACTATTTAGAGCAGCGATGTATCTGTTTATTGCGTGCTATGTGCCATTGGAATATATATCTTGGAAGACAAACATCTCCGAATGAAATATAGTCGAACTGATAGGTTCACGTCTGTATTACCACACGCACGCACGCACGCACGCACGCACGCACGCACGCACGCACGCACGCACGCACGCACAAACATTCATACACACGCACACATAAACAGAAACAAGTTATATATATATATATATATATATATATATATATATTTATATATGTTTGTATTGTGTATATATATAATTAGTATTATTATACGTATTTGTGTGTATGTAGCTAGTGTGTGTGTGCGTGTGCGTGTGCGTGTGCGTGCGTGTGTTTAGCAAGTGAACATTTTCGGAGTGGTGCATTATCGTCTCTCCACATAAAACTGATAGCCAATAACTACCAGAATGAGACACATAGTAGCCGCACCATAATACTAATGCTGTGACTATTACATTGTTTTATTGGTAACGTTCTCACTGTAGGCAAGTGCGAGAACCATGGTGAAATATGCCCGGGATGGCCAAAGGCACAATGCGCTGTGAGGACATTTCTTCCAGGGTTCTGTCCGCTGTTGTGTGGATTGTGCGGTTAGCTCCTTCATTTGTCATACGTTAGTTGTATATTGTACACCCTGTACATAACATTATCTTATTAATATGGAATTTATATATGGATAATACATCAAGCGTGACTTATGCACACACCATTTTATTCGTGGACCTGTTCCAAAACGTAATTATTAATTGGGGTATATACACATATTTTATTGCAGCCTTCACGGGGCACTTTCTGAGCGACTAAAATGAATAGTTCCTACAGTAATTTATCTCACAACCGATTATATATATACAATACACTGCATTTTTGGAACTATAAAACCAACCATTTCAACATTTCAATGAAAACAGTACCACCTTTTTAGGGAATGCTGTTTATTTTTAACGATGTGTTTAAACTTGGGGTGCATCCAAGCAGTTACGCATAAATGAAGATAAAAGAAGAACACATTTAGAATATTATATTAACAGCTGGAACACGTTGCGTTAACCGTTTGTGAATTGCGTACGATTATATACAAAAACATTGTTTAAGGATCACATTTAAAACAAAACTACATTTTAGAAAGTCTACATACTCAATAATGGTGCATTGGACAATAAACGTTGTTCCCACGGTAAAATAATTATAAACCGTTGATGAAAAAAGGGCAGATTCAATTTCTTATTTGTCTATGAATATTCTTGCTATGCCTGTCACACATTAAATACAATTTTAATGACTCTATTAAAATATCAGTCTACCAGTCAAACTTTCTAACAAACTGAATAATTCAGATTTTTTATTTTCGATAAATATTATTTTGATATTACAAGTGATGGCTAGAGACGGTGGTGGGAATGTGGTCTACGAATACTTGTTTACAGTAAGCATGGCTGAGTGCTAACCAGTAAAAGAAAATCAAGGACTTGTTTGAAGGAACATGTCTGACAGGGAGTGAAATGTCATGGAGTATTGAGCAGTTGTAAAGAGTGCAATACAAGAGCTTCTAGTTTACCTAATGACAGATGGCTCATTCAGTTGTATATATACTATGCACACGATTTTCAAATCTAAGATAACGTAAGTTTAAAAACACAGAAATTCTTTTGAAGTTTGACATGACATGTTTAGAAATGTGTCATACGCATGATTACAGAAGCAGAGGACCCTGATGCAAAATGCGACCCGACAGCAACGACAAGAACAACGACACCTACAACAACGACGACGACGACGACGACGACGACGACGACAACGACAACGACCGTCGTCCCGTCGACTCCCTGTGAAGGAGTAACGTGTCAAAATGGCGGCACGTCTTACGTGGAGCAGGATGCGTGCAAGTGTGGCTGCACAGCGGACTGGCAAGGAACTAATTGTGAAGGTTAGTGTAATGTAATTGTATTTTGTGTATTAGGCACATTTAGCCCATCCATCATTAAGTTGAGCGCAGTGGCTAAGTTATTAAGACGTCATACTCTCAGCAAGTATAACTCTCAGTAAATATAACTAGGGTTCGAATGATGTGATGCTGTGTCGAAGCTTTCCCTTTGGGGATGTTCGATCACTGAGCGTCGATCCCGTTCGGTTAGCTGCAGAAGTAAGAATACACACACACACACACACACACACACACACACACACACACACACACACACACACACACACACACACACACACACACACACACACACACACACACACACACACACACACACACACACACACACACACACACACACACACACACACACACACACACACTCACACACATACAATTCTCTTATGAGCTAAAACGGTGTTTCGTTACATGGTTTATTTCTATTTATGTTCCTTTGTTCTAGAAAGTCGAGCTCAGGCAAGGGTCGGGATTACCTTGAGACTCCACGCACGCATTGCAGTGGTAGGTGATTCTTCCGGGAAACATAAGAAGCAGTGGTTATTGTGACTGTACTCGACTCGACTCGACTCGACTCGACTCGACTCGACTCCACTCCACTCCACTCCACTCCACTCCACTCCACTCCACTCCACTCCACTCCACTCCACTCCACTCCACTCCACTCCACTCCACTCCACTCCACTCATACTCCACTCATACTCCACTCATACTCCACTCCACTCCACTCCTCTCCACTCCACTCCATCCCACTCCACTCCACTCCACTCACACTCATATTCCACTCCACTCCACTCCACTCCACTCCACTCCACTCCACTCCACTCCACTCCACTCCACTCCACTCCACTCCACTCCACTCCACTCCACTCCACTCCACTCCACTCCACTCCACTCCACTCCACTCCACTCCACCCCACCCCACCCCACCCCACGCCACGCCACGCCACGCCACTCCACTCCACTCCACTCCACCCCACCCCACTCTACACAGATCCACTCCACTCTACGCTACCATGACTGTAGTGTCCGTGTGTTTCAGTGGGACAAGCTGTGGCGTGTCATCAAGCGCAAACTCGTGCGGGGAGTGAACACCTGGTGCAACACCCACGTGACGAAGTGTTGTCCTGGCGCTAGCGTTACGGACAGGTGCGGTAACAATGTTCTGAGCTTAAGCGTTAGTACAATTATTACTATCTTGAATAACATGACGATCATTCGCTAGCTCAAACGTAGCCGTGAAGCATCACGAACATATTTTGTTCAGGCACTAAACTAAGTAAAATAGAGCTGTGTATTGTTGTTATTGTTAATACAAGCATACATACTTGCATGCGTATATACGTGTATACCTGCATACACACATACACACATACACACATACACACATACACACATACACACATACACACTTACTACACACTTACACACTTACACATACATACATACATACATACATACATACGCTACGCGACGCGACGCGACGCGACGCGACGCGACGCGACGCGACGCGACGCGACGCGACGCGACGCGACGCGACGCGACGCGACGCGACGCGACGCTACGGTACGGTACGCTACACTACACTACTAGTCTAAACTACACTACATTATACATAATAATACGTTACGCTGCTCTGTGCTGCGCCGCGCCACGCTACGCTACGCTACGCTAAACTACACTAAACTACACCGCAGTACAATCTCTATCTACACCACACCACGCCTCGCCACGCCACGCCACGCCACGCCACGCCACGCCACGCCACGCTACGCCACGCCACGCCACGCCACACCACACCACACCACACCACACCTCACCACACCACACCACACCTCACAAGACCACAGCACAGCACAGCACAGCACAGTACAGCACAGCACAGCACAGCACAGCACAGCACAGCACAGCACAGCACAGCACAGCACAGCACAGCACAGCACAGCACAACACACAACACACCACATATACTATACGTATGCTAGGTACACCACACCACAGCGAGACGTTTAAAACTTATACCTGTCCTCTAACCATACAGCGGCGGCTATCTCGAGTTCATGACTGCGGCACAAATGTGGGTAGGTGACGGCTTCCCGAAGCCACTCCAAGTAAAGGGCAAAGAAGTCACAATGGCTCTCATCTATGCCAGTGGAGCCCCCAACAACGCGCTGTGTGCCGCCTTCGGGGACAAGCGACGCCGGCGAGCCATCAGCACAGGTGCGTGTTCGTTCGTTCGTTCGTTCGTTCGTTCGTTCGTTCGTTCGTTCGTTCGTTCGTTCGTTCGTTCGTTCGTTCGTTCGTTCGTTCGTTCGTTCGTTCGTTCGTTCGTTCGTTCGTTCGTTCGTTCGTTCGTTCGTTCGTTCGTTCGTTCGTTCGTTCGTTCGTTCTGTCCAGTAGATGGCGCCATCACACAAAGGTTGTCTGTTTTAACGTGAGACGGGCGAAAACTGATCATAAAACGACACATATTGCTTACGGTTAATCTGAAAACTGCCGACATGAATTGAACTAACAATCCACTGGTTTAGTAGAAATTGATGATGACCCGAATTATTTCGTTAAAAAGTCCATTTCTGTTAATTTGATCTGACCTACTAAGAAAAAGCAAACAAATTCAACCCTAGTGTACGTGGAATTGTTCAAGAAAAACATAAATACCCTGCCTATTGGATATACTCGCGATTTGTAAAATATTCGTTGTTTGGCTGCCCATGTGGACATTCCAGACCATTGAATATTTGTGGTATGGAAAGTCAAACGGGTCTTTTTAAATGGAGCTATATGACGTCGTCTCCTCGTCACAGGGCCGCCCTTGCCCCAGGATGTCCTCCTGAAGGTCGTGGAGAGCGTGCGGCGGAACTTGACGGACCAGATGGCCTCCTGCTGTAACGCCTCACTCGATGACGTCAGCGCTGCTGTCATCGCACCTGACCCCACAAATGACCCCGTCACCGAGAATGGCTTCCCGAAGTGGGTGATCCCATCAGTCATTGGCGCTGGTGTCGTCGCTTCCATCGCCGTGTTCGTCGCAGCATTCGCCATGGCAATGGCGTACAGGTGAATACTGTATAATAATGTCTATATAGTATCTTTTGTCCTAATGATTTGATGACACTTTCTTTTTGATGTAGCGGATTGTGTGAATGAGTCGGATGTCAGTAATTTTCCAAATTGAATTATTGGTACCATTGGAAAGAGCATAGACTCAGACTTCACATTATGTACCATGTAAGAGAGCCGTCAATTATAATCGAAGTTACTGCTCGGCAAACATGTGTGGGGTAGATACCTTCAAACTGAGGAAACAGCCTTCAAAGGTTCAACAACGTTTTGTCATGTTTTATTAAATGTAACTGAGTTACCATGGACAGATCTATATGTAATTCGGAACGTGAATAGATAATGGCATGCGGGAGGCATAGTATTAATATGAAAAACAAGATCTTTGTTAGAAACAAGTAGCAGTATACGTATATATATATACGTTTATATATATATATATATATATATATATATATATATATATATATATATATATATATATATATATATATATATATATATATATAATATGACGTGGCTACTTTCATGAACAATTAATTGTGCAGTAGATATTTTTCTTTTGAAAATTATACCACCAAATTGGTCCTTATTTGTGTGTCAAATCACCTTTTCCAATTCCGATTCCACTTCTCATTGTCTAATTAAACTCTCTTCCAGGTCAAGACGGAACACAGCTCCAGCATTGATAGAGGCCAAGCCTTCGAGACACGCGATGTATCGCTAGCTGCAACATGCCAGCATCAATCGTACAAGAGAACGAGCGAATTAGGACCACCGCCTACAATATGCATTGCATAGAAACAGTTACTAGTAAACGCACATGGGCATTTCAAAGTCTTACGTCAGCTTAGGTTAAGGTTTAATGTTACCACATGGGAAAATAGAAGCAGCATGCCTTACCGGACAATTGCAACATGTTCCGTTGCTTAGAATATATACCACATATAACAACCATTTATTCAAATTATGATGTATTATAGCCATTTTGCACATTATTACTTAGCGAAATTTCAGTATGTAATTCTACACTTCATTTATAAACACTTTGCAAGATGTTTCAAAAAGATATCAAATCAAGTCCTTATCGATTATAAAAAAGGCAAACGTACGGCACCAAATTCAAATAACTGTTAATGAAATACTGAGTTGTTTGAACTGTTTTTATTGTTTTGACAGAGTGGCGTAAACATAGCAATATACATTGTGCAAACGTTAGTTAATTATAGTACAGCAGCCGTCTGCAAGGATTAATTTTAAATTTATTATATGACGCGTTCAATTAAAGGTGTAAAAACATTGCAGAAGTACGTCATTCAAGTCGAATTTGTTGTAACGCTTTGCAAAAGGTACACATACAAAGTAAAGCAGCGCAAAGTAAAATCATGGCTAACGCTATTTGTTATAAGATACACGGATACAACGTTGTCTTTTACTTTACACGTAACGATTTCGTTTATTGCTATTTAGCACAACCATTCACATATGAACCCACATGAATAAAATATAGTAGTTTGCACTATTTCAGTTTTGAAATGTTTTAATGTTTCTGTTGCCTTGTTCCATAGTCTATGAACGCAATGAAGAAATTGACCATGTAGTTAATCTGTGATAATATTAATACCTGGCCAGTTTGGATGTTTTTAACAATATTCAATTGATGGCGCCACCATGCAATAGTGGTTTTCGTGAATTGGGTGTCGTTTATCTGAACAAGGTATCCCTGGCAAATTTCCTACGAGAAGTGCCTAATTTATTCGAGTTGAACTCGTTAGTTTACATTGCAAGTCGTAACGCTTCATGCGTGAGAACAGCGGTAATAGTAATACATGTCCCAATTTGAAGACAGCCCTGACTGGTATCCCAGTAGGTAACGGCCCGCCCCCACACGAGGTGCTGAACGGTGTTGTGTATTCGAATAAAAATGATTGTCTACATTTGAAACATTGCACGTAACACGAGCAGCGTGTGGCTGTACTCTCGCTGTCACATGACCCGAGGCCGACCACACTCTCCGTGGGCGATTTCACTGGGTGCCGTTAAAAGAGGATTTTGTAAGGGCAGTGCCAGTGGTAGAGAAGATCTGGTATTGAGGAAATCAGCCATAGCGACCCCTGGCGCGTGAGGATGGCGTCAATGTTCAAACTGGATTTGGCCGACTTAATGTTGCTATTGGACACATGGCATTCCTTAATTTAAACGCAATGGCTATTTCTAGATCTGCTCTGGAAAATACCGCCGTTGTTTGCAGAGCAGAGCAGAGCAGAGCAGAGCAGAGCAGAGCAGAGCAGAGCAGAGCAGAGCAGAGCAGAGCAGAGCAGAGCAAATGTCAGTCTCCGTGTTGGGACCTACCTGCGTTGTTCAGATAGTACGCCGTTTGTACTGCGCATCTCAATGTCGCACTTCCGGCAGCAACAAATTAGCGATGATAACGATCATAATAAAATTTAGACAGACGAATACACCGAGGAGACCCGTCCTGGCGTGAATCCACTCTGGCTTTAAACATACGCCTCTTACATGTCACTGGTCGTCATGTAGGACTCCTTGCGTCATCACTGATTATTGACGCATCCGTAGCTGCACATTTCGTAACTTCCTGGTAGTGTGTGTGTGTGTGTGTGTGTGTGTGTGTGTGTGTGTGTGTGTGTGTGTGTGTGTGTGTGTGTGTGTGTGTGTGTGTGTGTGTGTGTCTGTGTGTCTGTGTGTGTGTGTCTGTGTGTGTGTGTGTCTGTGTGTGTGTGTCTGTGTGTGTGTGTCTGTGTGTGTGTGTCTGTGTGTGTGTGTCTGTGTGTGTCTGTGTCTGTGTGTGTCTGTGTCTGTGTCTGTGTGTGTGTCTGTGTCTGTGTGTGTATGTTTGTGTTTATGGGTGTATGTACATACGTATATGGGTATATGTGTGTATATAAATGTAATATATGTATGTATATTTGTATATAAATTATTATATATATTGTATGTATATATATATATATATATATATATATATATATATATATATATATATATATATATATATGTAAGTATGTATGTATGTATGCATATATGTATGTAAGCATGGACATATACATGTATGCATAGATAGTTTTTATTTTTAGCAAGCCTGACGATTGACTACTGCATTAAATATGAATTTACTTTAAACGACGGTGAATTTGACGATTGTCACACGCCTATCAGGCATGGTATGTTTGGTTTAATAACGTGGCTCTCAATATTGGAGACTGTGTATACGTCGTGACGCGGAGATCGCGTTAAATATAGGTTCCGTCTATATTTTAAACACAAAACACCACTGCGGGTGACAACATCGTGGCAGTGACCACAAGCAGTGCTAAACAGAAAGGTCGGCTTGGCGATAATATTCTGGAATATATTGATTAGCTGAATGATGATCCATATTTACGGCCATAACAATACATATAGACTAGTCAGTTAATCGAACATTCCCGTGTCCTGGTAACAACTATGAATGAATGAAAGTTTATTTAACAACAACAACACAGGAATATACAACATATGGGAAAATAATGCAATACATAATGGTACAGACAATACAATATACTACAATTCCATGATAGGTGAATCGCTGCTGCTTTTATAGGGACATAGCAGAAGTCATATGACTTGTATGGCGCTATGTCCTTATCAATTAAAATGCATAGTAGTTGAAATAAGAGTTACAAGAATGAATACAAAGCAACAGTAATGGTATTTGTTATCACTGTGTTAACTGTTTATAAATACGAGGAAAGTAACGTCGACTTTAATCTTTTCTTAAATTGTGGCAAACGTGGCAACTGTGTTATGTTACTTGTTAGACCATTCCATATGTGTATACTTCTGACAATAATTGTCTATGGGTGGTGTTCGCTTTCTTTAACATAAAATAGTTTAGATTGTCTAGTATCATGCTTGTGTACGGGTGCAGTTGATTCAAAGAACGCTTGTACACGATCTTCTAAACAGTGGCTGTTTTCTTTATACAGCATAACCATAGTCCTATGTGTAATTAAATCTTGAAGTTTAAGAATGTTTGTGCAGTGAACAAATATTTATGTATGACCATAGTAATCAAAGCTATAGATTATTCGTATAGCTTTATCAGTAACAGAGAGAGCTTTCTTAGTTTAGACGGATACGTATTCCCCCCATGTCCCAGCAATAGGACATATATGGTTCAACAAGTAATTGGTATACCGTGCGTGATGCTTGAATGTCAAGAACATCCTTTTTTTTTATACAAAACGGCTATACTTTTTGATACCTTAGTTTTTATCTGCTCTCTCCACGTTAAGTTTTCATCAATGATTACATCAAGGAATTTTGTATGTGACACCTGCTCAATATCCGTTCCATTCAAAGTGATGTTTACTGTTGGTGTATGTTGTTTGTTATTTGTAGACATGATACCATTGGTTTTGTTCACATTAAGCGACAATTTATTAACTCTGAACCATATATCTAGTTTTTTTCTATTTCGTTATTAACCGGCCACAATACTCCTAGTTGAGTAACAAATGCTAGTGTTATCTGCAAACAATATAATATTAAGCACTTTTGACACTCCACACATGTCATTTATGTTTAAAATAAATAGTACTGGGCCCAGGATTGATCTTTGTGGAACTCCACACTTGATATTCTTTAGCTCTGAATTACTGTTGTTATAGCACACATACTGACTACGTTTGGCTAAATAACTTTTGATCCAATCCAGTGCCAAACCCCTTTTTCCATAACATTGTAACTTACTTAGCAGTATTTTATGATCAACGGTGTCAAATGCTTTCTTCAGATCAATAAAGATCCCGATAGTGCTTTCTTGTTTATCTATTGCTGAAGTTACCTTTTCGACAAATTCGGTTAACGCTAATGAAGTTGAGTGATTACTTCTGAAGCCATATTGCCCGTCAGTCAATACGTGATGATTTTCAATGAATGACATTAACCTTTTATTAAATATGTTTTCTAGTATTTTGGAGAATTGGGGTAACAGTGATATAGGTCTATAGTTATAAAATTGGAGACGATATCTTGATTTAAATACGAATAACTTTTGCTGTTTTCATGTCATTTGGAAATATTCCGGTGACTAATGATATGTTACAACTATAGGTTAAAGGTCTTACAATTTGCTTTATTACATGTTTAACAGTTTTCATGCTGATTCCGTCGTGTCCGTACGAAGTCTCACGTTTGCACCCTGACACAATTTCGGTTACTTCTTTCTCAGTAACGGGATATTTATACATTGATGTTATACCTGTTTTTTTTTAATGTCAGTCGGTTGTGTTCCTTGGCAGGGCTTTATACTGTTACATAAGAACAGAATATGTTGTCTATTACGGTTGAAGTGGTGCCTGTTATTCTTGTCTAGGCTCTCTCTGTTACAGAAGAAAGCTATACGAATAATCTATAGCCTTGATTACCATGGTCATACATATATATTTTTTCACTGCTCAAACATTTTTAAACTTTAAGATTTAATTACACATATGACTATGGTTATGCTTTTTAAAGAAAACAGCCACTCTTTAGAAGGTCGTGTACAAGCCAATCAACTGCAGCCGTACACAAGCATGATACCAGACAATCTAAACTATTTTATGTTAAAAAGCGAACACCACCCATAGACTACTGTCAATTACTGTCAGAAGTATACACATATGGAACGGGGTCTCGCAAGTGATATAACACAGTTGCCAAGTTTGCAACAATTTAAGAAAAGATTAAAGTCGACGTTACTTTCTTCGTGTTTTTGAGCAGTTAACACAATGATAAAAATACCATTACTGTTGCTTTGCATTCAATCGTGTAACTCTTACTACAACTAGTATGCATTTTAATTGATAAGGGCATAACGCCATACAAGTCATATGACTTCTGCTATGTCCCTTTAACAGCAGCAGCGATTCACCAATCATGGAATTGTAGTATATTGTATTATCTTTATCATTGTATATTGTATTATTTTCCATAATATGTGTACATTCCTGCGTTGTTGTTTTTTTGTTAAATAAACTTTCATTCATTCATAGTTGTTTCCAGGACACGGGAACGTTCGATTAACTATATATATTGTTATGGCCGTAAGTATGGAATATCATTCAGCTAGTCAATATATTTCAGAACATTATCGCCAAGCCGACCTATCTGTTTAGCACTGCTTGTGGTCACTGCCACGCTGTTGTCGCCCGCAGTGGTGTTTTGTGTTTAAAATATAGACGGGACCTGTATTTAACACGATCTCCGCGTCATGGCGTATACACAGTCTCCAATATTAGTGTGTCATTGGGTCATTTTGTGACTTTTTCATACAGATTTTAAATAATTGTGATTTTTCACTTATATCAACCCTAAAGGACTGAAAAGAAACTGTTTCCATTTTTCTTCGTCCACTTTTTCGTGATAAAATTTAAGATGGCCGCCACCGGTCACCGACATTCTTATGATCGCTATATCTTTGGCAATAAAAGGTATAGTAACTTGAACTCGGGGTCGTTGTATATGTATTGATGTATGAGGAATCCAATCCCACTATTATCTTGATGAAAGAAATGAAAATAAAGCTATACCAACCAAAAATGCGTTAAAATGACCATAAAATGTATATAGTATATGCAATTATGTAGCAAATATACGTCCTGTGATTTTGTCATGAATTTTTTTAATAATTGTGTTGTTTCGTATATATTGACCCTAAAGGATTTAATAAAAACTGTTTCCATTTTGTCTTCCACTTTTTCGTGGGAATATTCAAGATGGCCGCCACCAGTCACCGACCGAAAGTCTTAACATCGTTATATATTTGGCAATAAACGGTATAGAAACTTGAACTCGTTGTCGTTTTAGATGTTTTTAAGTATGATGAATCCAATACAACCATTATTTTGATGAAACTAAAATGAAGTTATACCAGCCATATAGGTGTTAAAATAGCCATACAACGTAAGATCCCAAATATGTTTCAGGAACATTTTTAAGTATGTAGGTTTTCGTTTTCCCTGTGTCCTGTGTCCAGTGATGTTTGCAAGAGCATGGCACCCTGGTAGAGCTTGTCTTGTCAGGACCCAGGGCATCGTAGATAGGCTTGAGTTTGACAAGGCGTCACTTAGCTCTTGTGCCCATCAAGATGGCGCTCTCTGCGCTGAGTTGAGGAACTCTGCGCAACGCTAACGCAAGTACATCTGAATCACTTAAATAAATGTGTACAATGATACCTAGATCACCAAATGCAACAATTGCATACAGTGTCATCAATGTATCTGCTTACTTCTGTGTACTGCGAATTCTGCAGATGAATGGGCTGCAAAGATATCTTTGTGTGTCTGAGAGACGGTAAGCATTTTGCTGAACTGGACAGCCTTTTCTACAAGGTACAAAGTGAGGCTATCCTTTTTTTCTTGCTATTCAGGAATGCCTTTAGATCTTTGTGGGTGTGTTATAATTGACCTTATTGCCCAGGTCAGAATATCTGCCAGCTTTTCTTAGTTATCTCGTATGATCATTCAGCGAACTGTGCTGTATTCATCAAATAGTAAGTATGCCTCGCAGGATAGCCGAACAACTTTTTGTCAATTGCGCGAATAAAGAATGCTGAAAGGTCTTGACAATTATAATGTGACTCTTGTGAACATTCAATTCATGCACAACAGCAATGCCGTCGATAATGATGGTAGGTCGTAGGTAACTGTCCAGATGCTGTGCCTCAGTCAGGTATGCCCTGTCATCCATCGTAGGTTGTCTCTGGCACACTGACATTGCTGTCGCATGAAACATATTCTTACCCTAGGTGTGTCTACCTTTTTTGGCGATGAAGACCTGAGTGCGCATTGTTCCCAGCGTGTTCTGTTGCACTCCCTCGGCAATTTGAGTTACGCATTGTTTGACTCTTTGTATGGAATGCCAACTCCAGACGTTGAGAGGACTTCCGCTAGTTTCTGACTTCTCCACTGGTTGCAGAACTGTGACATGCCAAGCATTAAGGGAGTTTCGACAGTTGATTGGAAACCAGGTGCATCTACTGACTTGGGCATAGACAATGCTTGACGATCAGATATGTGAGTCTGCATGATATGTCGAGATATGAGTGATGCTGATCGATGCAGGGCGTGCATGCGTGCTTCCGTTTTGACAGTGTGTATCCCTTTCGGCATTCACAATATCACATTGTGGAGTTCCTGTGGAACTCAAGCCTCTCCAACATCATCTTGCGATCCTTTAAAAACCTATGGGTCTATGCCCGCTTAATTGCCTTGCGCAGATTGCCTTTGCTGGCTATCTATCCTATTGTTTCATGTTGTGCTTCCATAGATTATTAGCATGGTGTTATCCCTGTGTTGGCGCTGTGAACTCAGCAGTTGCCTTTCACTCTTGGTACGCGTGTATGTGGAGACAGTTAATGATATAAAACAACCCACTAATCAATGATCAGTTTATGTTTCTGCTAAATAACTTCCGAGGAAATATGTGATTTACTGCCGATTACGGCAGATTAACAAAACGAAATGTACTGAACCAGAGGTGTATGGGCGTATCTGTAGTGTTTTTGAGAAAGAGGTCGGATCTGATGTCTTACTGAAATGTAAGTAACTTTAAATTATGGGATATATTACCATTATACATGCATTAATAGAAACGCTAAGCAATCATTGTGTCCAACAGCTTTGGTCTGTAGTATTAGTATGTTCGGTATGTAAAATGGCTTTAAATACTAATACCGAGAATGAAAAACTATATTGAAAAAACTCCAGCATAATATAAAGTAAAAAATACCGATTAGTATATTGTTCATATCTCCATCAAACACGAAGATAGTAAACATATTTTGGTCCTGCTGGACCTCATGCTTCACAACATATAAAATGACTCCGTATTCAACTTTTTATACCGATTATTGCCAAAGATATAGCAGTTGGAAGACTTTCGGTGATCAGTGGCGGCCATCTTGAATTTTCCCACGAAATAGTGGACGAACAAAAGTGAAACTGTTTTTACCAGTTGTCTTGGGTCAATAAGTTAAAAACACAAGTATTTTAAATGTATACGAAAAAGTCACAGGACAAATATTTGCTACTTAATTGCATATACTATATACACATTATGCTCATGTTAACGCATTTTGGTATACCTTTATTTTCATTTATTTAATCAAAATAACAGTTGCGTCATACTTAAAAATACCTAAACCGACTCCGAGTTCAAGTTTCTATATCATTTATTGCCAACGATATAGCGATTTTAAGACCTTCGGTGACCAGTGGCGGCCATCTTGAATTTTCCCGCGAAAAAGTGTACGAAAAACATATTTTTGGCAGTTATTTTGGATCAATATAAGTTAAAAAAAAAAAAAACTATTTAAAATATATATGAAAAAGTCATAGAAAATGTATTTGCTACATAACTCCGTATACTATGTTGAGAGCCACGTTATTAAACCAAACATACCATGCCTAATAGGCGTATAACAATCGTCAGATTTACCGTCGTTTAAATTTTTATTTAGTGCAGTAGCCTATCGTTAGGATTGTTAAAAACAAACACTATCTCGAATTATCACACACACACATACATACATACATACATACATACATACATACATACATCCATGCATGCATACATACATACATACATACATACATACATACATACATACATACATACATACATACATACATACATACATACATACATACATACATACATACATACATACATACATATATACATACATACATACATACATACATACATACATATATACATACATACATACATACATACATACATACATATATATATATACATACATACATACATGCATACTTACATACATACATACATGCATGCATACATATATAGATATATACATACTTACATAATACAGACATACATACATACATACATTCATACTTACATACATACTTACATACATACATACATACATACATACATACATACATACATACATACATACATACAAACATACATACATACAAACATATATATGTTATAAATACATACATTATACCCACATATATACGCACACGCCTGAGAGCCAATCAGCGTCTCTACCCTAATCTGGGGTAAAGGCGCCCTGGCGGTTAACAAATGCAGAGCATTATTTTCCACAGGCACAGTTGAGGGACTTAACGGCGCTGCCACCTAACGGAACCTAGGTAACCGAGGCTAAGGAATAGTTTGCTCAGGTGAACAACACCCCAATTCAGGAAAACCAGTATTGCATGGTGGCGCCATCAAGTGGATATTGTTGAATACATCCAAACTTGCCAGGTATTAATTAATATTATCACAGATTAACTACATGGAGAATCTCTTCATTGCGTACACTATGGAACAAGGCAACGGAAACATTGAAGAATTTCAAAACTGAAATAGTGCAAACTACTATATTTTATTCATGTGTATTCATATGTGCATGGTTATGCTAAATAGCAATAAACGAAATCGTTATGTGTAAAATAAAAGACAACATTGTGTCCGTGAACATTATAACAAATAGCGTTATGCATGATTTTAGTTTGCACTGTTTTACTTTGTAGGTGTACGTTTTGCAAAGCGTTACAATAAATTCGAATTGAATGACGTACTTTTGCAATGCTTTACACCTTTAATTAAACACGTCATATAATAAATTTGCATCACTATTTCAGTCGCCGCCTTAAAAATTAATCCTTGTCAGACGGCTGCTGTACTATAATTAACTAACGTTTGCATAATGTATATTGCTATGTTTGCGCCACTGTGTCAAAACAATAAAAACAACACTACTCAGTAGTTCATTAACAATAGGTAGCAACATTTGGTGCCGTGCGCTTTTTATAATCGACAAGAACTTAATTTTGTGTCGTTTTGAAATATCATGCAAAGTGTTCACAAATGAAGTGTAGGCTTACATATTGAAAATGCGCTAAGTAATAATGTGCAAAATGGTTATAATACGTGGCATATATCCTGGCAATGGAACATGTTGCAATTGTCCGGTAAGACATGCTGTTTCCATTTTCCCATGTGGTAACATTAAACCTTAGCCTAAGCTGACGGAAAACTTTGAAATGCCCATGTGCGTTTACTAGTAACTGTTTCTATGCAATGCATATTGTAGTCGGTGGTCGTAATTCGCTCGTTCTCTTGTACGATTGATGCTGTCATGTTGCAGCTAGCGATACATCGCGTGTCTCGAAGGTTTGGCCTCTATCAGTGCTGGGGCTGTCTTCCGTTTTGACCTGGAAGAGAGTTTCATTAGAAAATGAGAAGTGGAATCGGAATTGGAAGAATTGATTTGACACACAAATAAGGAAACAAAATGTATTATTTATATTATATATATATATATATATATATTTATATATATATTATATATATATATATATATATATATATAATATAATATAAATAACACATTATACATTTATATTATATATATATATATATATATATATATATTATATATAATATATATATATATATACGTATATATATACGTGTATATATACGTGTATCTATCTATCTATATTTCTATATATATATATATATATATATATATATATATATATATATATATATATATATATAAGAACATTTCAATGACTCACAGACAACTCTCCAAGAAAAAGGGCAACTGCAGTCTGCATCAGCTTTTTATTAAACCGGATGTTTGATAAATAAACCATCAAAGCCAAGACGATAAAAACAAGCCTATGTTAAGAACACTAGCAGGAGTAGTCGTAACGTATTAATCAAAGTATTATAGATGTGATAGATAGTTACGTCAAAAAGCTACAATACGCTCACAACATTGCGTTGATTCCAGGAAATGCAAAGGATTATTAATAGTAAACAAGAATGGATATATGCACACTTGGTTTCGCGTTCTAGCAGGAGAAAATGAAATGAGTGAATAGCTTCACAGTGTTGGTTGTGGCGATGACGGTATCTTAATAAATACGGCTACTGTATATATTAATCCGAACCTGGTATTTATGATATATTTCAGCCATCGTATAATTGCTAGATCGAATTGTCAACCTACTACACTCCCACTTCGACCTGTGCCTGAATACTAGTGACCCATCTTAACGAAATGAGTCGGATTTCTATAAAACATATTTTCCTTAAATTAGTATGTCGTCAAATGTAAAGAAAGCATATTTTGGGGTATAATCTTGACAAATGGTTTTAATGTAATCTAAATAGTATTTATAACTTAAAAACCCATGTTGCCAATTTTCTATTTGGTCTCACTGTGATTTAGCGGCCATTTAAAAAATGGCCTCCAAATTAAATTTCCCCTTAGTTTAATAACTAAACATCTAAAGCAATAATTGTGGTATGTGGATATATGTTACATAGGATAAGGATTTCAAATATGGCATTCTTGTAATTCCCAGGCTTTCACCACCGCCATTTTTAAGTATGGCGGTCGTCAAAACAAATGTCACAATATCTCAAACACTACGTCACGTCGCACAGTAATGTTGACGATATTCGATAGCTTGGTGGATAGCGATATACATCAATATACACGTGGCCTTCACTGACATACGGATATCCGCCATTTTTAAAGATGGCGTCTGGCTAAGCAATTTATCCATATCTAAGAACTACGTAATCTATAGCCACAAAATCGATGCCCAAATGTAGGGATTTTAGATACGATTATTTACATTTTATTACTTTTGTCTTTACTGACTTTCAAATATTCGCCATTTTGTAATATCCACCATTTCACAGCTAAAGTTGATGTAAAAATGTGGTTTTTTGAAGTGTTGATGTGTTGTATTACGTTTGAATTTCAATGACATGCAAAAGTCCGCCATTGTTAAAGATGGCGCCCATCAAGCGTACGTGTGCATGTGCGTACGTGCGTGCTTGCGTTCATGTATGATATTGTCTAGGTTCTTTTGTAATTATACTACTAATGTTCCGTGTCTTAAGACCTATCACCGAAGCTATAAGTTGATGTGAAAATATAAGTGTCTTAGACGACGTTTTTAAAGATATTATCTAGATATTCTGTAAAACGGACAGAGCCAATTCAAATATTAAAAACAAACAATCCATTCATTCGCCCTGACATGTGCTTGCCTTATATGCTCCAACAATGCACCATGGGTACGTCTGAGCTTGTCTAATCCTTGGTCACAGTTCATTAGTTTGAACAGGTGCCACCAGACGCCCTTCACATGGGTGATGTAGGGCTATCTAGGACATACAGTCGTGTGCACAAAAACTCTTCACGGTCCTTGGCCATTTTAGCGGACGGTTCTGTTTCTTCTCAAAATCCAACCAGTGCAGCAAAAACGCTGTGAATCTGTTACACAGTTGTGGCACCCAGCAAAGAGCCATGGAAGTATAGGTAGTCTATGAACATGTATCTGCAACTTCCACAGTGTGTTGATTGAATCATGCGCCTCTCTGCTTCTTCGCATATGCTCACACCTGTAGACAGTCGGAGTTTGTTTTGACACGATTGTGTTGCATGGTCACTAGGTTATCAACAGTTCTCTTGTCGATGACATTTTCAGCTAGGGATAGAGAGGTCTGATGCGCGTTGAATCGTCTACTACGTTAGATCGTAATCCCTTGGAATTGGCTGTGTACTGTGGTGCTTCCTTCAGCGAGCATACTTTCATTTTACTTGGTCATGACCTCGAGCTTTTGAGTGGTTGAGTTTAAATATGATTTGCAATGGTCTTTGTAGTTACCGAAGTTCTGGACAACTACCAACACCCTGCAATGCTGTCATTCCACTGACTATGAATCAGCATATATCCTGAGTTGAGCACATGTAGTAGCTTATTGGGTTGTGCCACTATTGGTCTCCACACTATTCTCCAGCAATTGTTGTTTTGTCTGTTATTAGATGGGTCGATTTATCTGGTTCAATCATCATGTTCTTTTGTCTGTTATTAGATGGGTCGATTTATCTGGTTCAATCAGCATGTAGCTTGTGTGTGCAAACTCGTGAGTGCTAATCATTTCTTTCAAGTAAAATCTTCTCTTGAAGACTATGTTATCACCAGCATCCTGGGAGAGAGTAGTAATATTGCCATCAGTACCACAGATTCGTAGCTATCTTTCTGTTCGATCCCTTTTGCACATAAACTCTAATACGCCAAGATTCCCTTTGTCCTTTGTTATATTAGTGCTTATCATCAAGTCAAAAATGTGATGAAAATGTGCAGTAGACAGGTGACAGTTTTGCCAAAGTCCGTGTCGATGCATGCATAGAAAGAAGCCAACATACGTTTCACAGATATATCAATTGCGGTGGATGTCTGGGTGGTGGTTGGGTCTTTATTTGAATTGGCTATGTCTGTTTTACAGAATATCTAAATGTCATCTTTAAAATGATTGCCTCCAAATATCTATATTTTTTACATCAGCTTCAAGGTTTGACGATACGCATATCTTAAGATACATGAATAACAGGCTATCTTAGGATATTAAGATAATACAATAAGTCACAGGAAGTATAACACTTCATTGCTTCGAACAAATATGTATTTTGACATTAACTTTGTGCCTCTAAGCCACGTAGTTCTTACGCAATGGCCATAATGTAGATTTTGTCGGACGCCATCTTTAAATATAGTGGATACTAAAAAATGGCGGATATTTTTAAAGTCACTAAATGTCAAAAATAGTACAATAGTACATGGTGCCATATATGTTGTAGCTGTGGTTCTCGAGGTATGGATAAATGCCTTAGCCGGACGCCATCTTTAGAATGATGACTGTCAGTGAAGGTCAGGTGTAAATGTTGTATGTCACTATCCACCAAGCTATCATCAACAACATCATCAACATTACTGCTCGATGTGACGTAATTCTTTAGATATTGTGACGTTTGTACTGACGACCGCCATCTATAATATTGGCGGAGGTGAAAGCCGGATAATTCTAATATGCTATATTTGAAACTGTTATCCTATAAAACATATATCCACTCGCCACAATTACTGCCTTAGATGAAATAATTATTAGCTATACGAAGCAGGTGCACAGCACGTGTTTATTGTGCAAATTGCTGTCTCTATGACCCAGATGATAGTCGATGTAGGAGACTAGACGGGCCGGCTTCGGCTGGGCGGGGACAGTCACCCGCACCGTGAACAATACGCAAGCGGGGACGCAGCTGGTCTAGAAGCTACAGATGATTTACCTTGACACTGTCACAGATCTCTTGTCGTTATGTAGCTACGATATTCTTTAGTATTACACTTGTCAAATATGACCGTCTGTTTAGATTTTTACTAGCCAATGAAGGTACGGGAATTTTCAGCAATTAATTATACCGCTACTCTTTTCTAACAAAGATCTTGTTTTCATATTAATAGTATGTCTCCCGCATGCCATTATCTATTAACGTTCCGAATTTCAGTAGGATCTGTTCGTGGTAACGCAGGTACATTTCATGAAACATGACAAAACGTTGTTGAAATTTATTTTGAAGGCAGTTTTCTTAGTGTGAAGCTATCTACCCCACACATGTTTGCCGAGCAGTAACTTCGATTATAATTGACGCCTCTCATACATGGTATATAATGTGAACGCTGAGTCTATTCTCTTTCCAATGGTACCAATAATTCAACTTGGAAAATTACTGACATCCGACTCATTTCTTTATTTTGTTCACACAATCAGCCACATCAATAAGAAAGTGTCATCAAATCATTACTGGACATTATTATTTAGACATTATATACAGTATTCACCTGTACGCCATTGCCAAGGCGAATGCTGCGACGAACACGGCGATGGAAGCGACGACACCAGCGCCAATGACTGCTGGGATCACCCACTTCGGGAAGCCATTCTCGGTGACGGGGTCATTTGTGGGGTCAGGTGCGATGACAGCAGCGCTGACGTCATCGAGTGAGGCGTTACAGCAGGAGGCCATCTGGTCCGTCAAGTTCCGCCGCACGCTCTCCACGACCTTCAGGAGGACATCCTGGGGCAAGTGCGGCCCTGTGACGAGGGGACGACGTCGTATAGCTCCATTAAAAAAACTCACGTTTGACTTTCCATACCACAAAGGTTCAATGATGTGGAAATTGAAATGAAAATGAATGAAAGAAACGAATGAAAGAAACGAATGAAAGAAACGAATGAAAGAAACGAATGAAAGAAAGATCGAACGATCGAACGATCGAACGATCGAACGATCGAACGATCGAACGATCGAACGATCGAACGATCGAACGATCGAACGATCGAACGATCGAACGATCGAACGATCGAACGATCGATCGAACGAAAGAACGAAAGAATAAACAACCAACCAAACAAACAAACAAACAAACAAACAAACAAACGAACGAACGAACGAACGAACGAACGAACGAACGAACGAACGAACGAACGAACGAACGAACGAACGAACGAACGAACGAACGAACGAACGAACGAACGAACGAACGAACGAACGAACGAACGAACGAACGAACGAACGAACGAACGAACGAACGAACGAACGAACGAACGAACGAACGAACGAACGAACGAACGAACGAACGAACGAACGAACGAACGAACGAACGAACGAACGAACGAACGAACGAACGAACGAACGAACGAACGAACGAACGAACGAACGAACGAACGAACGAACGAACGAACGAACGAACGAACGAACGAACGAACGAACGAACGAACGAACGAACGAACGAACGAACGAACGAACGAACGAACGAACGAACGAACGAACGAACGAACGAACGAACGAACGAACGAACGAACGAACGAACGAACGAACGAACGAACGAACGAACGAACGAACGAACGAACGAACGAACGAACGAACGAACACGCACCTGTGCCGGTGGATCGCCGGCGTCGCTTGCCCCCGAATGCAGCACACAGCGGGTTGTTGGGGGCTCCAGTGGCATAGATGAGAACAATTGTGAATTCTTTGCCCTTTTCTAGGAGTCGCTGCGGGTAGCCGGCACCTACCCACAGTCGTGCCGCAGTCGTGAACTCGAGATGGCCGCCGCTGTATGGTTAGAGGACATATATAAGTTTCTACAAGTCTCGCTGTAGTGTGATGTGGTATGGTGTGCGCAGCGCAGCGCAGCGCAGCGCAGCGCAGCGCAGCGCAGCGCAGCGCAGCGCAGCGCAGCGCAGCGCAGCGCAGCGCAGCGCAGCGCAGCGCAGCGCAGCGCAGCGCAGCGCAGCGCAGCGCAGCGCAGCGCAGCGCAGCGCAGCGCAGCGCAGCGCAGCGCAGCGCAGCGCAGCGCAGCGCAGCGCAGCGCAGCGCAGCGCAGCGCAGCGCAGCGCAGCGCAGCGCAGCGCAGCGCAGCGCAGCAGCTGCAGCGCAGCGCAAGTATGTACGTGGGCATATATGTATGTATGTATGTATGTATGTATGTATGTGTGTGTATGTATGTATGTATGTATGTATGTATGTATGTATGTATGTATGTATGTATGTATGTGTGTGTATGTATGTATGTATGTATGTATGTATGTATGTATGTATGTATGTATGTATGTATGTATGTATGTATGTATGTATGTATGTATGTATGTATGTATGTATGCATGTATGTATGTATGTATGTATGTATGTATGTATGTATGTATGTATGTATGCATGTATGTATGTATGTATGTATGTATGTATGTATGTATGTATGTATCTGTATGCAAGAATAAACATATGCACGCATGCATGTATGTATGCTTGAATGAATGATAACAACAATACACAGTTGTATTTTACTTGGTTTAGTGCCTGATCCAAATATGTTCGTGATGCTTCATCTCTACGCTTGTGGGTAGCGAATGATCGACATTGTATTCAAGATGGTAACAAGATGGTAATAATGATACTAACGCTTAAGCTCAGAACATTGTTACCGCACCTGCCCGTAAAGCTAGCGCCAGGACAACACGTCTTCACGTTGTATTTGCAGAATTTGTTCACATCCTGCACAATTACTTCCTTGATGATACGCCAGAGCTTGTCCCACTGAAACACACGGACACTACAGACATATTAGCGTAGAGTTGCGTTGCGTTGCGTTGCGTTGCGTTGCGTTGCGTTGCGTTGCGTTGCGTTGCGTTGCGTTGCGTTGCGTTGCGTTGCGTTGCGTTGCGTTGCGTTGCGTTGCGTTGCGTTGCGTTGCGTTGCGTTGCGTTGCGTTGCGTTGCGTTGCGTTGCGTTGCGTTGCGTTGCGTTGCGTTGCGTTGCGTTGCGTTGCGTTGCGTTGCGTTGCGTTGCGTTGCGTTGCGTTGCGTTGCGTTGCGTTGCGTTGCGTTGCGTTGCGTTGCGTTGCGCTGCGCTGCGCTGCGCTGCGCTGCGCTGCGCTGCGCTGCGCTGCGCTGCGCTGCGCTGCGCTGCGTGGAGTGGAGTGGAGTGGAGTGGAGTGGAGTGGAGTGGAGTGGAGTGGAGTGGAGTGGAGTGGAGTGGAGTGGAGTGGAGTGGAGTGGAGTGGAGTGGAGTGGAGTGGAGTGGAGTGGAGTGGAGTGGAGTGGAGTGGAGTGGAGTGGAGTGGAGTGGAGTGGAGTGGAGTGGAGTGGAGTGGAGTGGAGTGGAGTGGAGTGGAGTGGAGTGGAGTGGAGTGGAGTGGAGTGGAGTGGAGTGGAGTGGAGTGGAGTGGAGTGGAGTGGAGTGGAGTGGAGTGGAGTGGAGTGGAGTGGAGTGGAGTGGAGTGGAGTGGAGTGGAGTGGAGTGGAGTGGAGTGGAGTGGAGTGGAGTGGAGTGGAGTGGAGTGGAGTGGAGTGGAGTGGAGTGGAGTGGAGTGGAGTGGAGTGGAGTGGAGTGGAGTGGAGTGGAGTGGAGTGGAGTGGAGTGGAGTGGAGTGGAGTGGAGTGGAGTGGAGTGGAGTGGAGTGGAGTGGAGTGGAGTGGAGTGGAGTGGAGTGGAGTGGAGTGGAGTGGAGTGGAGTGGAGTGGAGTGGAGTGGAGTGGAGTGGAGTGGAGTGGAGTGGAGTGGAGTGGAGTGGAGTGGAGTGGAGTGGAGTGGAGTGGAGTGGAGTGGAGTGGAGTGGAGTGGAGTGGAGTGGAGTGGAGTGGAGTGGAGTGGAGTGGAGTGGAGTGGAGTGGAGTGGAGTGGAGTGGAGTGGAGTGGAGTGGAGTGGAGTGGAGTGGAGTGGAGTGGAGTGGAGTGGAGTGGAGTGGAGTGGAGTGGAGTGGAGTGGAGTGGAGTGGAGTGGAGTGGAGTGGAGTGGAGTGGAGTGGAGTGGAGTGGAGTGGAGTGGAGTGGAGTGGAGTGGAGTGGAGTGGAGTGGAGTGGAGTGGAGTGGAGTGGAGTGGAGTGGAGTGGAGTGGAGTGGAGTGGAGTGGAGTGGAGTGGAGTGGAGTGGAGTGGAGTGGAGTGGAGTGGAGTGGAGTGGAGTGGAGTGGAGTGGAGTGGGGTGGAGTGGAGTGGAGTGGCAGAGAGTGTGACAGAGTGGGACAGAGTAGAATGCTGTACATTAGGGTAATTTACAACAATTTGTCTTTAACTACACTACAATCACAATAACCACTGTTTCTTATGTTACCCGGAAGAAACACGTACCACTGCAACGGGTGCGCGGAGTCTCAAGGTAATTCCGACCCTTGCCTGAGCTCGACTTTCTACAACAAAAGAAAACATAAATAGAAATAAACCATATAAAGAAACATCGTTTTAGCTCATAAAGGAATTGTATTTGGCTTGGAATAGTAGAATAATGCATACATAGCAAAGAAAGCATCCATTCGAAGTCACATCATCTGTATACGTGACCTCCAATTCAATTGGTAACAAGAAGATGATCACACCGTATGTACGTTACAATTTATGTGCGTTACACCGTATGTACGTTACACCCTATGTACGTTACACCGTATCTGGCAAAATGTCCTTTGGATATATCACGCGTAGTGGTTCATTTGATTTAATTACTAAATTGTCGAATTAAATCAGTTTTGAATGAGTTATTTCATTTATTACTACGTGATACAATGGAGGTAAAGACAACCACTCTTATTGTAGTATCGCTTAACCGACTGCCGGTCGGCTGCGGAACTACGCCGAGAAGACAGTCTGGCCCCATTAACGGCTTCTGTTTGGTATCCGCGTGTGCTGCCCCCTCACGGACACTGCCGTAATATTTTTTTTTAATAAACAACTGCAAATTTGTATTTCTATTTATTTTGTGTTAATATAAGTTTAATTCTGAATAGTTTTTATAATACACAATTATTTGATAAAAAGGTATCCTTATTTAACTGGTATGCTATCCGTGTGGGGCTAGACAATGCTGCCACCTCACGGATACTGGTTAATCCTGCCGTAATTCTTATTTTATAAACAACTGTAAATTTGAATTTTTACTTTCTTTTGTGTTAATATAAGTTCAATGTTGAATACTTTTCATGTGATATTATTATCTTGTAAAAGTATATCGTTATTTTAATTTTAATTTCATAGTTGGCCTGAGAGCCAATCAGCGTCTTTACGCAAATCTGGGGTAAGGCTACCCAGATGTACAAACTTAAGCCCATTACTGTCCCAGGCGGAGTTGAGGGGCTTAATAGTGCTGCCACCTCACGGAGTCTGGGTAACCGAGGCTACTCTTAGTGTGGTTGTGAAATAGCTGTTTGTACGAAATGATTTGTATGTTTACGTGCACATTTAATGTTGGTTTTGCTAAACTGCCATCGAGTTGGGTTTGAATTATATATATATATATATATATATATATATATATATATATATATATATATATATATATATTCAAACCCAACTTGCTTAAAATGAATACCGAACATGGCAACCAAGTTCATTGACCAATGTATATATATATATATATATATATATATATATATATATATATATATATATATATATATATATATATATATATATATATATATATATATAATTTAAATCCAACTCGCTTAAACTGAATACCGAACATGACAACCACGTTCACTGACCAAAGTAGATGGCAGTTCAGCAAAACCATTCACAGAGGGCGTCAAAGGTAGAAAGTAAGAGGGAAACGACACATTGTTAAAGAGACTCGAACCCGAAGCCGCTATATAACATCAGCCTATAGCCGGCTACCACACACCTCGCGCTACTCACCCAGACAACCGACAAATACCAACATATAGTCACTTACTCTGATGAAATAATAATTAAACATCCCTACCTTAACGTAGATGATGTGGCGTTGACGGTCAACCAGTAACTTCACAACATGTAACGTTGCTGATTACAACTTATAAATTCACGATAAGAAGTGGCATTTTCCCAATGCAAAATCCACTAGATTAATTGCTTAAGTTACTATGCGGATTACAGCCGGGACAAACGCGTGGAGGAAAGTCGTACACGTGATTGGAGATACACATATGACGTAACTGTAAGTGAAATGTGCTGCGGGAACGTTACGACGGGATGCATAAATGCATTAGAGGCGATGGCACTAACAGAGAAACAACAGCAGAAGGTCAAGGTTTTGGAAAAACAACCTGGTTAGAATAATCGTGGGAGCTAAGAGAGCTGACTAGAGAAATCGGATGAAATGAGAGTGGAGGTTGGAGTGAAGGAAAGTTTTAAGAATAAATTGGCGAATTGTACATGGGCTGGTTATGTGGAAAACGTGGGAGATGAAAAACTGGCAAACGGCGCAGATGCCCAGAAAAAGGAATGGAAATGGAGGCGAGGAAGACCGCAATTGCGATGAATGACTGCAATAAAAGTGACCGAGAAAGAGTGGGAAAAGCATTGGGAAACTTATATTTAGAAACAATTGGAGACTGCTGACAAACAACGTAGTAGGCGAAATGTGAGAGGTGAAAACCGACAATGGAAAGGAAATCATGGTCAACTCACCTGTGACGACAGTGATGCCAAGAAAATAATAACAGCAATATGCAATTTGACCCTAGTCTAGTAATCGGGCAACTATTATTGTGAATCCTTAATAATAATAATAATAATAATAATAATAATAAAACTTTATTTAGACACCATCAAATCCGGGACGTATGTCCCGTTCACGGCTGTGTACATACATGTAAATAGGTAAACAAATTAATAAATATAGTTAAGCTAAAATATAATATTCACGGGTGTATGCATACATGTAAATAGGTAAATAAATAAATAAATATAGTTAAGCTAGAATATAATGTTCACGGGTGTGTATATACATGTAAATAGGTAAATTAATAAATAAATATAGTTAAGCTAAAATATAATGTTCACGGGTGTATGCATACATGTAAATAGGTAAATAAATAAATAAATATAGTTAAGCTAGAATATAATGTTCACGGGTGTGTACATACATGTAAATAGGTAAATTAATAAATAAATATAGTTAAGCTAAAATATAATGTTCACGGGTGTGTACATACATGTAAATAGGTAAATTAATAAATAAATATAGTTAAGCTAAAATATATTGTTCACGGGTGTATGCATACATGTAAATAGGTAAATAAATAAATAAGTATAGTTAAGCTAAAATATAATGTTCGTTGTGTAAAACTGGTTATGTGGATTTTTTTTTTTTTTTATTCTTTCTTAAATTGTACTAGATTGCCGTTGTCGCGCATATTCCTAGGTAGTTTGTTCCACAAAGTGGGTCCTGCACAGGCAAATGCACGCCGGCCGAAACGTTCTAAGTTCACTTTTGGCACTTCGATGAGTAACCCGCCTGCAGAGAGCAGCGATCGGCGAGGCGCGTGCTGGAGTAGTAGTGCCGCGAGATACTCTGGCGTGCCGTCGTATAAAGCACTGTGCACGAGTACTAGTAGCTTGTATTCGATCCGCTTTCTGACAGGCAGCCAGTGTAATTGCCGCAGTATTGTCGTCATGGACTGCCGGTCACCCCGCCGAATTTGCATAACAATTCGAGCTGCAGACCGCTGGACCATCTCAAGACGGTGCAGGTGACGATCGCTGATGCCGAATAGTATCGCATTGCCATAGCATAGTCGATACGATATGTCACCAGTCCGTGTATGAGACTCTTACATACAGTGGTGCTAACCGAGGCTCGTATTTTTGCAATTCGCGACAGATGGTAGTAGGCAGAACGACAAACGCTGGCAACTTGTGACGTCATGGTCAAATGGTAAATCCTAGGTCCCGTATAACTGGGGAAGTGTCAACGAGCTGGCCACATATGTTGACGCGGGTTAACGATGTAGGCGTACGTAGACTTGAAGAACGGATGACAATGGCTTGAGATTTGTTATCATTCATCACAAGTCCATTGTCACAGAGCCATGCTTTCGCATCTTGTACGCAGGCTTCCAT